>VWZI01011188.1:18860-32123 GCA_013396835.1 Psilopogon haemacephalus | reverse complement strand
GAAGGAAGGAAGGAAGGAAGGAAGGAAGGAAGGAAGGAAGGAAGGAAGGAAGGAAGGAAGGAAGGAAGGAAGGAGGTAAAGGAGTCCAAGCCCTGGCTCTGCAAAGCCTGAGGGCGGCACTAAGCTGGTCAGTAGCTGCAGCTGGGCACTTACTCTGCTGGGGCTTTATTAATGGAGATCTCTGTCACAAGCAGACCTACCACCAGCTTGGCTGTGCCAGCAGCAGCACTGCCCTGTATGCTGCTTAGTTCTCTGGTTAATGTTCCATTACCAGACAACATGCCTCCATCATTTATTAATGTTTCATTAGTGTTAAAAACATCTGGTAATTAATTATGCACTAATTATGGATTCACAGTGCTAAAAGCTGGGATAATCTACCATAGCAGATGGCACTTCAGGGCAGGGGAAAGGGACAGCTCTTAGCTGAGATGAAAATGTCAGGCCCAGCCCTTGCCTGTGGGAAGCATCCTAGGTAGATTACCTTCTCCATGCCTGATCCAGAGATGTGCTGTGTCAGGTTATTAAGCAGAGAAGACCTGTCCTTCTCAAGCTGTTTCTGGGACCAAGGAAGCAGTGTTTCCACAGCCCAGAGAAGCCATCTGAGAGCAGTGGCCCTGGGCACCCTCTGGCACCTACAGCTGGCACACAGCCTGCTGCTAGCTCTAGGATGGTGTATGTCAGTCTGTCCATGTTGCCTGGCTGGATTTAATGGCAGTTCATGGCAGTTCATAAAGCAAGGAGTGTCATAAAAGCCCACTCATGAAGTGCCCCAGCAATATTATGTACAGATGTGCAGAGATGTTTCCAACTGAGGAAGGTCCCAGGGGGATATCCCTGCCAAGCAGAAAATCCATCCACTTAGCAAAATAAGTCCATACAGGAAGAAAGAAGGAATTACAGTGCTTAAAGAGACCTGTGCATTGCATAACCTGAAATCCAATACATCAGTGAGACCCAACAGGTCCCTGCATCTTCCCAGCACATATGTAACAGTAAATCCCACCTTAGGTGTTGTTTTCAGCTTTTGCTGATGTGAGACCAGCCCTGTGCTGCACTCCTTAGGCTCTGCAAGAGGGATCAGAAGTGTGGCTGGGTAGCAGGAGATATTTCCTGGCCATGAGGTGCCATGGGAAGCAAAAAAACTCTTAATTAAGTGACAGGCTGAACATTGGAGCGGGTCCGAATCACCTCCTGCATCCTTCCCTGAAGAAGGTGCCAGCACAGATCTCGTCCTCCCCAACCCAACCAGGAGAAGCTCCCTGTTCTCACACCAGCCTCCCAGGTGCCTGGAGCCCCCAGGTGATAATAAGCATTAATTTACAACAAATTATCCTGACAGGAATGAATCACAGATTTAACCATGCTGGAAAAGACTTCTGAGATCATTGAGTCCAACCTGCCACCCAATCAACACCTTCTAATTAACCAAACCCTGGCACTAAGTGCCTCATCCAGTCTCCTCTTAAACACCTCCAGGGATGGTGACTCCACCACCTCCCTGGGCAGCCCATTCCAATGCCAATCACTCTTTCTGTGAAGAACTTCTTCCTAAGCCAGCCTAAACCTGCTCCAGCACAGCTTGAGACTGTGTCTTCTTGTTCTGTCCCTAGCTGTCTGGGAGAAGAGACTATCCCCCACCTGGCTACAACCTCCTTTCAGGGAGTTGTAGAGAGTAGTAAGGTCTCCTCTGAGCCTCCTCCAGGCTTAACAACCCCAGCTCCCTCAGCCTCTCCTTGTAGGGCTGTGCTCCAGCCCCCTCACCATGGGCCATGGGGATTTGATGGGGCACCATGTTTTGCTGTATAAATGAGGATCAGTGACCACAGTGCTATGTTTCAGCTACAGTGCGGCTTTAGTTCCAGGTGAGGGGCACTGAGGCAGACAGGCATGAAGGCAGGCTCAGGTGATAAGAAAGCATACATCCTGCTAAGCCAGTGGAAATGCCAAATGGGACTCATGGTTGTGTACAAGGGTAGACCTTGCCCTCAAGGAACAAATGTTCTTCTCCATCACAGCAGCAGGCAGAGGTGGGAGGTGGAGGCTAACACAGCAGGAGCTGGTAGAAAAGTGGTCCCCAGGATGAAAGGGTGAAGAGCAGCATGCATGAGAGGGCAGGGTATAAGTGATGTCAGCTTGACTTGGAAGAGCCCAGACCCCTCTAGTCCTCAATCTGTAATGGTGTCAAGTCCAGAAAAACACTAGAATAGAATAGAATAGAATAGAATAGAATAGAATACAATACAATACAATACAATACAATACAATACAATACAATACAATACAATACAATACAATAATCAGCCAGGTTGGAAGAGACCTCCCTCATAGGACTGTGCTCCAGGCCCCTCACCAGCTTCATCACCCTTCTCTGGACATGTTCCAGTACCTCAACAAAGCCACCTCAAACTATGGGGTATTGGTTCAGAAAATGCCTATATCTCCTGTACAGAGATGTAGCACTGGATGCCCTTGGCAGGTTGTAGTCTTCCACCCAGGACTTTATTCCCCAGTGGCAGGAGGGAAAGCTCAGACACCAGGGTCTCAACACCAGAAAAGGCTCCTGCTTGCTACCAGTGGTGCAGGAATGAGCCCAGGAGCTTTGAGAGGTTCAGCCACCAGCATGCAGAGAAGAGCCAGATGGAGCTGGAGGTAGCATCCCTGTGTGTAATAAGAGACCTGGGCATTCCCACAATGCTGCAGGGCAGAGACTTGTACCAGCAGGTGACAGATCAGGACTTGATGCCTGTTTGAGGAGCCTCAGATTTGTGATTCTGTTCTTTGTTATGTCCATCCTATATGGCTCTGTCTCCACCCTAGCACTTTGTCCCTGGATCCCAAGCACAGCCACATCTTCTCCCTCCCCACCAGATCATCTCTGACAACTCCTCACCCCAGCTGCACTCCGTCTGGACGTGCAGCACCTGCCATAGCCTTCCCATCTGAACATCACCTACCCAGGGCTGTGACCTCCCTGCTCACCTCCAGTCCACTGTCTGCTCTGGCCAGGGTAACCTACACAGGCCATCTGCCCACAGCATCCCAAACCTCCCTGCATGCAGACACAGCAGATGACTGCAGCCCACCCAGCTCAGCTGCAGCATGGAGATCAGACCACACCAGAGTCCCCTAATAAGCAATTGACTCTTTTTTCCCTCCCTTTCAAGAAAAAAGCCAAGCATTAATTTGGCTTCTGCCACTCTGTTTATCTAATAGCATTGCTGATTGATTGTCTTATTTATAAGCCAGATCCGGTGTCTGGACTGCTCACAGAGACAGAGTGATTGATGGAAAGAAGACAGCCAGAAGGGGACTTAATGGAACTGTGTGGCTGAGCAGCAGAGTAGTGGCTTAGGCATGAAATGAAAGTGTCTCCCAGAAGTCTGGGCTCCTCTTCTTCTTTCCTGCATGGTTCCCAGGGAAGCTGCTAAGTGCTGGGAGAGAGCAGCGTGCTTCCTATGCCCTACCAGGGGTGATCAGGGACCATACTCATGTCTTCTCCAGCAGCCTGGGGGAGGACAGGCCAAGGGGACATGGCCAAAAGGGACTTGGACTGCTTCCCAAGAAGGTGTCATATAGTCTCTGGGAAGGTTTTTCCCTTCCAGGATGGAATAAGTGGTATGAAGGTGTCAGACAGCCTGTCTCTTCCCAGCCACTAGCCTGTTGTCAGGATGCCTGTCTTGCAAGTTGAAAATCAGTCCATGCACAACTAGATGGTGTGGAGAAAACTTTTTCCTATGGGTGAAAAAATGCCCCCTTGCAGGCTGGCAGCATCTTCCAGAGGTCTCCATTTTGTCCATGGCTGGGTTGGGATGTTCCTATATGCCTAGAATAGGTTTCCCTCTCCCTCATGCCCACTGGGCACAAACCCCAGCATCACCATTCCCTGAGTGGATGACCCCATGGAGACAATCACTTTCATAAAGCACCAGTAAATAGGGAAGAAGCCACAGTCCAAGGAGGTGGCATGCCATTTTTCAGGGTTATGCTGGGGATGTGTGACAGCCTGGACACAACCCAAACCTCCAGCCTGCTGATTTAGGCCAGAGCATCCTGTCCTCCAGCCGCAGGGCTGGGTCATGGTCAGGAGATGGCTGACAACTCCAAGTCCCCAAGAAGGCATACAGCCTAGATCTGAGCCAGAACTAAATCCTCATCTTGTCCATAAAGATCAGTTTGGGAAGAAAAAACAACATAGTGGTTCAGTCAAAATATTTCATTGCTATTTAATGGTCTTTATTTCATGTCTGATTGTAACAGATAATCTAATATAAGCCTAGAGCAAAGCCAGACACAGTTTGTTTCATTATGAAGGACCCCGTTAGCCAGCTTTGACGTGGCCAGACCCCACTCCCTTCCTTAGTTGTTTTTTTGTCCTTATTTTTTTTTTTTCCACATGTGAGTGAAACCAAATCAGCTTCATAAACACTGCTTTTCCAGTAGATTGAATGATACCAGGCTGGGGACAGGTCTCCATCTCTGGGCATATTTGTGTTCCCACTGCCTGTGCCTAACAAACTCTATCCAGTGTCCTATGGTAGAGTTTTATTGCTTCCACGAGAAACACTCCCCCACTGTCCATCCTTGGAAAGTCCTCCTGGACCACCTAACAGACACAAGCAGGCTCCTTCTGGCTGAGGTGTCCCCAGACATGGTGGTCCTTCTGTGGGTAAGGACACTACTGCCTTATCATGCATTTGAGGCTGTGAGGGGAGGGGGGGACCAAGATGGGGCAGTTCTTGCTGGAAGTTAGAAGATAGAGAGGCCCTCAGCAGCAGAAGCAGAAACGTCCTATGATGTGGAAGCTCTCCTTTTGCACACACAATGAGTTGCAGAGGAGTTTTATAAACATGGCTATTGTTGCTCCATCCCTTTGGTGGGAACAGATGGTCCAAATGCTGTGTTTGGCCTCCCTCACCTTCCCTCATGCCCTCCCTGCCCCCCACTCCCAGCAAAAAGGCCCCAGCAAGTCCAGCACCGCTAAGGTTTTCCCAAGGGGTATCAATAAATAAATCTAATAACAACAAAGGGGCCCAAGCAGACAAGATTGGGTTACAAAGAGGCCTTTTCCCCCCTCCCCCTTTCCGGGCGAGACTCACTGTGTGCAGTCTCTCCAGCTGACTCGGGAAGAGGTTGCTCCGTCCACACTGTCTGCACAAAGTGGGGATGGGATCTTCCTGATGATAGAGGCAGGCACCTCCTGGCAGTTCCTGTCCTTTGGTCACCCATGGCAGCTAGCTGGTGGACGTCTCCCAGCTTTGGGCACAGGACACTGATGGTATGTGGCTTCTAGCTCTCCATGGGCATTTTCTCCACCTCTGGAAGTCGCCTGCTGCCAAGCAACCCTTGGGACAGGCTCAGCCACTGCTCCTGGGTGTGCAGCAGGCAGGTATTACCTTCTTCCAAGAATTTCTGACCAAGCAGTTGTTCCAGATCCTTTCCCAGCAGGACCTACTCAGCACAGGACATTCAAGAACAGGCATCTGGGCTTCACCTTGGTTTCTAAGATTCTATGATTCCCATTCTGCCTCACTCTTGCCTGACAGCAGACCAGATAATCTTCCAGCATCTGAAAACCACTGGTGGCTCTGACCTGCTCCTCAAGGACACAGTGAGGTTTTAGAATCATAGCATCATAGAATGGTTTAGGTTGGAAGAGACCTCAAAGATCATCCAGTTCCAACCCCTCGCCACAGGCAGGGACACCTCCCACTAGATCAGGTCGCTCAAGACCTCATCGAGCCTAGCCTTGAACACATCCAGGGAGGGAGCAGACACAACCTCCCTGGGCAACCTGTTCCAGTGCCTCACCACCCTCACTGTGAAGAGCTTCCTCCTAACATCCCACCTAAATCTCCCCCCTACCAATTTGAACCCATTCCCCCTCATCCTGTCATTACAAGACCTTGTGAACAGTCTCTCCCCAGCCCTCCTGTAGGCCCCCCTCAGATACTGGTAGGCTGCTATAAGGTCTCCCCGAAGCCTTCTCTTCTCCAGGCTGAAAAGCCCCAACTCTCTCAGCCTGTCCTCATAGCAGAGGTGCTCCAGCCCTCTGATCATCTTCGTGGCCCTCCTCTGGACTCTCTCCAACAGTTCCATGTCCTTCTTGTGCTGGAGGCTCCAGAACTGCACACAGTACTCTAGGTGGGGTCTGAGGAGAGCAGAGTAAAGGGGGAGAATCCCCTCCCTTGCCCTGATGGTAATGCCTCTTTTATGCAGAGTTAGGAGATAAGAGGCAGAACAGAGGAATCTGCAGACAGGTACTCCCGTGGAAACCATTGGTATGCATTAAATGCTATCCATGAGACTGCAGAGCAGGACAGCAGCTTCTCCAGGAAGGTTTGGAAGCAGTCATGCTATCTCACCAGGCTCTGCGTGTTGGTGAAGTTATGCTAAGGTGCTGTCAGGAGACAAGGCTCTCCTTTGAAGACGGAGAAGACCAGCTCAGCAGAGCTTTCCAGGGACTCATCTACTGAAGAAGGGGCTGAGCCTGGAGCAACCCCACAGATGGACACCAGCGGGGACTTTGATGATGCTCAGGAGGTGCTGAGCAGAGTGTTTGACCCAGAGAGGTAACTCCAAGCTCTGCCACCTCATCACTGCTCCTGGCAGGCTGCTAGCAGCCACTGTCAGACCTGCTCCCCAGCTGCTCCCCACCATTCAGAGGTGATTAGATGCCATTTTTATCTGTACAGGACTCCTGCAGCTGGGGATGAGGGGAACAAAATGTGTCTCACACATGCACATGCACTGCTGCCTCCCTCTTGAGCTTCCTTGGGAATCCACTCCTCCCTGCAACCCCTCACTCATAAAAGCACTAAAATTCTCAATATCATCCCATATAAATGCAGATTTGAGGCCCTGTCAGTCACCAGACACATCCCACAATCTGCACTGGCTTCAGACAGCTGGAGGGGTTTGCTGAAGGACCAGAATGACTTCACTCTGCCTCCCACAGACCAGAGGTTACCCAAAGCCTGGGGAGGGAAGCCGGGGGCTGGGAGCACTCAGCTCCATCCTTGCCATGCTCCCACCACACGATGTCCAGGTGGATGCCGGCCCAAAGAATGGCCTCAGACAGCAGCAGTGAAGCAAGCCCAGGAGGTGGGGGCCATCCCCGCAGGCACAAGTGAGGCAGCTGGCCTGGGCTCCGGTGCAGGCAGGGTTTATGAAGGCTGACCTCTCGCAGCCAGCGCCTGGGGCAGGATAAATCCCACTCTGCACTGGAGTGCAGGTGCACAGGGCTGCCGGAGAGATGCATGGGAGATCCGGCAAGGGGGAGGTGGGAGTGGCCTCAAGCTGTGTGCTGCTTTGGGTCTATCCCCGTGGTGGAAACAGTCTCTACCTATCTACTCTAAAGCCCACTGTATTGACCCTGTGGGTGCCCAGTGGTAAAGGAAGACCTACAGGATGCCACAGGATGCCCAGAGGAGATACATGGCATTCAGGAGAACAGCAGGTGTTGACATCTCTTGGGTAGCACAAGTGTTTGAGAACCCAGAACTGTAGCTGTGTGACTCACTTTCACCCCTGATTGAGGTCCTACCAAGAACCTTCTAGCCAGCATAATGAAGGAAAGAGGCAGGATCTGGAGAGATCATTTAATCCTTCTTCCTCCTGCCATCCAAGTCAGGCAGCATGAAAGAAACTGTGCCAAGAGTCTCAGGACAGGTTGCTGGTCCTGTCCACAGCTATGGGTGCTTCTGCCCTTCCTCAAACACTGCCAGAGAGTTGAGACTGGTACTGGGAAGGACATCCAGGATCAGATGCAGCCCACAATCCTGCAAGAAGAATCTCTGGCACTGGGTCCTGCTGTGGTTTGGCTGGCAGGGAACAGGGCTGGCAGGGAGCTTTGCAAAAGCAATAGGGCTTCCAGCACACAGCCCACCTCCCCCATTGCATGAAGAACTGATCAGAATCCATGCCTCAGCATCCAAGCAGGGGGTTGGGAGCCTGTCTCTGAGTGAATTATAATAATTTTTTTAAATTAAAATAACTCAAAGCAGGTGGCTGAATGTGAAGGTGGATAAATGCCCAGCAGAGCACCTAGACAAGGCCAAGTGCAAGCATGGACTCCTTGATGTCAAAGCATCTTCATGCTCTCAGTGGGTTTTGGGCTGAAACTCTCTGTGCGTGCCTTCTACCAACACTGTGGTAATTTATAGATGTGCAAGGCTATCCAGGAAGCTTCTCCGTGAACCTCCAGCATCAACCTAGTCCATCTGGCCAGGTCGTGTTTGCCTCCTGTGAACAGCTCAGTGGGAGCACTGTACAGCACAAAAAACACCCAAAGGCAAATCACAGAAGTCCAAATTATCTAGTCCAAATCCCCTGCCAGAGCAGGATCACCTAGAGTGGGTCACACAGGAACACATCCATGTGGGTTTTGAATGTCTCCAGAGAAGGAGACTCCACAACCTCTCTGGGAAGCCTGTCCCAATGTTTTGTCATCCTCACAGTGAAAAAGTTTTTCCTTATGTTCATATGGAACCTATGCTCCAGCTTGCACCCATTGCTCCTTGTCCTGTAATTGACACTGAGAAGAGCCTGGCTCTGTCCTCCTGACACTCTCCCTTGTTTATTTATAAACATTAATGAGGTCACCTCTCAGTTTCCTATTCTCCAAGTTAAGGAGACCCAGCACCTTCAGCCTTTCCTCATAAGGAAGATGCTCTGCTCCCTTAATCGTCTTTGTGGCTCTGCACTGGACTCTCTCAAGCATTTCTATGTCTTTCTCTAACGGAGGGGCCCAGAACTGGATACAATATTCCAGATGTGGCCTCACTAAGGCAGAGTAGAGGCAGAGGAGAACCTCTCTACAGCCTTTCTAATGCACCCCAGAATACCATTGGTCTTTCTGGCCATATGGGCACATTCCTGCCTCATGGTCACCCTTCTATCCACCAGTGCCCCCAGGTCACTCTCTATTGTGTTCTTCAGCAGGTCAGTCCCCAGCCTACACTGGTACACGGAGTTGTTCTTTCCCAGTTGCAAATGCTAACACTTGGTGTCCAAACCATGTTTACAGACCTGCTGTATCCTTCAGGCATGAGTGTCTCTTGCTGCATACTACCTGCCACACCTAATGGGTAACCCATTGACGAACAAATGTGTGCATCCTTTAATTACAGCCTCGTGAATCCACTTAGTGCTGTTTCATTAGACAGCTCATCTATTCGAGGACCTGGAGCAGTACTTGCTCAGCTCAGCAGCCTTAATCTCTGGATTTTCAGGGCTTTAATATTCACTCTGATCTGTTCATAAGTTATTCATAGGGAGTGGGAAATGCCTCACAAGAGAACTCAATCCAAATTGTGAGTGCTTCTGAGGCATCTTGCAATTTGCTTGCACAGGGAAAGGAGGGGAAAGTAATGAATAAATGATTGTTTACAAATTATTTACTTGTCTCCACTAATTTCTGCACTGTTTATCTGTCAGGAGTCTGAAGTCAGGAACAGTCAGAAAAGACTTTCTCCTGGCGTATCTGTGGCTGGAAATGGTGAAGCATGGGAGAAAGAAAGCCAATGCAGTGGAAAAGCAAGAAGCTAATTTGACTGCCTAAACTAGCCATTAAGTTCAGTCTTGCTTGGTCTTCACAGTCAGGAAGGGATTATTGTGGATAAGATCTCAGCATTGCATGACCAGGTAGCTCTTCCAGCTGCCTCTGCTGAGCCAGCCAGCACCATCTCAGCCTAACAGACTGTGGCCCGTTTCCAAAGTGCATCCCTTTGCATGACATCTGGACAGACATACAGCAGCCAACAGACACACCATCGTGTAGTGCACGTTCCCAAAATCTGGCACTGGGTAGCAACAACAGCGGTGCTCTTTTGTCTCAGCCCACCAAGATATGCAGTGTCAAATCCAGGTTCATAAAGGTTTGGTGAGAATCATGAAGTCCTCAAGAATACTGTGCACTGAAAAAGATGCTGAGAGTCCTGTCTCTGCTCCCAAAGGCTTTGTGAGGAAGACCAGAAGAAGACCTCTCCTATGAACTGCTCAGCAGTGAGACAGGACGGGAAGACTGACCTCTTGTGGCATCAACAGTGCTGGGTCTGCAAACACAGGAAAAATTATGTAAATGGCCCATAGCATATCACCCAAAAGACCAAATGGGAACTCTGCCTGGGTCACCCCACCAGACAAAATCTACCTGAGGCTGGCAGCAGAATGAGCCTGTCCTACTTAAGACCACGTCAGACTTATCAATCCCATCTCAAGCTTATCTCCTACAACAAATCAGAGACATAAAATCACAGAGAACAGGGACAGAAAGCAGTGAAATTAATGCACAGATGTCCTTTAGGAAGGGAAGAGACAATCTGGCAATGTCAAGAGAGCAGAACAGGCTGAAAACTGGTCAGTCATTGGTGGACTCATGTCTCCTGCAGACCTCCCTATGGTTCATTCCTCCCCTGTTGCTCAAGCATTTGTGAATTTCCTCCAGCTGAGCGTTTAGATCCTGGTCCAGACTGGAGCATCATCCTGGGCAAGCATGGCTCTGGAGGGAGACATGAGATGACTGTTGGTTGGAGTGGGATGTACAGACTGTGAAAACGCCTGCCAAAGCTTGAACTTGGACTGCCATCAACCCCTGGCAAAGCTCACGCAAGGACTCAGGGCTTGGATGATGCAGTTAACCAGCATGAGACAGACCCACCCTACAGGATGGTGAACCACAGGAAGCAGAGGGACATGATGCATAAGGTACTGAGTAGGTGTACAGAAAGGGCAGGTGGAAGGCAAATTTTCCTGCTGCAGCCTGCTACACACATGCAGAGCAGGACAAAGGGTAATTGTTTTCAAGCTAAAAGAGGGCATATTCAGACTAGACGTAAGGAAATATTTTTTTTCACAGTGAGGCTGGTGAAACACTGTCACAGGCTGCCCAGGGGGTTGGTAGAAGTGCCATGACTGTAAACCCTCAAAGTCAGGTTGGAGAGGGTTCTGAGCAATCTAATGGGGAGATGCATGGTTGGAAAGCTCAGAGAGAGGCCTGGCGGTATTGGTTGATAGCTGATGGAACATGAGCCAGCTGTTGCCCAGGTGGCCAAGAAAGCCAATGGCATCCTGCCTTGTATTAGAAACACTGGGGCCAGAAGGAACAGGAAGGTCATCCCTCGCCTGTACTCAGCACTAGTGAGGCCACACCTCGAGTAATGTGCTCAGTTCTGGGACTCTCAGTATAGAAGGACATCAAGGTGCTGGAGCGTATGAAGAAAAGGGCAGCAAGGCTAGTGAAGGGCATGGAGATAATGGTCTGTGAGGAGCATCTGAGGGAGCTGGGGTTGTTCTGTCTGGAGAAGAGAAGGTTGAGGCAAGATCTTATTGCTCTCTACAGCTACCTGAAGGGAGATTGGAGTGAGGAGTGGGGCAGCCTCTTCTTCCTAGTGACAAAAAGACAGGACAAGAGGAAATGGATGCAAGCTGCATCAGGGGTTTATAAGGTGGATATTAGGAAATATTTCTTCACTCAAAGGTTACTGTTGTAGGGCACTCCAAATTCCTTCTCCCTGCCTCCTTCTCTGGAGGTTTGTATGGGGAAAAGGAAGGTGCAAAAACTGCTTCCCCCCTGTGGGCTTGAAGGGGGAACATCAAAAGGTACTGACCCATGTGGAAGCCTGCATGGGAGTCAGCTGCTGGTTGGATGGATTCTTTCCTCCCAGCTGTAGTGGTTTTGCAGTTACCTGCCCCCCCACCTTTTGAAATAAACCCCAGCTAGGACTCAGAACACTGGAAGTTGATAAATGAAGCTTTATATTTACAGCAATGCACAGTATACAAGCAGATATTTACAATGTATAACAGATATTTACAAATATATACAGTGAAAATGTAATATAGAAACACCACAGCCCTTCCAGAGATCAAAATCCCCAAGCGGGGTAAACAACCACCCCCTACCACCTTTCCCCCCTTCCCCAATCTTATCTCACACCTGTTGATGCTGCAGATAAGCTGAGGTAGATTGGCCAGGGGGATTAGTAGTAGGAAAGAAGTTAGTAGAATTATTAAGAATCAGCTACAAAAGGCAGAGACAAAAGGAACCATGCAAAAGAAGCAGGCACAGCCCGGCAAGGTCTGAAACTGTCTGCAATATCTATGTTTGGGTAACCCAATACTTAAAACAATTATTTTTTCTTTCTCAGTAGAGCTTTGGGTGAAGTGACATACTGTGTTTTCCTCTCTCAGCCAATAGCCTAATTTCTCACTCAAATTCTCCAATTAGTTCAAACCAGCACACCAACATAAACGGCAAGTGGGTGCATTGTCAAGGAAAAAGCATAAATAGAGCAAGGAAAGAAGCTCATGGTTTTCGCCTTTACGGAGTTCCAGCTTTGCAGTGTTCCCCTTCGGAGAGTTCCTGCTTGTGGACAGCTCCCACTTTTTTGCACAGCTCCCATTTGGCACCTTCCCTGCTTCTGGACAGTCCCTCTGACCCTTCTGCACCATCCTGTGCAAGTCTGCAAGCTTGGCAAGTCCCTAGGTCCATTCGCGAGAGCTGCCAGCGGCACCCAGACCCGGCTTCTCTCAGATCACACCATGCAGCCTGACCTGCTCACTACACTGACCCGGGGAAGACACCAGCAATTTGGCTTTCCCTGAGGCAGCACTGCTTTAGGAATCTTTTGTCTTGTGGAAGCTGTGACACTTGGACTTCTGCTGTTTGGATCCACCATGGGATATAACTGCTGTCTGAGAGAAATTCACCAAGGGATCATCGCTGATTTCCCACCTCGCCTACCTGAGTAAAAGCTGCTGTTCCCTCAGTCTGATTTATAGTCGGAAATGCTGTGTTTGTTTTTCCATTTGTTTTCCCACCTCATCTCCCTGACTAAAAGCTGCTGTTCCTTCAGTCTGATTTATAGTGGGGTAATGCTGTGTTTGTAGCTTTCCCATTTTCTGACTTTTCTAAAGCGCTACATTTGCCCGTAAGCATCCTGTCAAGATTTTCCCAACTAAATTAGAGCCTGTAAATAAACCGTAACTAGTTCTGCATATAGTCAGGGGGCAGGGTTTTCAGGAAAATAAAAATAATTCTATTTTCATAATTCCTGCCTCGACCAATTAATACCCTAACCCCCCACAGTTATCGAACACTGGAATGGTCTGCCCAGCGCAGAGGTGTAGTCACCATAGAATGGTTTAGAATCATAGAATCATAGAATGGTTTAGGTTGGAAGAGACCTCAAAGATCATCCAGTTCCAACCCCCTGCCACAGGCAGGGACACCTCCCACTAGATCAGGTTGCTCAAGACCTC
>VWZI01011188.1:0-18006 GCA_013396835.1 Psilopogon haemacephalus | reverse complement strand
CCCCCTTCCCCCAGCTTTATCTCACCACTTGATGATGCTGCAGATAAGCTGAAGATCAGGGAGATTAATGATAGGAGAAGAAATTTGTCGTTTTAGTGATTGAACTCTGAATTAGTTCAAAGGCAGAGAGACACAAGGAAAACGCTGCTGAAGCCAGCACGGACCCAGAGCAGACTGACCCTCTGCAAGCAGACTGGCTTATCTGGATGTTTTGGGAACATTCCCAAAGCAACCTTCTTTTCTCTGTCTCAGTGAAACTTGGTGAAGTGACACTGTATGTTTAACTCTCTCTCAGCCAATAGTCTAATTTCTCACTCAAATTCTCCAATTTGCTCAAACCAACACACTCCGTCAGCCTGTCCTCATAGCAGAGTTGCTGCAGCCCTCTGATCATCTTCATGGCCCTCCTCTGGACTTGCTCCAACAGTTCCATGTCCTTCATGTGTTGGAGCTCCAGAACTGCACACAGTACTTCAGGTGAGGTCTGAGGAGAGCAGAGCAAAGGGGCACAATCCCCTCCCTTGCCCTGCTGCCCACAGCTGCTCTTGCTGCAGCCCAGCACACAGTTGCTGTCTGGGCTGTGTGTGCACACTGCAGGCTCATGTTGAGCTTTTCATCCACCCAGACCCACAGGTCCTTTTCCTTAGGGCTGCTCTCAGCCATTCACCACCCAGCCTGGAGCTGTGCTTGGGATTGCACCAACCCAGATGCAGGACCTTGCACTTGGCCTTATTGAATGTCACAAGGTTGGCCTGGGCCCACCTCTGCAGTCTGTCCAGGTCCCTCTGGTTGGATCCCTGCCCATACCTCAAGATGTTCAAGCAGCATGTCGAACCCATGCTTAGAGACATGGCTTAGTGCTGATCCTGTTGTGCTGGGTCAAAGGTTGGACTAGTTGATCTTGAAGGTCTCTTCCAACCACAGATACTCTGTGATTCTGTGATTAAATTGAAGATGTTCCTGCTCACTGCAGAGAGGTTGGACTAGACGACTTTTAAAGAACCCTTCCACACCAAACCATTCCATGATTCTACAATTAGCCATCATGAAAAAGATGTATGAGATGGATAGACTCATGCCAGCAAGACTCAAACCCAGGCTGTCTCCAGTGCTCACATATGCCTCTGCCATGTCCATACCCTGAGGACAGATTACGCTGTCCAAGCTCACAGGCTGCAGAAGGGTAAGCAGGGCTGCAGGCACACCAAGAATGGAGGTGGAATTTGGGATGCTCAATCAAATCCATGTTCCTGTTGTCTGCAGGCTGTGAAACTCCTTTGGGGCCTCGTCTCCTTTGTTGTCCTCCCAGGTCCCATCCACTCTTCACTCTCTCCCACCAGCCGTCACTCCTCCATGTCCCAAAATGCTTGGCAACAACCCTGCTCCCTGAAGCCTTCCAGCTCATTGTTCTCTGCAAGCAGTCTATAAATCATCCTTGTACACATATCTCCCTTATCCTTGAGGGGAGGGAATTTATCCCCATGGCTCAGCTGTCAGAGAGACCTCCAGCTGCCAGATGTCTCAGCATGAGCTAATTGCTGTGGTGCTCAGTGAGGGCACAAGAAGCTGGGTGCTCTGCTCAGGAAGCAGAGAGGCAGGAAGGGACTGCAGAAAGGGATTTCAGGTTAGGAGTCCCACATATGCTTTGGCTGGTGGGAGAGTCCTGCAGCATCCAGAGCAACAAGCAGCAGCCAGATGATTCAAGATTGCCCTGATCCTTTAAAGACACTGGCATTTCCATCAGAGATGCTGGCAGAAACACACACAACATGGGCAGACCCCTTCTTCACTGGCCTGAGGAAGTGGTGCAGCCATGGAGGCAAGAGGGGAGAAGGACATGGAAATGCTTGTAGGTCCTTCAGTCACCACGTGGATCTAGTGGGGAATTGTCTGGGTGTCATCTCAAGGAATGTGGGAGAAAAAAAAGTTACCATAAGTAGTTAACATGGACTCACCAAGATGAGTCATGTTTGACTAATCTCAGAGCCTTCCACAAGGACATCACTGGATGGGTAGATGGGGGGAGGGCAGACCCAACCTTGACTTCAGCAAGGCTTTCAACACCATCTCCAACACCATCAACAGTATCCTCACAGGCAAGCTTTGGAAGTGTGGGTGAGATGAGTGGACAGAGGGGTCAATTGACAACTGGCTGAATAGAGCTCAGAGGGTTTTGGTGAGTGGCATAGCTGTAGGCCAGTAAGAAGTGGTGTCCCCCAGGGGTCAGTACTGGGTCTAGTTCTGGTCAATATATTTATCAATCACTTAGATGAAGGAACAGAGCCTACCCTCAGCAAGTTTGCTGATGATACAAAGCTAGGAGAGGTGCTGCCATCCAGCATGACCTGGACAGGCTGGAGAGCTGGATAAAGAGTAACCTCACTGAGTTCAGCAAGGGCAAATGCAGAGCCCTGCACCTGGGGATGAATAACCTCATGTATCAGTACAAGTTGGGGACTGACCTGCTAGGAGCTGGGAGTCCTGGTGTACAGCAGGATGGCCATGAGCCAGCAATGTGCCTTTGTGGCCAAGAAGGCCAACGGCACCCTGGGATGCATTAAGAAGTGTGTGGCAACCAGGTCAAGAAAGTTTCTTCTCCACCTCTACTCTGCCTTAGTGTGGTCTTATCTGGAGTACTGTGCCCAGTTCTAGGCTCCCTAATTCAAGGACAGGGAATTGCTTGAGAGCGTACAGCAAAAGGCCACAAAGATGGTTAGAGGACTAGAGCATCTGTCTTCCAAAGGAAAGATGAGTGACATGGAGCTTTTTAGCCTAGAGAAGACTGAAGCAGGATCTTATCAATGCTTGTAAATACAGGATGGGTGTCAGGAGGATGGAGCCAGTCTTCTTTCAGTGGTCCCCAGCAAGAGGTAATGGGTACAAACTTGAATATTAGAAGTTCCATCTAAATATAAGAAGGAACTCACTTACATTGAGGGTGGTGGAGCACTGGAACAGACTGCCCAAAGCCCACTTGGACACCATCATATGCAACCTGCTCCAGATGAACCTGCTCTGACAGGTGGGGGTTGCATGAGAAGATCTTCAGAGTTGCCTTCCCACCCCTATCATTCTATGATTCTGTGATGCTGTGAGAAGGATTTGTGGCTGGGTGAGCTGGCTGGGAGCTGGCAGCAGTTCAGTCACTTACACCACTCTGCTGATCTCCCTCCAAAGACCTCCAGGGCCTGAGCCTCTGGTGTGAGATGAACACTGAGCAAATACCTCTTTTCTTTTCTTTTCTTTTCTTTTCTTTTCTTTTCTTTTCTTTTCTTTTTTCTTTTTTTTTCTCCTTCCCTGCCACAATAACCCTCTTTAACTTTTCAACTTATCACCTGCATGGAGGTTTATAAAATTTTTAAACTAATGGCATCTCCAGTAATGATACTGCAGATGTACAAGTTGCATCCTGGGATGAATAAATTATAGGAGGCAGAGTAAATTGCAATGGGAAGGACAGCAGCTGCGCAATGGAAACAGATGGCTTCACCACACACCACAGCTTGCTCTCTGCACGGAGTATGTTCCTAGGGCTGGCCCTGAAGACCACCTGGTAACACCTGAGGCTGCAGGTCCCTGGAGTAGCAGCACATACTACAGCAAGTGTGTGACTCTGGGCAGAGGTTTGGGTGCTGCTGTAGGTCTGGATGCCATGGTGGCAGTCCACAGGTCAGTGTGAAAGTCCTGTTGTCCTTCTGGTAGTTACTGGACTTTCATGCAGGAGGGTCAGGAACTGGCAGAGCACTTGGTGACTTGTGTTAGGGACTGTGTCTGCAGTTTAATCTGTTGCCAAATCTTTTTCAGAAGACCCTTTCCTGCCTTTCTCCATCCCTGTGCACATGCAGAGGCCATTCTCAGAGTGCAAGGATTCCTCCCATGCAATGGCATGAGGTGTTCAGAGATGGCATAAGGATGCACTTGTGCATCAGATGCACATTTGTCCCCTGGCCATATGACAAGAGTCACCATAGCTCAGTACTTGGGCTCCTTCATACCCAGGGGCTGCTGAAGTCCAACAGTGTCACGCTGATCCTGGAAAAGCCAGAGCTCTGGTTTCAGCAGAGTGACAGGACAGGGCTCTTTCAGTTGCAGACAGGGGACAGGGTAACAGCAGCTGCAGTTTCCAGGTCTGTTAAGCCATGCATCTCCTGGCTGAACTCTCTGTGGCCATGCTGGCTGCTTCAGTGCTGCCTTCTCCTGCACACTGTTTGTGTTCCCAGATGAACTCACCCTAAGACAGTTAACTCCTGCCAGGGCATGTTAAGGGCTTCTCAAACACTGCTGTGATCATAGTCTCAAATATTAACCTGCCTGGATTGATCCTCAGTGCACGACTCAGATTTCAGCCATATGTCTGTGTCATCCTGTCACCTCTAAGGCTGTTGCTGAAGCAGCCCAGCCACGGTGACATTAGAGGGACATAGTGCAAGCTACAGGTGGCAGAGGAGCCAAGCACGTGTGGACAGGCAGCCCCTAGGTCCATCCATTCTTTGGATCTCCTTGTGAGCAATGTGGTCCTCTGGTCAAAGACACACATTGTGGAGCCTTCTGCCACAGGAGGCTGAGGAATGATGAGTGCCTCACTCCCAGAACTCTCAATGTCACCAGGGGCTCTCCAACTTAAACACAGCTCTTTAATATCCATCCAGCACAACTCCATCTCTGAGGGAAGTTCATGCTGACCCACACCCTAGCACACTGATGATGCTATTGAGGCAGACACACAATGCTATTCTCTTCCACTCCTCAGGGTGTCCCTGGCCCAGGTCAGAAGTGTGCAGGAGGAGTTCACCTTCCTCTGCTACTGCTGCAGGAGTGGCTGATGCACCAGAGGATTATGATGGCATCCTGAGGGACCTTGACAGGCTGGAGAAATGACCCACGAAGGAATTTTATTAATTTCAACAAGCAGAAGTGCAAAGTCCTGCCCCTGGGGAGGAACAACCTCATGCACTATAATCTACATTGGGAGTCACCCAGTTGGAAAGCAGCTTGGCAGACAAGGACCTGGAAATCCTTGTAGATGCTGAGCTGAGCATGAGCCAGCAAAGTGCCCCTGCCACAAAGAAGCTATCCTAGGTTGCATTACAGAAAGCATTAGCTAGCAGGTCAAGAGAGGCAATCTTTCCCCTCCACTAGTACTGCTGAGGTCACACTTGGAGTATAGTGTCCAGTTCTAGGCTTCCCAGTAAAAGGGAGACATGGATGTACTACATAAAGTCCAACAAAGGGCCAGAAGCACGATGAAGGGACTGGAGCATCTCTCCAGTCCCTGAAAAGCTGAAAGAGCTGGGCTTGCTCAACCTGGAGAAGGAGGCCCAGGAAGGATCTTACCAATGGATACAAAAACCTGAGGGGAAGGTGTAAAGAGGACAGAACCAGGCTCTTTCTGGTGGTGCCCAGCAAGAGGACAAAGGGCAATGGGCACAAACCGGAAAACAGGAAGTTCTCTCTGAACATCAGGAAACACATTGCCACTGTAAGCATGACCAGTCATGGAAGCAGGCTGCCCTAGGAGATTGTGGAGCTGCCAGCTTTGGAGATATTCAAAAGCCTAGTCCTGGTCAGCTGGATCTAGGTGGGCTTGTTTGAGCAAAGATGGCCTTCAGAGATCCCTGCAAACTTCAGCCACTCTGTGCTTCTCTGAACAATTTTGCATGTATTGCAAACATTACAATCTCTGCATGGCAGTTGTTTGCATGCCTCCAGGCAGGAGGCTGGCAGGGCTTCACCCAGTCGCCAAGCAAGTGGGAAGACAGGCATCCCTGGAGATACATCCAGGCCTTAGCAGAAGGGAAACCACAGAATGCCCTAGGTTGGAAGAGACCTTAGAGATCATCTACTTCAACCTCCCTGCCATGAGCAGGCATTTGTCTAAATTAGACCAGACTGCTCCTCATCCAACATGGCCTTGAACACCTCCAGGGAGGAAATATCCACAGCCTCTCTGGGCAACCTATTCCAGTCTGTGTTGGTTTGAGCTAATTGGAGAATTTGAGTGAGAAATTAGACTACTGGGTGAGAGAGAGTTAAACAACACAGTGTCACTTCACCAAGTTTCACTGAGACAGAGAAAAAAAAATTGTTTTAAGAAATGTTCTCAAAACATCAGATAGCCAGTGTGCTTGCAGAGGGCCAGTCTGGCTTGGGTCTATGCTGGCTGTGGCTGCTTTTTCCTTTGTCTCTTGGTCTTGCTGGCTAGATTCAGAGTAAAATCACTAAAACGACTAATTTCTTCTCCTATCATTAATTTCTCTGATCTTCAGCTTATCTGCAGCATCAAGAGGTGGTGAGATAAAGCTGGGAGAGGGGGGAAAGGTGGTAGGGGAGTTTGGTTACCCTCTTCTGGGGATTTTGGTCTCCGGGAGGGGTGTGGTGTCTGTATTCCTTTTTTACTGTATATTTCTGTAAATATCTGTTATATCTTGAAAATATTTGCTTGTATATTTGCATTGCTGTAAATATAAAGCTTCATTTATTAACTTCCAGTGTGTTTTTCTGAGTTTTAGCCAGGGTTTAAAAAGGTGGGAGGGCAGGTTACTGCAAACCCACTACACAGTCTCACCACCTTCATACTGAAAAAAAATATTTCTAAGTTCTAAGAGTAGTCTAAACCTACTCTTCCTCACCTTAAAAACATTCCCACTTGTTCTGTTGCTGGACAGCCTTATGAAAAGTCCTCCAGCTTTCTTGTAGGCTCCCTTCAAGTATTGGAAGGCAGCTATAAGGTCCTCCCAGAGTCTTTTCGTCTCCAAGCTGAACAACTCTGACTCCTCAGAGCACAGGTGCTCCAGCCCTTGGAGCCTTTGTCACCCTCCTCTGGACTTGCTCCAAGAGTTGTATGTCCTTCTTATCATGATACCAGAATTGGATGCAGAAATCCTTTCTCAAAACCTGTAATAGGAAATGGGAGATCACCATAAGCATGGTGGAGACATATCTGCGTACAGAGGGAACCAATTCCTGTCCAGACCTAACTATGCTTGGCTTGACCTCAAGAGCTCCTGCACCCATCACTAGCCAAGGAAGGGACCTCTTGCCTCTGTACCCTTGGCTGGGCTCAAACACCACACCTGGGTGTGCACAAAGTCTCCCTGGGATAGCATGAAGCCAGTAAGAGCATCACCTGACACCAGTTCTGGTGAGGCTCACTGCTTTGTAAACTGCCCAAGCTCAAGGTCCTCAGGGTATTGGACAGGCAATATCCCTGGGGCTGTGGTAAGAACAGCACCGGGAGGAGATGGAGTCGCTATTCTCTTTGTTTGGGTGTTTTACTGCACTGTGTAGCACCATCTAACTCCACTTTCTTTTGTGGTTTCACTGCCTTGTTCCAGAGCGATTGCGCAGGCGAGCATGTCCAAGAGCAGATGGATCTGCTAAGCACTCCTTTGCTGCACATTATCTCACACAGTTTGGGTGCAATAAAACTTCCAGGCAGAACAAATCTTCGAGCTTGTGCCGTGCCTTATTTTGAGCTGTGAAGTACGTCTGTTTTAGTGCTCTTAATCCCTAGCTTGGTGGTAATTTATGGAGCAAGCTCTTGGCTCACTTGGGCCAGAAGATTTGTAGTAAAACTTTTATAAGTCGTGGAGATAAATCCCGTGGACTCCAGCGGTCTCGGGGGACTCCCCTCCACAAGTGTGTTTTCCTGATGACTTCCTCAGCGTGGCAGCACATTTGGGCAAAAAAGCATCAGATGGCTGAGAATAAATCATCCAGGGTTTCGTCACGGTCTGCTAATTGCCTGGAAGGAGAAATCAGGGGAGGCCATGGGTTCCCCAGCCTCAGATGTGCCAGAGTTATGAGAACTCCTGCTCAGCAGAAGCTGTTTGCCCCAGATCAAGGTCCTTTGCAGAGTGTCTGGCATGACATGACAGGTTGCAGAGATGAAGTGAGACCTCAGGCTGTGCCAGGTTGTGAGGTGCCTGATGGTGGCTCTGGCTTTGATGGGCTTATTGGAATGACAAACTGATTGCTCATGCAAGGCAAACCTGCATGCACACCACCTTTGAAGTCTTATCTTGGAAAAGGCTGTGACTTAATGTCCCAGTTTAGGGCCACCCAGGGCTGGAAGATATTTGGGGCTGTAAAAAAAAATGAAGATGCTGCACAGTGATTGGAAGTTTAAAGAGGGATTCTGTTTACAAGAGCAGATGTACAAAAGGCAGTCAGGTAGAACAAGTACATTCACAAACTAGGCCAAGTCTATTGGACTGAAACCCAATAGGCCTTCTAGAATCCCCCTTCCACCCTCAGCAGGCCTGAGGGCAGGCTGAAACTGCTCCCCAGCTTAGGCCTACAGGTCCTCAGCAGGCTGCATGATGCAGCTCAGAACTCCCTCACAGCTAAGAGCCATCTCCCACACACACACACCAGGTGACGAGGAGAGATATGCCCTGGCCAGAGAAACGAAGTGAAGGGAGGAAAGGCAGGGAGGGAAGAGGGCAGTATCACTGTCCTGGTAGGGCATAAATCCTGCCAAATTGGTTCAAACCCCTGCTCTCCTCCTCCTGTAGCTTGAGCTTGGGCAGTACGAGGCTGTTCACAAAGCAGTGAGCCTCGCCAGAGCTGGTGTCAGGTGATGCTCTTGCTGGCTTCATGCTATCCCAGGGTGACTTTGTGCACACCCAAGTGTGGTGTTTGAGCCCAGCCAAGGGTACAGAGGTGTGAGCAGAACAACGGAGGGTTTGGCCCAATAAGGCCCCGAAGGCTAAGTGCATGGCACAGGACCAAGTCAGGTGTCTTGTGCTGCTCCTCAAGTGCCAGGGTGGACACCCAGGCACCGGACTTTGATTTTTAATTCATTGGCCAAAACAATGGACACTAATGCCCATTGGCCAGTTTCACCTTTCAAAATAGTGTATTTAAGGGGGTGATTTAGAGCCCTTGTCCCCTTTTCCTGCTGCCTTTCACCAGGACCAGAGGCCTGTTAGCAGCTCTTTCACAGCAGCCACGTTTGCAGCCTGTATTGCAGCCTGCACCAGCCTGTGGCAAGGCAAATCTTTCCTCCTCCTCCTCTCCTGGGACACTTTGTACCTATCCTGTCTGTGAGTATGGCAGGGTTAGGATTTTCCCTGTTACCAGGTCCCTGTTTTCCAAATTCTGACTGCTTAAACTGTTTCTTTAATTCTGTGTTTATAAATAACCTTTGTGTAATTGCCTCTTGTCCACCGAATAGCCAAACAACCTCAGTGAATTCTCCCCAAATTTTAAATATTTATAATAAAAATTAATATTCGTTAAAATGTTGTTAATAACCTATTATTAAGCAGCACAACTATCACCCAGGCACTGCCTCCTAAGTGGTGGTACCGGACAGCAGAATAGAATAACAATGCTACAACATCCTAGGACAACCAGGTCCATCCCCTGGGACAAGACTTCATCTCTGTTGTCATCTTAAGGGAACCTGGGACCCTTCAAACTACCACACTTAAGAATTAGGGTGGTAACAAATTTATTTTTTTCCCCCCCCTTTTTTTTTTTTTGTTCCACTGGGGAGGGAGTTTGCAGGATCGTAGATGCTAGTTCCTCTCCCCTGAAAGAAATTATGACAGACAGTTCCTGAGAGAACAAAATTAATAAATATCTACATATTAAGTGGGCCAGCCTAGGCAAGAAGGCTATGTGCAGCTAGGTACTTGAATAGTAAGCGTCCTTACCCATCAGAACACGTAAGGTAGAAGCAATAGGGAACATTGCTTCTACAGTGGCCAAATATTGAGATGGATGTAGAGATGCATACAGAAAAGAAAAATCATAAAATTGAATTGGTTTAGTTAGAAAAGACCTCAAAGATTGTTGAGTCCAGCCATCAACATACACCACCATGGCCTTTCAACCATGACCTCCAGGATCAGTGACCCCACCACCTCCCTGGCTAACTTGTTCCACTGCTTGACCACTCTTCAGTGAAGAAATTTTTCTAGCATCCAACCTAAACCTCCTCTAGTACAACCTCAGGCCATTTCCTCTCATTCTATCACTTGATTCTAGGGAGATGAGACCAACCTCCACCTCACTGCTGCTTTCTTCCAAGTAGTCGTAGGGAGCAGCAAGTGTGAGCAGCAAGTATAGAGCAGAACCTTCAGACTGCTTTTCTTCAGACTAAACAATCCCAATTCCTTCAGCCACTCCTCATAAGACATGTTCTGCAGACCCTTCACCAGCTTTGTTGCCCTTCTCGGGACATGCTCCAAAATCTCAGTGTCCTTCTTGTAGTAAGAGGCCCAAAACTGAGCACAGTATTCGAGGAGCAGCCTCACCAGTGCCAGGTAGAGGGGCACAATCACTTTCCCATCCTTGCTGCCATACATTCCCAATACAGGCCAGGTTAATATTGGTCGCCTTGGCCACTTGCTGGCTTATGTTCACCCAGATGTCAGCCTCATACAACTCACCTCGACTCACTGATCCAGCCTGTCCAGACCCCTTTGCAGAGCCTTCCTGCTCTCAAGGAGATCAACACTTGGTGTTGCCTGCAAACTTACAGAATGAGCCCTCAATTTGCTCGTCCAGATCGTTGTCACAGATGTTCAAGATAAATGGCCTCAGAATGGGTAGCAGAATCACCGAATGTTAGGGGTTGGAAGGGACCTCCAGAGACCATCAAGGGACCTCCAGAGACCCTCATGCAAAACAGGATCACTTAGGTCAGGTTACACAGGAATGCATCCAGGCAAGTTTTGAAGATCTCCAGAGAAGAAGACTCCACAACCTCTCTGGGCAGATTGTTCCTGCACTCTGTCACCTGCACAGTAAAAATTTTTTCTCTTGCCTAGATGGAATTCCCTGTGATTGGTTTACACCCATTGCCCTCTGGGTATCACTGAAGAGAGAATAACTGCATCCTTCCAACAGCTACCCTTCAGATATTTGTAGACATTCACAAGGTGCCCTCTCAGCCTTCTCTTCTCCAGACTAAACAGTCCCAGGTCTCTCAGTCATCTTAAGACAGATGTTCCAGTCATAATTGCAGCTCTCTGTTGAACCTTCTGCAGCAGTTCCCTGTCCCTCTTGAACTGGGGAGCCCAGAACTGTACACAAAACTCAGATGGGGTCTAACTAGGGCTGGGTAGAGGGGGAGAAGAACCTCCCTCGACCTGCTGGGCACACTCTTCTTAATGCACTGAGTGTGCTATTGTCCTCCTTGGCCACCAGGACACATTGCTGTCCCACGGATAACTAAGTAACCAGCACTCCAAGCTCTGTGGAGCTACTCTTCAGCAGGTCAGCCCCTAATCTGTACTGCTGCATGGTGTTATTCCCCTCCAGGAACCTACACTTACTCTAGTGGAACTTCATTAGGCTCATGCAGGTCATTGATGAATATATTGAGCAAGACTAGACCCAGCACTGACCCTTGGGGAACTCCACTAACTACAGGCATCCAGCTGGGCTCTGCACCATTGAGCACAACCCTCTGGGCTCTCTTGTTTAGCCAGTTGTCAATCCATCTCATTGTCTGCTCTTCCAAGCCACAATTCCTGAGCTTTCCCATGAGGATTTTATGGGAAACAGTGCCAAAAGCCTTACTACACAGTCAAGGAAGGCAACATCCACTGCTTTCCCTATGTCCACCCATTCGGTCACACCATCATAGAAGGCTATCAAATTAGTCAAACGTGACTTTCCCTTGGTAAATCCATGTTGGCTGCTCCTGATAATCTTATTTTCTTCCATGTACCTACAAATGACCTCCAGAATGAGTTGCTCCATCCCCTTTCCAAGAATGGAGGTGAGGCTGACTGGTCTGTAGTTTCCTGGGTCCACCTTTTTACCCTTTTTGAAGACTGGAGTGACAGTGGCTTTCCTCTGGTCCTCAGACACTTCTCCCATTCCACATGATCTCTCAAAGATACTGGAGAGTGGTACATCAAGACCAGCCAGCTCTCTCAGCATTCATGGGTGCATCCCATCAGGGCCCACAGATTTATGTATGTTAACTTACTCAGATGATCTCTAACCCAATCCTCACTGACCAGTGGAGAGTCAACATTACTTCATATTTCATTGAACTAGCAGGCTGAGAAAAGTCAAGGAGCAGAGGAGAGAGAAAGGACCAAGACATGGACTCAGCAGCAACCCCTTCCAGGTTCCAGTGGAAATATAAGATCACAGGTGGGCTTCCAGCCCACACATCCAAGGGTGTCCTGCAGTATCTGAGCTGGATTTCTTGGAGTCCAAATGCTTTCTAAAGCTGGCAGTGCTCAGACATGCTGTGCCCCACTGCTGAGCCTCATTTCTCCAAGGAGCAGGAGGCAGTTGGATCCAGCAGCTGAGTTTGGAGCATTGGGTTTGGTCCAGCAGCTGAGGCTGGAGCATCTGTGTAATTGCTGCAGCGCATCTTAGCAGGGGGAGCGGCGATTCACTGTCTGCACGTCGTGCTGCCATGGAGTGCTCAGATTCATGCAGACCTGTGCTTCCCAGTACTTCAGGTTCCCAGGAGCACTCTTCCTGAAGAGAGGGAATGGTTCCAGGAACCATAAAGGAAGGAAGGTCAAACCCAGAAAGGAGATGCCGAATTCTACACAACTTTGTAACCAATCAGGTATCAAGGTTAGCTGTAGCTGACAGGTAGATGCTCTCCCTATGTGCCAGCTCCTCCAATAAGTAGTAATGGTCTCTGTTCTTGGCAGAGGGATACCTCTTAGATAAGACAACCCACTGGCACTGCCACTTGTCTTTCTCAAGTGTTTCCAGGTAATTTAGACAAGGAGAAAGTCAATCAGTGCCCATATTTAGAGCTTTTGCATCTTTTTGTTATCCTTTGGCAGATGCAAAAGGCAAAACCCATCCCACCGCAACCTGTTGGAAACTGACTACTAGCTTGAAGTCCTGGCTCACTTCCCAGGAAAGTAGCTAACCTTGTCCCAGTGTCCACCAGGGATCTTTTTCTTCTGGGAGGAAAGTCCTCCAGACACTACCTGAATCTGGGAAATGTGCCTTCCTGTCTTTAAGATGTCCTCAGTGAGAGATGCCTGCCAGATTAGTAGCAGGATCCTGCACAAACCATCCCCTACCTGCTCACCCTTCCAACTGCCAGCTAGTCCTAAAAGCCTGCTGCTCCTGCTGGTAGCTCACAGCCCGCACACCTCTGTCCTGTAGCGTTCCCTGGCCATCATCTCTACCCCTGTAGAAGAAATGCCAGTCTACTGTCACACCAGAGAGCTCACTATCACCCTGGGCATCTTCTCCTCTGGCCCCTACCAGGCTCTGCACAGGCAGTGGGCTGGGCAGACTCCCCTCCCCATCTCTACAAGGTGCTACCAGCCAGCATGGGAACCCTGCTGGGAAAGACACTTTTCCAGTCCCTTTTCCCAGGGCGGTGCAGAGAGGTCACCTGTTTGTGCATGGCCCAAATTCTAGGTAAGCAGGGCTCCCCAGTTCAATTCCTTTCAATTTTTCTCACATCTTTTCCCATTTTCAGACAAGTTTTCCCAGTGAATGAGCAGGATTCCGGAAACCTGAGTTGCCATGTGTGCCCAGCCACTCTGGTCATTCTTTCTCATCCACCACAGGGAAAAAAAAAAAAAAGTTTCCTGAGCCAGCAGCAGATATTGCAGCAGCTGCACCCGAGCAGAGCAGTCAGGAGGCTGATGAAGTGGGAGAGCTGGGCAAGGGTCCCCAAAGGAACCTGTGCCACTGCCTCGGCAAACAGGTGTGCAGGTTCTGGTCTGCTCCTGCTCCCCTTCTTGCTGTCTTTACTCCTATTGCTCCTAATCCTGCCGCTGCTCCTGCTGTTGCAGCTCCAGCTCCTGCTCAGGCTGCTGCTGTGGCTGCTCCTGCACAGGGAGTGGTCTCTGCTGCCCTCGCACGGCTGCAGCCTGGGAGAGCTGCGTGGGTCTTTCAGGGATGTACAACTCATCCCAGCTTGGCTCGTCTCGCTGTTCCGCGGTGCATCCCGCTGCCTCCTTGCTCAGAGCACTGCCTGTTCCCTGCATTGGGACTGGGGTGTGTGCATGAGGTCTTTGCTGTAGCCACCGCTGCAGCTCCCAGCAAAACCAACAGCACCTGTGTAGACAGATGAAAGTCATGGTTTGAAACACATCTGTGCTCTCCTCAGCAGAAGCTAACAGCTCATCGACCAAATGCACCCACAGAAACAAGCTGTGCTGCAGGACTATGACAAAGCCTGCAGCACACCCCCCAAAAGCCATAGATTTACTTACACATAACACTCCGCTTGGTGATGCCTGTGAAGGGACCCTCAACTTGGGGACATTGACTAGGAGCTGCAGCAGGCACCCTCCACTATGGCAGCTCACACAGCCTTTCAATGAGCTCATAGAATCATAGAATGGTTTAGGCTGGAAGAGACCTCAAAGATCATCCAGTTCCAAGCCCCTCCCATAGGCAGGGACACCTCCCACTAGAACAGGTCGCTCAAGGACTCATCCAACCTGGCCTTGAACACCTCAAGGCAGGGAGCAGACACAACCTCCCTGGGCAACCTGTGCCAGTGTCTCACCACCCTCACTGGAAAGAACTTCCTCCTAACATCCCGTTTAAATCTCCCCTCTGACAGCTTAAACCCATTCCCCCTCGTCCTGTCATTACAAGACCTTGTGAACAGTCCCTCCCCAGCCTTCTTGTAGGCCCCTTTCAGATACTGCAAGGCTACTATAAGGTCTCCTCAAAGCCTTCTCTTCTCCATGCTGAAGAGCCCCAACTCTCTCAGCCTGTCCTCATAGGAGAGTTGCTGCAGTCCTCTGAGCATCTTGATGGCCTCCTCCGGACTGGCTCCAACAGTTCCATGTCTTTCTTGTGTTGGGGCTCCAGAACTCCACACAGTACTTCAGGCGGGGTCTGAGGAGAGCAGAGTAAAGGGGCAGAATCCCCTCCCTTGCCCTGCTGCCCACAGCTGCTCTTGCTGCAGCCCAGCACACAGTTGCTGTCTGGGCTGCACTCACACTGCAGGCTCATGTTGAGCTTTTCATCCACCCAGACCTCCAAGTCCTTTTCCTCAGGGCTGCTCTCAGCCACTCACCACCCAGCCTGGAGTTGTGCTTGGGATTGTGCCAACATAATCTGTAAGGAAGGATACTTCCCAACATCATCTCACCCTAATTCCAAGAGAGACACCCAGACCAGCTTCCAAGAAATGAGCAGTTCCAGCCAGTGAGTATCAGGGACTTACTGGAGATATTGGTTTTACAGCAGAATGCATAAATGCCTCTTTTCTGCTCACAGACTTTGTCTTCCCTATTGCTTTCCCTCCTCCTTGTGCACACAACTCTTCATGTTGCCTGTGAAAGGCATCCACTGTTCCACAGGTGTGGTTTCTCATCAAGGGGCTAAAAAATCCAGCCCTGCTCAGCTTTTCCTGATGTCTCACCTAAATTTCCAGCACACAGCGTCTCCTCCTGGTAGAAGGGCGGCTGCTGCTCCCTCCTTTTCCATGTGGGTGGGTTGTTCTCCACCAAGACCTGTCCCTGCTCAAGGGATGCTTGCATTAAATTGCCAGGCACTCATTTTCCCTAATGCATCTTAGTTCCAGCTCCATTTCCCTGTGACCTTGTGCCACAGAGGCAGATGTCCTGGGTCATGCTTTTGCTTCTCTCCCAGGTGTTCCACTTTACTTGGAGCAGCATCACCTCAGAAACAGGATGCTTCTGCCTTTTTTCCAGATTGGAAAGCTGTTGCCTGAAGCACCTCGAAGGATGTGGGGGCAAAATTCAAAATCTCTGTGGATTTCTGAAGGGGAATGGGGTATTGTTGAGAAGTGGTGCCCCTCAGAGGCTTGCACCGGGGCCAGTGCTGTTTAACATCCCCATCAATGACACAGGTAATGGAACTGAGTGCACTTTCTGCGAGCTTGCAAATGACACCAAGCTGAGTGGTGCAGCTGACATGCCTGAGGGGCAAGATGCCATTCAGAGGCACAAGCTGGAGAAGTGGGCCTGCTTGAACCTCATGAGGTTCAACAAGGGTCAGCGTCTTGGTCAGGGCAAACACTGGCATCAGTACAGTCTAGGGGGATGAAGGGATTGAGAAAAGCCTTGCAGGGAAGGACTTGGTGGTACCGGTGGATGAAAAGCTGGACGTGAGCCATCAATATGCATTTACATCCCAGAATGCCAACTATATCCTGTGCTGCATCAAAAGCAGTATGGCCAGCAGGTCAAGGGAGTACTCCACTCTGGTTAGACCCCCACCTGGAGTATTTTGTCCACCTTTGGAGCCCTCAGGACAAGAAAGACATGAAGTTATTGGAGCAAGTCCAAAGGAGTGGCACAAAAATGATCAGCGGGCTGGAGCACAAAGACAGGCTGAGAGAGTGGGTTTCAGCCTGGGAAAAGAAGAGTGCAAGGGGACCTTCTTGTGGCCTTAAAGGTGACCTATGAGAGAGATGGGGACAGTCTTTTTAACAGGACCTGTTGTGGCAGGACACTAAATAATGGGTTTTAACTGAAAGAGCATAGATTTAAACTAGCCATAGAGGCTGAGGACTCATCTGGAGACTTTCAAAGCCTGTCTGGATGCATTCCTCTGTGATCTAAACTAGATTGTATGGTCCTGCTCTGGCAGGGGGGTTGGACTTGATGATCTCTCTAGGTCCTTTCCAACGCCTGACATCCTGTGATCTTGTGATATGAGGAAGATCTGTTTTACAATCATAGAATCATAGAATGGTTTCAAAGATCATCCAGTTCCAACCCCCTCCCATAGGCAGGGACACCTCCCACTAGAACAGGTCGCTCAAGGACTCATCCAACCTGGCCTTGAACACCTCAAGGCAGGGAGCAGACACAACCTCCCTGGGCAACCTGTGCCAGTGCCTCACCACCCTCACTNTTCTCTTCTCCATGCTGCAGAACCCTAACTCTCTCAGCCTGTCCTCACAACAGAGCTGCTGCAGCCCTCTGAGCATCTTTGTGGCCCTCCTCTGGACTCTCTCCAACAGTTCCATGTCCTTCCTGTGCTGGGGGCTCCAGAACTGCACACAGTACTCCAGGTGGGGTCTGAGGAGAGCAGAGTAAAGGGGCAGAATCCCCTCCCTTGCCCTGCTGCCCACAGCTGCTCTTGCTGCAGCCCAGCACACAGTTGCTGTCTGGCCTGCACTCACACTGCAGGCTCATGTTGAGCTTCTCATCCACCCAGACCTCCAAGTCCTTTTCCTCAGAGCTGCTCTCCAGCCACTCACCACCCAGCCTGGAGTTGTACTTGGGATTGCACCAACCCAGGTGCAGGACCTTACCCTTGGCCTTGAATGAGGGTGGTGAAACACTGTAACAGGTAGACCAGGGAGGTGGTAGAAGGCTCATCTCTGGAAACACAGCTCTGAGCGATTTGATCCAGGTAACGGTATCCCTGCTTACTGGTGTAGGCAGGGGACAGGAGCAGATGACCTTCAAAGGTTCCTTCCAACTCCTAAGCTGTGATTCTGTGGCTTGGTCCCTCACAGGAAACCTCAGCCTCACCTTTGTGATGTCTGCTGGTCCCCGAAGCCAGACATATGCCTGCTGCTGCCTGGAATGAGAGCTATCACCTGCCCACATCCTGCACAGCACTGCTGCCCCTCCCACCATAGCTCTTCTGACGTTTTTCCTTCCAAAACTTGGCTTTTCACAGTACGTTTTTCACTTGGAGGAAAAAGCCCAAGCAGGCATCCCCAAAGCTCTGGCTAGGTCAGTGTCCCACGGCAAGGGTCAAAGGCCCTTGAGAACCAGGAACCCAGGAGACCTGCAGCATAGAGGAGATGTGTCCTGTTGCCTGCTGTAGAACAAACCACCTGGCATTAGATATAACGATATTCTTTGTCACCAACAGGGGATGGAGCAGCTTCGAGGACTTGAGCCTGATACTGTCCTCAATCCTTCTGTGACTTTCTCAATAGTGGAAGAGGGGACACACACTGCCAGTGGAAGCTCCACCTGGTTGGGCTGGATTTGTTAGGAAGTGCTGGTCCTGTGTACGGCGGAAAGCGAAAGCTCTGTTCTGCAGCCGGCAGAGGGCAGCGGCAGCCCAGGCAGAGGCAGCCCAGGCAGAGGCAGCCCAGGCAGA
>VWZI01011186.1:0-41773 GCA_013396835.1 Psilopogon haemacephalus | reverse complement strand
CAGTAAAAAAGGTAATAAACACACCACACCCCTCCCGGAGACCAATATCCCCAGAAGAGGATAACCAAACCCCCCTACCACCTTTCCCCACTTTCCCAGCCTTATCTCACCACCTCAGATGCTGCAGATAAGCTGAAGATCAGAAAGATTTAGTGGTAGGAGAAAAGGTTAGCAGGTTTAGTGATTTTTCTCTGAATTCAGCCAGCAAGACCAAGAGACAAAGGAAAAAGCTGCCAGAGCCAGCATAGACCTAAGCCAGACTGGCCCTCTGCAAGCAGACTGGCTTATCTGGATGTTTTCAGAACATTTCTTAAAACAATTCTTTTTTCTCTGTCTCAGTGAAACTTGGTGAAGTGACAGCGTGTTGTTTAACTCTCTCTCAGCCAATAGTCTAATTTCTCACTCAAATTCTCCAATTAGCTCAAACCAACACACCAGACATAAAAAGAAATGTAATTTCCTTCTAGAGGTCAGAGTTAAAACCAACACTTGAGGTACAACAATTCAGCAAAGGCTTTAACAAACAGGTGAAACTTTAAAAGGAGCAGAGCAACACCAGAACCCAGAACTATGCCTCCCGCTCTGAAGGCATATTTGGAGGAAGGTGACCTTTCAGGTGAGGAGCTGAGGTGCGGGAACATAATCAAAATTATTTATCTTTACACAGAAATCTCAAGCAGTCTCTCAACTCTGTTCAAAGTAATTTAAATAAATAGGATTTTTAGAACTCCTGGCTGCAGGCTTAGCTGGCTCTGATGTGTTTGGGTAAGTGTGCACAGATTACCTTATTGGAGAAGGTTTCCTATCAGTGTTGATCTTTTTTAATTCATCTATTCAGACCACTGAAGCTCCACCAGCCCGAGGACTAATGAGCCAAATAAGGTCTGTCCTGGTATGGGTGTGACAAAGACCCTAGAATTGGTCCAATCCCTGGGCTCTCTCCTCCCCCTCCTGTCCAAGGTCCAGTAGGGGTTGAGGGGCGGGGGTACCCCACGTGGCCCTGGGACCCAGTGAGACCCTGGGCTGCACGTATGCGTGGAGTTTTTTGAACCTATTGGTCAGCTAGAGAATGCTGAATACCTATTGGACAGTTTCATGCGCCCCCATAGGGTATTTAGGAAGGGATTAGCAGCCGTTAGGAGCTCTTCCTTGCTTCTTCGTCGCTCTTCCTCGTTCTTCTCCGTCGTCTCCCCGTCGTGGCTGTGAAGAGCCCAGCCATGTGCACAGCAGCAGGCAGCGAAGCATAGCAGCCTTCCAGAGAAGCGGCAAGATTAATCCCCTTCTCTCTCTCTCTTTCTCCCCCTATCCAGGCTAAGTTGGTCTTTTCCCTTCTTCCTCTCGGGTTCGGGAAGGAGCGTGGTTTTCCCCTCGCACCCCGCGGGCATTTATAGGCACGGCTGGGGTCTATTTTATATGTAGCCTCTCTGTTTTCTAAGTTCTGACTGTTAAATTGTTGCACCTGGCGTTTTGAGCAACTCGTGCGTTTGTTTGTGCGTTTGTTTCTGCTGACCGGAACCCAAAGAACCTCGGGGGGCATCGGGACCCCCCCTCCATGGGATATCGCACCTAATCAAACGATATCTCATGACAAGGTCTCTTGCAAACAGCAGCTCCTTACCTCCCAGCGTGGGGCCATAAAAAAAAAAAAAATCAGTGTGACAGTGTTGTCTTCTACCACTGCTCTGCCTAAGGACAGGAAAAAAATTCCCAAATGCAACTTGTTCCAAATTTTTCTCAGAAAATAAAGGCACCTGTGTGTAGTTTACTCCTTCTTGGTGCACAGAAGGATGCAAGCACTGACAACAGCCCCACAGCGGGATCTCTGCCCTGCGAGTCAGGTACCTCGTGCTTCAGTGATGGAACTCTAACGAGAAATAATAACAACCAACATCCAGTCAACAGCATGAGGAGGGATTCTTCCTGCCTGCAGCTGTCGTGCCCTCTCTATCCAGTCACTGGGGTGACAGTGCCCACACTGGACACACTACAACCCCTGCTGAGGGAAGACCTCATATGGAGGCTCCTAGCGCAGCTCACTGGGTTTCCTCATGTATCTTTTCCTAAACAGCTGGGAAAGGTAGAATGTACAGAGTGAAACGGACAGAAAAGCACCATCTCACAACAGGAGCTTTAAAGCCCTGTGAAATGCAAAGTCGAGGTAAATAAGGCAAGGCCCATACTTCCCACAAGCATTTCACACCTCTGGTGCACCAGAGAGCACCACAATCATCTGTGGTTGAATTCTTGTGCCCGGTGTAAGCATGCAGCACAGAAAGCCAAGGACAGCCTGGGCTACATCCAAAGCAGAGTGGCCAGATGGAAAGAGGGGATCCTGCCCCTCTGCTCTGCTCTAGAGAGATGTCACCTGCAGTGCTGTATCCAGCTCTGGTGCTCTCAACACAGCAAGGACACAGACCTGATGGAAAGGGTTCAGAGGCGGCCACAAAAATGCTCAGGGGGTTGGAGCAGCTCTACTACAAGGACAGGCTGAGGGAGCTGGGGGTGTTCAGCCTGGAGAAGAGAAGGCTCTAGGGAGACCTAACAGCAACCTGCTAGTACCTGAAGGGGCTACATGAAGGCTGCAAAGAGACTGTTTGCAAAGGCCTGCAGGGACAGGATGAGGGCAATGGCTTCAAACCAGAGCAGAGCAGATTTAGAGTGGGCATGAGGAACAAATTCTGCACTTTGAGGGTGCTGGGACACTGCAACAGGTTGCCCAGGGAGGTGGTTGTGGCAGCCTGATCTAGTTGAGGATGTCCCTGCTGACTGCAGAGGGGGTTGGATTGGATGAGCTTTGGAGGTCCCTTCCAACCCAGACCATTCTGCAATTCTATGATTTCATGGACTAGGAAGCTTTCTGGTAACTGGTCCGTGATGCCTGCATCACTATAATCCATCACGAGAAATGTAGATTTAAGTAATTTCCTCTTCTGTTGAATGAAAACAACACATTCTGGTCAAACACTAGAATTATGAAGCCAAGGCAAAATAGTATTCTAATACGTTACCGAAATTTGCTCTTGGACTACTTCTAGCCAGGTGTGTGTAGCCCTATGCTACTCAGCCACATGCCCACCAACATAAACCCCATGTATCTCAAGTCAGGCAACAGCAGGGCTGTTGTGACAGACACAAACATATTGGTGTCAGCACGGATTTAAATGTGCTGCATCTGTTCTGCTGTGGTGGGTTAGGAACTTCACACACACTGTGCTGGTTTGAACTAACTGGAGAATTTGAGTGAGAAAGTAGACTATTGGCTGTGAGAGGAAAACACAGTATGTCACTTCACCCAGAGCTCTACTGAGAAAGAAAAAAAATTGTTTTAAGAATTGAAACCCAAATATAGATAAGTCAGACTGCTTCAGACTTATCTGGCTGTAGCTGCTCCTTGCATGGTTCCTTTGTCTCTGTTTTTTGTAGCTGATTCTTAGTAATTCTACTAAATTCTTTCCTACTGCTAATCCTCCTGGCCGATCTACCTCCACCCGTCTGCTTCATCAACAGATGGTGAGATAAGATTGGGGAACGGGGGAAAGGTGGTAAGGGTGGTTGGCTACCCCTCTTGGGGATTTTGATCTCGAAGAGGGGTGTGGTGTTTCTGTATTACCTTTCCTCTGTATATATCTGTAAATATCTGTTATACCTTGTAAATATCTGCTTGTATATTGTACATTGCTGTAAATATAAAGCTTAATTTATTAACTTCCAGCTGGTCTGAGTCTAGCCTGGGTTATTTCAAAAGGTGTGGGGGGGGAGAGGGCAGGTAACTGCTAAACCACCACACACACACACAACTGAAATTTATCAGAACAACTCAAATGGCTTAGAAGTATGATGAAGTCCTATTTACAGCAAAGCAAATTTTACAAGCATATATACACAATCTATTTTCAAGTATTTACAACTATATACAAACTAGAAATAATTCAGAAATCCAAATCCCCTCCTGGACACAGAAAACTGCCCAGAAACAGCTCAAAGCCATCCTCTCTGTCTCTCTCTCTCTCTCTCTCTTTCTCTCTCTCTCTCTCCCTTACCAGACAGAACCCAAACCAACCAGTCAGCAAAGCTTACTTGTTATTTGTTAGTGGATAAATTAGAGCCAAGTGAAGAGGAAGCAAACAGTGGCATCCCAGAACAAAGTGGGACAAATTGTTTACTCTTTGGCTTTTTATTCCTTTCAGCAAGGCAATGAATGATATAGACTTCATCCTTTTTTCTTTTCTTAATAATCTAATTTCTCTCATTACAACATTCCAATTAGCCTCAAACCAGCACATCTGCCCAGGGAAGCTCTGGATTCCCAGCCAGGAACACCTGCTGTTGCTGTTATTGCCTGTTGTTTCAGCACATACTGGCTCTACTTCACAGTGAGTGAGGGGTCACCCCTGGAAATACACAGTTCCTCAGTTTCACTGGCCAGTGACAGAGATACATTCATCAAAAGGCCATAATCATAGAACCACAGAATGGTTTAGGTTAGGACCTCAAAGATCATCCAGTTCCAACCCTACAACATAGGCAGAGACACCTCCTACTAGAATAGGTCACTCAAGGCCTCATCCAACCTGGCCTTGAACACCTCCAGGGAGGGAGCACAACCTCCCTGGACAACATATGCCAGTGTCTCACCACCCTCACTGGAAAGAACTTCTTCCTAACATCCAGTTTAAATGTCTCCTCTGCTAGTTTAAACCCATTACTCCTCATACTGTCATTACAAGTCCCTCCACAGCCTTCCTGTAGGCTTCCTTCAAATACTGGAAAGCTACTACAAAGTCTTCTGGAAGCCTCTTCTCCAGGCTGAAGAGCCCCAACTCTCGCAGCCTGTCCTTACAGCCGAGGTGCTCCAGCCCTTTGAGCATCTTTGTGGCCTCCTCTGGACTTGCCCCAACAGTTCCATGTCCTTCTTGTGTTAAGGAAGAGATCAAGTGAAGCAGCTGCTTTGCAGTGACTGGATTTCCTTACATACCACACCTAATGGTTCCTGCCAGGCTCTAACCATATGTATACAACTTGACACATTTGATCAGTCTGCGTGATTCTGGTGTCACACAACCAGGGACATTTAGAGGCAGTGTGAGAAATAAATGACCTTTTAACTGCATTTTATTCTGCTACATATGCATTGTTCCACTGAAATAATTCATTGTGTCCTAATGAAACAAACAGAGCTTTCTCCAGAAAGGGCTGCATGCTCACTCCCCTGTGATAGGTATTTATGCACAGGGGTGGAGGAGATGTAATGGAAGATCTATTGGTAGCACCTCAACCCATTTTTGTCTCAATTTCACATGACACGAGTGAACTGAATGTTTTTTAGGGGGCATAACTGATCTATAGCTGAAACAAATCAGCTCTGGTGCTGAGGAGATGAAGTAGTGGATAATCTGTAGTTTAAAGCCAGCTGTTCTGCTGAGATCAAATGATTACCGTGGCACTGAAATGATTAGCTGACAAGGGAGTGCATTTCAGCATCCACTGTCATTACTGGAGCCTCTGGCCACAATGGTGCTGGGCACCACAGCTAATTGACAGCACGGCTGCTATCAGCTCGCCCTTGCTAAACTGAGGGATCTTACCTGGCCTCAATTACAAGTATCAGCATTTTCAGGAAATGAATAGGCAGAGAAGGCAGGGAGGATACCCAGCCACTGGCCTGAAAGATACAGCAAGTGCCAGCAAACTGGTTTAGGTTTAAGCTGTGCAGATGCCGCTGTCTGCTCTCTACAGTAGTTTAAGCAGAGCATAAACATGTGCAAATATCTTCCTCTGCTTGCATGACTCTGACTATTACAGACAATACCATGCAGCTCATCTCTTTACACAGTGCCGTTCTGTAGGGATTCCTGCAGAGGTTGTTTTTAACACATTTCCCTGGTTTACGCAAGATAAAGCAAGTACCACTTGCTTGCAAGAACATCACAGGAATGGGACAGAAGTGCAGGGAGGACACAACTCTGCAGCTGCCTTTTCTTTTCCCTTAATCACTTTCCATGCTTCCAGCTACAACAGCCTTTCCCATAGAACCTGGAGACAACCGAGGCTGAACAGCAGATGTAATGTGTTCTTGTAACCAGGTCACAGAGCCTGGCTATCACACTATAAAGGGTTAAGCCCACCCGGGAACCCCCTGACTCCTCCCAAGGTGTGGTCTGACCCTTTTCCCAGGTGTCATGGTTAGCCACTCCCACTTCCTGATGGACTTTGGCTATAAAAGACGTTGTTTTTCTCTCTCCGCTTCTCCTTGTCCTGGCTGCTTGAGCAACTGCTTGCTGCTCTCTGCTGCTAGCCCACGTGCTCCCTGCCACCACATGGAGAGCACAGTTATTCTCTTCTGGAACTGGGACTAATTCTTTTCACCATAAAATTCCTGCATCCTGCTTTCCTTCAGCACCAAAGCTATCGAACTCAGCCTTGGGACTCAATTGCCTGCTGCAGTTGTATTTCTCCCTTTCTCCCCTTCTCCCCAGTCGCTATAGCCTTCTCCCTCATTCCCCATATCCTGAAGTTTGTTCCCCCTTTCTCCCACCTTCTGTAAAAAAACTCTTTCTCTCCTATTTGTTGTTAAAGTTTTACACCCTTTTTACTTCCAAATTGGATTGAGTTTTTATTGGGCTTCTGGGCTTGGAGTAACTGGCTTAAACCCAATACACAGCAGTAAAAACGTTCTGCACCCAGCTCATCATCTGGCAGGGCAGGAAAGTAACCCAAACAGTGCATTTCACAGAATCACAGAATGGGAGGGGTTGGAAGGAACCTCCAGAGATCATCAGGTTCAAAACCCTGCCAAAGCAGGATCACCCAGGGCAGGCCACACAGTCCAGGTTGGCTTTGAAAGTCTCCAGAGACTTCCTTTCACCTAAAAATTCACAAGACTTAAATTAAAAATGGTATTTGAAAAATGACCTGCTGTTGAACTCTTCCACACCTTCCTTAAAGCAAGACAGCTCCTTACTGATACATTTTCTTCCAGTTGATCAGCAAGGTAGAAAGGAATCCAGCAATGTCTTCTGTTTCCCGAAGAGGTTATCTCTCACTTTGGCAGAGGCAGTTATTAATTCCCTGATATTCATTATGGATTTCCCTTTCTCAGGCTTGGGCTCTGGACCACAGTTTGGGAGGCTGAACTGTCACTATCATTCCTGAGGTAAGTATTACACGGGGTTGCTGCTGTTTATTCCCAGAAGCAACACAACAACACCTCAGCATCTCTTTCACTCTCCCCTGCCCTTTGGATGTTTCTGGAGGGGAAGCCATGAGTGCAGGGAATGGCAGGAGATAAGGTGAGGTATTTTTGGAGGCCCACTTCCAAATTTGCTCCAGAAAGCATCCTTCTTTGTCTTAGCCAGAAACATTGGTGTGAAAAGGATTTAAAGAAATTATGTTCCTTATCTCAAGCTTCATCATCTGGAGGCAGCACTGTACCTCCAGGTAGCCATGAGCATTGGAGGGCATTCTTGTCATTGTTTCACAGGTCCCCTGCATCAAGACACAGATACTTCACCATCAGCATGTTTGTTTAGAAGTATAAAACAATTTATAATGTTTATAGCTGCTTTGCTGGCACTTTAGGATCCCCAAACCATCAACAACCAGAATGAGTGGTGACACCAGGTTCTGGCTATCATTCAAGCCCTCAGATCACTTTGCTGTGTCCCTTCCATCCCACTCCAACTGAACAGCATTTATTCTGAGGGTCTCATCTCAGGCTCATTGGTTTCCAAAGCTTAAGCATAAACTCTCTTAGGACATGTATTTTTTGCATAACCTCTAGCTCCAGTGAGCAACATGAAGCTATCACTGTTTTCCTTCCTGCATGAAACAGCACAGGTTTGTCACAGCCAGTATGATATTTCTATTTCACCTTTCAACACTTTTGAGTTTATTATGTTCAGACAGTACCTGAAAGCACTTCATTTTTCCTCTCTGGTAGGACTAATGACCACCAAAGGAGGAGGAGAAACACTCTACACTATTGAGTACAGCATGCAGGTCCTTAACTTCAAACACAAGTACCAGAAGTCAATGAGACTAGTTGTGCCCAACCACCTGCAAAACTGCCTTGAACTAGGTCCTTGTTGCTTTAACCAAAATCTCTCGATTCCACCTTTCTGTGATGATGTCTGACACTGGGAACATCTCATCTGAAAAGTCACCAGTACTTAATTTTACATACCCTAGGATTCAGCACTCAGAGTCAGTTTGCACTGGACAGCAACAGAGAGAAGATGTTGTTAACAGAGAAATGCCTGCTGGCTGTTTGTTGGGCTGCACAAACCCATTCCTCAATTCAAGCTCAACACCATCCTCTATCCCTGGTGGGCTGCAGGCTCCCTGTCTCTCCAGACCAGCCTCACACAATGGAGCAGTTTTCCCTACGAGGCACCCTGTGACAGCTCCCCTCTCATGCTGCTTTTGAGGTGGCTGCTCAGGAAGATCAACCACTCCCTCACCCCCGACATCCTGGGTATCTCCACAGGATGTCTGAGTGGCAGGAAGGGCTGCGATTAGATGGCCCAGAACTAACATCACATTTGGGGTGAGAGTGTGGCTATTGATGAATGCTGCAATCTGCACAATTGTGCTGCCATTTCTGAATTACAAAAGCCCTCTGGCAGGAATCTGTAGAAGAAACCTTTAAAATTTATCTGGTTTAGCACAGAAATTGTTGGCTAAGCCTCCATCTGTTCCTCTACTTCTCCACCTCTTGACATGGCTTCCAGCAAAAATCTTTGCTTTCCCTTTCATAGGGCTTTTAACAGCAATTCAAGCCCACTGATCCAGGACTCTGAGGCACTGTATTACAATGCAAGATTATTCAGCTCTCTGACAGTTGGTTTGTTTAATCCCATTATAGTCCACAGCAAAATGGGATTGGAGGGAGGTCTGGAGGGAAAATTGGCAACCTATTGCCTAAGTGCTCAGGAAAACAGAAAAACATCCAAGTAAAGTACAAAATATTTGCATTTGGTGCAGCCTGCTGTCCCAGGATTCCATTTATCTATATGCCTGGCTAATACCCTGCCTGTGCCTCTCCACTTCAAGCTCTGCACCACAGAAAGATCTGAGAGAGGGCAGCTTGATAAAAAGAATAAAACAAGCCTTACAGTCACCTGAGCAAAGCCTATTAGGGAACACTGAGAGCAGTTTATGCTCTCTCACCAGGGAGAGTCTAGGCTTGTAAACTCCTGACCCTCACCACTCCTTTGCTTTATAATCTAATCAATCCACTTGTCCTTTAAAAGCCTTTGCAACTACTTTTATTTTCTGTAATTCTACTATTCACTTTACCTTTACTCTATTGTTGGCTTTGGTCCAGCTCCAATCAGGGCAACATTTCCAAAGGCACAGATAGGGGAGAGGTTTACATTTTTAAAGTTAAGATCACAAACAGCATGAGGTGGTTGAAAGGGAGTGCATAACTGGTGTCACTCACTTAGAGGGCTGTTTCTAAAAGAAACAACATCTAACTAAGATTTGCATTCTACACCACCAGCAGCATTTTTACAGTACCCATCACAACAGCTTCTGGCATAGCCACATATTTTACAGACATGCAGGAGCTGGCAGTGTCAGACTCCTTCCTAGAATCATAGAATGAATCACAGAATCATAGAATGCCAGGGGCTGAAAGGGACCTCAAAAGCTCATCCAGTCCAGTCCTCTGCCAGAGCAGATCACACAGTAACACATCTGGGCAGGTTTTGAATATGTCCAGAGAGGGAGACTCCACAACTTCCCTTGGACAGCCTGTTCCAGTGTTCTGGCACCCTCACAGGGAAAAAAATCCTCCTCATGTTTAAATGAAACTTCCTATGCCTCAGCTTCCACCCATTGCCCCTTGTCCTGTCATTGGGCATCACTCAGCAGAGCCTGGCTCCATCCTCCTGGCACTCACTCTTTACATATTTATAAACATTGGTGAGGTCACCTATCAGTTTCCTCTTCTCCAAGCAGCAGAGACCCAGCACCCTCAGGCTCTCCTCATAAGAGAGATGTTCTATTCCTTTAATCATCTTTGTGGCTCTTCATTGGACTGTCTCAAGCAGTTCCATGTTCCTCTAGAACTGGGGGACTGAGAACTGGACACCGTACTCCAGATGTGGCCTCACCAGGGAAGAGTAGAGGGGCATGGAAGATAGAAGAAAGAGCCAACCTCATGAAGTTCAACAAGACCAAGTGCATCTGGGTCGAGGCAATTCCAAGCACAAATACAGGCTGGGCAGTGATTGGCTGGAGAGCAGCCCTGAGGAAAAGGACTTGAGGTGCTGGCAGATGAGAATTTCAACATGAGCCAGAAGTGTGCACTTGAAGCCCAGAAAGCCAACCAGATCCTGGGCGGCATCAGGAGAAGTGTGGCCAGCAGAAGTGTGACTTTTGAGGGAGGTGATTCTCCCCCTCTAATCCGCCCTGGTGAGACCCCACCTGGAGTACTGTGTCCAGTTCTGGAGCCCCTATTACAAGAGGGATGTGGACATGCTGGAGCACATCCAGAGAAGGGCCACAAGGATGATCAGAGGGCTGGAGCACCTCTCTTATGAGGACAGACTGAAAGAGTTGGGGCTGTTCAGTCTGGAGAAGAGGAGGCTTTGAGGTGACATTCTTGTGGCCTACCAGTATCTGAAGGGGGCCTACAAAAAGGCTGGGGACAGACTTTTTAGGCTATCAGGTAGTGACAGGACTAGGGGGAATGAAGCAAAGCTGGAGGTGGGGAGATGCATGAGAGTGGTGAGAGCCTGGAATGGGTTGCCCAGGGAGGTGTTTAAGGCCAGGCTGGATGAGGCTCTGGTCAGCCTGATCAAGGGTAGGGTGTCCCTGTCCACGGCAAGGGGGTTGGACCTACATGATCCTTGTGGTCCCTTCCAGCCCTGACTGATTCTATGACTCTAGTCTGATGACACAATAAACAATGGGGAAAAAATAATAGTCTGTACTTCATTTTAAAAAAATATAATAAAGAAAACACACAAGGCAAGAGCCCCCTAAGCACCACTCTGCTGAGACCCCATCTGGGGTGCCTGGGGCACTGTGTCCAGTTCTGGAGGTGCTGGAGCGTGTCCAGAGAAAGGCCACAATGATGATCAGAGGGCTGGAGCTGCTCTTCTATAGAGACAGGCTGAAAGAGTTGGGACTGTTCAGTCTGGAGAAGAGAAAGCTCCCAGGAAACCTTATTGTGGTCTTCCAGTATCGAAGGGAACTACAAGAAACCTGGGGAGGGACTTTTTAAGATGAGGTAGTGATAGGACTGGGGGGATGGATCCAAGCTAGAGGAGGGCAGATTGGTATTAGATGTTAGGAAGTTCTTCTACATGAGGGTGATGAGACGCTGGCACAGGTTGCTCAGGGAGGTGGTGGAAGCCTCATCCCTAGAAGCTTTTAAGGCCAGGTTGGATGTGGCTCTGGGCAAGCTGATCTAGTGTGAGGTGTCCCTGCCCATGGCAGGGGATTGGAAATGGATGATCTTTGAGATCACTTCCAACCCTAACAATTCTGTGATTCTGTAACTTCAGCAGTTGCTTACAGTCATGTTAGGAATTTAGTTCCTGATCTGGAGGTTGGAGCATCTCTGCTATGAGGACAGGCTGAGGGAGTTGGGGGTGCTCAGTCTGGAGAAAAGAAGGCTCCAGGGACACCTATTAACAATTTGCCAGTACCTGAAGAGCGCTACAAGAAGGCTGCAGAGAAACCATTTGCAAAGGCCTGCAGGAACAGGATGAGGGCAAGGGCTTCAAACTAGAGCAGAGCAGGTTTAGACTGGGTGTGAGGAACAAGTTCTGTACCATGAGGGTGCTTGAACACTAGAAGAGGTTGCCCAGGGAGGTGGCTGTGGCCCCATCCCTGGAGATATTTAAGGTGAGGCTTGACAGGGTTCTGGGCAACCTGATCTAGTTGAGGATGTCCCTGCTGAACACAGAGGTGGTTGGACTGGATGAGCTTTGGAGGTCCCTTCCAACCCGGGCCATTCTGTGATTCTGTAGTGCTGTACTTGTGTTGGTGGCTAAGACTCAGAGCATCAAGCCCAGCTGCAAAGCACAGCCAGTTTGCTATGACACATGGCATATGCTCAAGCACAGGTGGAAGTGGCTCACAGAGAAGACAAGTGAGATTCTAATGCTGACCCAGGAGCTACACCAGACCAATGCATTGTAGCATGGGAAGAAAGTTTATCTGCACCTCCAAGATTCTCAGCAGCCACTGGCCAAGGAGTAATGTGCTTCTACCAGCACACACTGATCCTGAAGCGATGAGCTGGGATTATCATGAACACCCAGAGACAGCCCCATAGCAGGTTGTAAGGAAGTTCTGTCTTAAAGAGGAAAAAGGTCTGTCTGGCTATTGCTGATGCTACACGGCCCAAGCACTGGAACACATCCATTCCTCAGACTGCTCCACAGTTTAAACTAAGAGTCCCTAGACTGCTGGGGTGACAGCAGACTTTGCCACCTCCTCTAAGTGCTTTCTTGTATTGTTAACATCAACCACATACTACCCAGGCAGAGCTGCTGTCAAGTGGCACCCACCCACCACATTTCCTCTGCCAAACCTGAAGTGGTTAAGCCCACATCCTGATACTCCTTCACAAGCAGGTCCAGTGGGCTGACAGCCATCTCTGCAGTACCCCAAGGTTTCCAGAGGGCTTCATGAAGCTCAGCAGGACCCAGAAGAACAGACCCTCACCTTATTTCATGAAGACCAGAAATGTAGCCCGTGGACATGGGGAAGCCACCCTGCATCACCTCCCCAGTGCTCTACTCTGCCTAACAAAAGGACAGCTTCACTGCACCCACAAGAAAGGAACAGCAAGGAGCAAGGATGCTACTGATACCCAGCATGTCTGCAGGCCTGGGTTATGCTGAATAATTTAAATTAGGCTTCTCTTTTCTCTCTTCTGGTCCAAAGTTGCTACCACTGCCATGTGCATGAAGCAGATGGACTTCCAAGCCAGTTGGAGCTGGGGTGCCTCCCACACAATGGCAGCTGAAAGCAAAATGCTTTAAGACAATTTAAAGAGACTCTTTAATCATCCTGGACTTCTAATCTTCACCTCTCATCTGCACGTGTGATACAGTTGAAGGATGCTCTCCACAGCTGACAGGGATGCAGGCAGAGGCTATGAGAGAGCTCGGAAAGCTCTTGGCCGCTGTGAATGCAGTGAAGCAGGGCATGAAGCTCCAGGTTGGGATCCATCTCCACATCCTCCCGCAGTCCCAGCAGGGAAGCCTCTCTGAACTACTTGTCTATGGGTGCACATGTGTCAGTGGAAGCCTGCTGACAGCACCTGCTACTTGCTCTTCACAGATGACAGCATGTGTTTGATACAGCCAGTCAATCATAGGCCTGTGGACATGAGGGAATACAGCTACTCATGCCTCCAATGGCTTTGGCAGCACTCCCAAGAGCCAGCCTTGTAGCTGATGGGATGTGAGGAGCAGCTCAGTAGCATTTCCAGCAGGCCCAGCTAGGATGCCCTGGAAATGGGCATCATCTGCAGCCTTCCTCACTACTGCCTCCCAAAAAAATCATGCCGGGGTGGGGGAGGTGGGGATGTGACACAGCACCTGGCATGCACAAATGTAAGAAGCCTCTTTACAGCCCATTCCTGTGCCAAAATAGGAGCTACAGCACATGACTGTCCTGGAAAACACAAGTGGTTACTGCAAACTGTGTCTTTCACACAGAGACATCAAAACCAAGTGCTAAATTAGTGGGGCAACAACTACTGGATATCTATTTGGTCATGGCTTGGCAAACTCAGCTCTAGTATTACTGGGTATTAGTTGTCTTCTCTGATTGTTCTGCAGAAGCTAAACATTTAATTCCAGCAGAAGAGCATCAGCTTGCAGAATCCTGTGAGCGTGGCAGAGCACTGCAATAGGCTGCCCAGAGAGGTTCTGGAGTCTTATGCCAAGGTGCATTCCTGTGCAACCTGCCCTAAGTGGACCTGCTGTAGCATGGGGGTTGGACTAGGTGACCTCCAGAGTTCCCTCCCAACACCTACCATTCTGTGATTCTGTAAGTTTCTCTCGGCCAAAGCAAAGCTCAAACTCCACTGCAGAGCTGATCCAGACTGCTTGCTGGTGTTGGTAGAAAAGGGATGAGAGAGAGGTTGAACAAGTGGAGTTTACACTTTCCTTTAGGGAGAGGAGGCTGGCACCATGTACGTAAGAGAAAGGAGCCTCCTAGCTCAGTTATTCTGCCTTCTGCAATGCCCTGGACAGCCAGGAAAATAAAAGAATTGGGCTGGGAGAAGTAAAAAACCCTAGTCAAAAAGTGCCTGTGGGGAACTAGAAAAAGCCTTAGTTGTTTGGAGAGATGAGCTGCTGGGCTGTAAACAAGGGGGAAAAGAATCTGGGCAAGAGCTGGACAGACATAGCTGCCATCAAGGCCTCTATAGCAGGGCAAGGAAGACGTAAGAGGGGAAGAGAGGGCTTGGGTCACCCTGTTCTGCTCTGCAGCTTCATGGAGGGCTGGAGGGAGGGAGCAGTCATCAAAGTGTGGGCAGCATGGCAGGCACAGGGACACTGGCAGCTGCCTGGGATTATTTGTGTCCCCAAGAAGGCAAGTTGGCAGGCACAAAGCGGAAATCTGGGCAGGGAGGCAGATAGGAGGCTGGAAGGCACACAGGCAGCTTTTTGAGGTGTGTGGGTCACAGGGGACAGATGTGAACAGGGTCTCCTTGCTGTCATGCTGCATTCAGCAGAGGGGATGCATCAGCAGCAGCTAGAGGCTTACACCAAAGAGGCCTCAGCAGAGACACAAACTAGGTGGTGCCATGTCCTGTATCCATCAAAAAATGTGTTGAAACTAGACAGGCTGGGATGGGAGGAAGTGAGGCACAGGGGCTGCTAAGGGCAGCCTGTGGAGCTGCAAGGCCATACCTGCACAACAGACACCTGAGAGGGACAGCACAGGAAAGCAGAGGCTGTGGAGATGTGGATGCTCCATCAGTACAACACAACAGAAGCACAAAAACAACGGAAGTCCTCTAAATACATTTAAGTCAGGAAGCACTTGATGCCTTTTACCTATCTGCTTGTAGGCTCTGGGTTTGGTGGGGTTGGGATGGAGCTGGGTGAGATTATGTTAGGGACTATCTGGCATTTGTCTTCAACAGCAGGGCCAGTCACAAACAGCCTGGGCACTGTCCCACATGTCAAGGGACAAGGGAAATGGGAATATGAACTACCTTAATAGCAACTGGAACTCAGCTACTCCCTGAAGCCCCAGCATGGTTTTCCCATTTCACTACCCACTTCTGGACACAGGACAGGTCTGGAAGATGCCACAAATCCAGGTTGCTCCTCACCTTGGCAAGCAATACTCCCTGGTCATTTTGAGATCAGTTGAAGTTGATGGGATTATCTGAAGATCTTGTTTCTGTGAAAACAATGGGAAACAGCAGAAGAAGCTGTTCTCCCAGAGGAGAGCTGGATCACACATACTCTGTGCAGCTAGTCTCTGCTCCCACTCCACCTTCTGAGTATGGGATCCAACTCACTTTAAACACAGCTCTGGTTCATCCAACACAGTTGGCAGCTGATCACAGATGGATCATCTGTGTCCACTGCAGAAGCATGGCCTGGCATGCTGCTGATCTCCTGTAACCCACCCAGCACAGCAGTTGTGTTTATTGCTGTGCGCACAGGGTGCCCTAGAAAGTTTACACAGCGAGCTGGGGGGTGTCCTCTTGTGATCTGGGTTTGTGGCATGTGCAGCCCTGCAACTCAGACTATTGCTGGCAACACTATTTGGCTATTTGTGCTTCATCTTCTATCGGATAAGGTCGTGGGAGGGCCATTACAAATAAACAAATACATGTATTTGATTTCCAGGTCTGTTACTACCTGGAGGCTACTTTGCCTTTTTGCTAGCCAAGGACAAAACACATTTTGACAATGTTCTTCTGATGCAGCTCACTGTGGTACAAATGCTACAGGCCAGCTTTGCACAGGGAACCCCCTTCAAAGCTCTGATGCTGCAGAGTCAGACTGCAATGACTTCCAGGCCCTTCTGGCAACAAACTTCCTGCACCCAGGCACAGCCACCCTGTAGATTCTCTTTCTGGAGGCCTCCTGACAGGAACTGTTCCTCATACCATTCCCTTTCTTCTGAGCTGGGACCTTACGGAAGCCTGCCAGCCAGGCAGTAAGATACCATTTTGCTGCAACAAGGATGCAGTGTTGTGCTGCCAGACCATTAGGAACCACACACAGAAGCACAGTGAGCTGCCAAGCAAACCAGATGAGGCAACACCCTCCTGCTTCTGCAATGCCCTCCCCAACACATCTGTCCAGGCTGCAGGCTTCCTCTGTGGCCATGTCTCCACTGAGATCTGTCTCCAGAGCTTTGAGAAGGGTTTTGCTATGAAAAGACCAAAAAGCTTGGAAAATAAAATTTACTGGGGTTTTTTGTTTGGGTGGGTTTTGTTACAGGGGTTTTTTTTTTAACCAGAAGCATCTCTGAACGCCTAGGGGGCAGGCAGCATAGTTTGCAGCCTACTCTTCCACGGCTGCTCTGGCAGTCCTCCTGCCTCGGGAGGAGTCTGCCTGACACAGTCTGCTCCAAGTCTATAACACAACCAGCAGCAAAAATATCTAAAAGCCAACTGGCAAAAATTCCATCCAACACAAAATACAAAGAGAATTGTAAGGAAAGTGCTAAGTCTAGGCTGGCACTGGTTCTCCCCAAGCACACAGTTATGCTTGCTGACATGGGGAAGAAGGGCTTACACATCTTTTCAGTAACTGCATTGGTTGTAGATGCCCACCAGCGAACACCCACCCTCTTAAAAGGCAGGCAGCTAGGTCCTAGAAAGGCTCATGCTGGAATGGATCTCAGAGCTCGTCCAATCCAACCTCCCTGCCATGGGCAGGGACACCTCCCAACTAGACTCAGCTCCCCAAGGTCTCATCCAGCCTGGCTTTGAATACCCCCAGGGAGGAGACATCCACAACCTCCCTGGGCAGCCTGTTCCAGAGTCTCACCACCCTCACACTGAAGAACTTCTTCCTCAGCTCCAGTCTAACCCTGCTCTCCCTCAGCTCCAAAACATTTCCTCTTGTCCTGTCTCTAGACACCCTTATGAAAAATCCCTCTGCAGGTGTCTTGGAGGAGCTCTTCAACTACTGGAAGGCAGCTCTAAGGTTCTCCTAAAGTCCTCTCTTCTCCAGACTTAACACCCCCAATTCCCTCAGCCTGTCCTCACAACAGAGCTGCTCCAGCTCTTCGATCATCTTGGTGATCTTCCTTTGGACTTGTTCCAACATTTCCATGTTCTTTTTTTTATGATGGGGACCAGAAAATATCCAGAGGGTGGACATAAAAACTATTTTCCATTTAATTGTTTATGAGAGATTAAAATAGAGAAAATAAAATCCCAGACCAAACCCAGAAAATAATAAAATTAATACCAAATAGCTGTAGGACAGGCTCTGCTCAGCACTGCCCAATGACAGGACCAGGGGCAATGGGTGCAAGCTGGAGCAGAGAAGGTTCCATGGGAACAGGAGAAAATTTTTCACTGTGAGGATGAGAGTCCTGGAGCACACTGCTCAGAGAGGTAGTTGCCAGTGTAGCTGTGGCCAAGGGTGCCACAGAGACTCCAGGGTGGCAAATTAAAAAATAATTTATAAAGCAGTGGTAGGTATTTTGAAGGCTGTTGATTGCAGTTAGAAATAAGTTCCATGATCATTTGGGAGAGTTATTGCAGTGAACAGCACAGAATTTTGGTAATGTCTTAAAAAATAAATAATCTGAATTGGTTAAATAAAATCCAGGCATGTCAAGACAATTTACTGACTAAAAGCCTGGGGATTAGTCAGAGATAGCTCTCATTTACCAAGTGTGTTTAGCAGTCACAGTACTTGCAGAGGATTGCTTTGTGATATACTAATTGTGTATTTTACTTGGATGCTAGTAAGAAATAAGAACTGTCCACAATACAGTCAGCTTGGCCAAGTGAAACTAAACAGGCTCCTGCTTATGAAAACAGTGTTTGCAACACAAACCACTTCAGAACCTGAGCTTTTCAGGATCCTTTTTTCTAAAATCTAAAGTGGGAGAATAAATCTCAGCTCTAGGCTTGATGAGACTCCAGTTATGCACCAGCTTGACCATCTTTCCTAGTCTCATGGAGCAAGATCTACCATGAGCTGCTGTTCTGTGCATGCAGCTGAAGGATGCCAGTGGGTTGGGAAGCAGTGGGAGATGGAGCCTGACCTCTTCCCACAGTCACTGCTGACTTGCTAGGTGAGCCTGGACATGTGACAGGGACATAGAAGCTCTTGGAGCTGTTTAGTTTGAGGAAGAGGAGGCTGAGGGGAGACCTCATTGCTGTCTGCAACTACCTGATGGGACATTGTGGAGAGGCTGGCACTGGTCTCTTCTCACAGGAGACAGAACAAGGGGGAAACTGAGGCTGGGTAGGTTTAGATCAGATATTATGAAGAAGTTTTTCATGGAGAGAGTAGTCAGGGACTGGAATGAGCTGCCCAGGGAGATGGTGGAGTCACTAACCCTGTCTGTGTTTAAGGGTTGTTTGGATGTGGTGCTTAGGGTTTAAGGTGAATTTTGTTGAGTAGGTTTATAGGTTGGACTTGGTGATCCTGAGGGGCTTTGCCAACCTGGATGTTTCTGTGATTCCGTGATTTGTCCTGCCCAGCTCAATCATGTTCCTGGAAACAGCAAGTGCCTTTCCCTACCTACCCTTGCAGTGCCTATGACAGTGGAGAGCCTTCCTTGGCCACAACAGAGAGCAATGCAGGGCATTAACCTAAGCCAAAGCTTGTGGTGGTGGAGCCCACCCAGTGGACATTTTCCATGTGTAGGCTGAGCCTCAGAAGAATTCCAAAGCAAGCTGGCTACCAGCCTCAGTCAGGAACATGTTTTCTTGCCCAGTACTCAGGCTTAAACACACTACTTCCTCCAAGCACTCTTCTTTCTCAGGCCACATGTCATGGCCATGGTACAGGGAAGTGCCGAGCAGCAGGAACAGAATGGATGGAGCTGCAGGGTGGAATGTAGAGAGAACAGCTTCACCTAGCAATAGCTCATCCTTCTTTTGGCCGCCCACAGCAAGCAATACCAAGACTGCAGCACGACGAGAAGCAAAAAATCAAATACACAAAATGAAAGCAGCAGATTTACCCTCCTGTTCTGAGCACATACAAGAAGGTTAGGAAAAAGCACTGGGAACATGTAGTCCCTTCTTACATAAATGAAGCTCCCTAAAGCCTCAAAGCCTGGCACTTACAGGCCTGGAAGCTTAAGTGGTTGAGCACTTGGTTCAGGTGACAGGCAGCCCATTTCAGTCATCATCATCAGATATCCAGGGACCTAACTCACAGACATAAAGCAAATCTACTTAGAGAATAAACGTCTAAATAAATATGAGAGATGGGATGATGATCTCTTAATGTTCCTCTGCAGGGTAAATAAAATTATGAGCTTATTTCACTTCAATTTGTTTGTCATTGCATGATAAAAATGCTCAGCATGCCTAGCTCAATAGGCCTTCTCTCATTCCTGGAGTGAGAGGCTGCCCAGCTAAGCAGAGTGCTAATGATAAGGCAGGAGGGCACCCAAAGCCACGGTGCCCATCAGCTGGGCACACAGACAACCAAAGAGTGCATCAGCTGCCTATGTGAAGGTCATGTGGTGGACGAAGAGGGAATTTTTGCAACAGGCTAGAGAAAACTGGAGTAGGCTGGAGAAGCATCAACTTGAATGATGAGTTCACCATATTTAGGCCTGAGAGAGACAAACAGCCTTTCTTTTAGTTATCTCCCATCTGCCACCTTCATTTGGCCATTAACCCCCTTTTGGAAATTATAAATCAAGCAGTGCTGACTAACTAATGAATGTGGAATTATCAGTGCAAATATGCCAACATTTATTTATTTGCCTTTCCTAGAACATGTTCTCATCTCCTTGGTTTCCTTGTGTAATAACTACAATTTATCATACTAACTAGACTTCAAATTTGCTGGGGCTTCTTTCCAGATCTGCTTTTTGCTGAGACATCTATGAGAAGGCAGACACAGGTAAGAAAAGTAATAAAACTAATTAAAAAGTGATGGTAGCTGTCACCCAAAAGCACAAGTGACCAAACCACCTTTGTTTTCCTCATAAAAGACCCTTCTTTCTTCCTGATTCAAATGCCCCCTTTCTACCAATATTTCACTCTGCTTATGGCAGCTTTTCACAGGGAATGTAACTTCTCTAATTTCCACATAATTTGCCTTCCTTACCTACCAACAGGAAGCAAAAGAAGAAGGAAAGCTGAAGCAGGTCGACCACCTGCAATGAACTCCTGGCCACGCATGATGGCCAAGTCAGAGACTTCAGGGGGCACTAGAAATCCCAGGAATCCCATCAGCACATGGATCCTGCTCTTGTAGGAGGTATCTATCTGCTGCCTAAAGCAGTGAGAAACATTAGTCCAGCTGCACCAAGGCTGTTTCTGAGCACACAGAGGCATATGTGTTTTCCCCACCTACCACAACTGTGAAATGTATAGATACCACTTACATCTCAGGCATTTGTCGCTCACATTAACAGGCAACATATTAGACCGACTGCAGTTAGCACCCTAAGCTTTACTCCAGGCATATCTGGTAGCTGAGATCTGCTTGCAGATCTTTTAGCAGCCCAGTGTAGGCTTTGAGTAAATACAGGTCAAGGTATAGAGAGGAAAGTCTTTGAAATCCCCAGCAAAGCTAAGCATGCTCTTGGAGAATATGCTTTGCCTATGCTAGACCCTAGAATGGAAAGTTCACATTTGTCCCAAGTGAAATGGAGCAGAAGGCTCACCCCAGGGTTGGAAACCATAGTGACTGCATGTAACACAACCTGCTGGGGCTGAGTCCATCTGCCCTCTTCCTGCCCCCAGATTTCAGCTGCCTCACTGCCACTCCCTGCTTTTGGTAAGCATGCCAGCTGCACACAGCCATACATCCCCAAACCTGAGAGGGGCATTGTGTGTATGTGCATACAAGTCATAACACATAGTGTCAGCAGTGCAAACCATCACCTGTGTCATGGCAACTGCATTGCCATAGGCTGCCTTTTCTAGTGTGGTCCTTAGACCTACATACCAGTTTCTTCCATGTTACAGACACATCCTCATGTAGCCACTTAAGTACACTGGATCAGTCACCTCCAGTGACATTTCTTCAAGTATAATCCATTTTGGAAGACCAAATAATGGTGGGCTTAACTTATAATTCTTCCCTCAGCTGAGTGGCTGCTAGCACTGTAACAGGGAATCACACTGAAACGTTCCTCCACAAACCCAGACGCATGATTGTTACTGAGCATCTCACGCAAGGAGGGATGAGAGAGCGTACAACCAAGGTACCATAGCGGTCAGACAGCCTTTATCTCACATGTTCCCCTGGATGCTGGAGATTCAGTTAGGCTCCTAACTCCAGTCTTGTGCACACAGAGGGGTTTACGCTCCTTGAGCAATCACTTTTTTTTTCCTTAACTGCTCCACAAACATTGCCCAAGCTCTTCCCTTGCTTAGCCTATCAATCAAACCATGTACAGCAGTTTCCTAAGATTAGCTTGTCCAAGCCTTCAGTGCTTATCTCCATAACTTTTCTAAACTGTGCCTCAGCTGCTCAGTGCCTGCCAGCAGTAGAGGTGAAACAGACCTGCGTGGGGCCACCTTTCTGCACAAGAACACAGCTTTCTCTCTGGATCCATCTAAACCATGAGCGCTCAGTGTATCTGCCACAGCAATGACACTGATCTGTTTCTCTGCATTCCTGTGACACTTTATTACCCTCTTACATTGCAGTGGAGCTGGTGGAAATGAGAGCTGCCCTTCTCCAGCCTGGCTGCGGTAGCTACTGCCCTGAAAACAAAGGTGGAAGGAAAGAAGCAGGCTGCTTACCCGCAGGAAGGAGAGGTCGCGATTGTGCTCGATACTGGTGATTTCCAGGTTGCCCATAACTACCTCACAGTTCTCATAGTACTTGCGCAGAGCCCGGTACTGCTGCTCCAAGTCAGAGAGGGAGCTCAGCTTGTTCTCGGTGCCAGCACACACTGCAAGAAACCACAGGACAAACAGGGTGAGTGTGGAAGAGTCACACAGGAGAAGAGCAGGAAATACAGTTTGGATACACGGATACAGGGAATTGTAACAGACACCCTGAGTAATTCACAGGATCAGGTCCTGCAACAAAACCCCATCAGAGGTGACCTGAGTAACAATGGCAGAGTTAGGAAGGTACAGATATGGTCCGCAACTACTGCAATAGCTTAAATACACCTCACCAACTGGGACCAAGTGCCAGTATTTACCACTAAAGGCAGGCATGCTGAACATGCAGAAACGCAGGGAAAATGCAAAACTAGTAGCATCTATGGGGCCAAAAACAGGCCTCAGAGAGGTCACTACAATCACAGAATCACAGAAACATCCAGGTTGGCAAAGCCCCTCAGGATCTCCAAATCCAACCTATAACCCTACTCAACAAGATTCACCTTAAACCATATCCCTAAGCACCACATACAAACGACCCTTAAATACATCTAGGGTTGGTGACTCCACCACTTCCCTGGGCAGCTCATTCCAGTGCTTCATGAAATTTTTTTTTTCCTAACATCCAATCTAGACTTACCCAGTCTCAGCTTGAGGCCAAGTTCTGCTAATGACAGAAATACTGAGCAGAGAGGCACCAACCACAGACTAGGGACCATAAGGCTGGAGAGACCTGTGTACCAAGCTGACTGGGTAGTCATACATTTTCCCTACTCACCTGATGCTCATAAAGGTCTGCTAGACAAGCCAAGAGCAACCTGACCAGATGGCTTTTACCCAAACATTCTGTTTCCCATCACTTCTCTGAAGACTCCAGCTCTTCCCAGCTTTGTGCAATTAAACAGGAAAAAGACAACACCTTAAGTACTGTATCCAGCTATGGGCCCTCAGTTCAAGAGAGATGTTGAGGTACTGGAACATGTCCAGAGAAGGGCAACAAAGCTGGTGAGGGGCCTGGAGCACAGACCTGTGAGGAGAGGCTGAGGGAGCTGGGGGTGTTTAGCCTGGAAAAGAGGAGGCTCAGGGCTGACCTCATTGCTCTCTACAACTACCTGAGGGGAGGTTGTAACCAGGTGGGATTGGTCTCTTCTCCCAGGTGACCAGAACAGAACAAGGGGACATAGTCTCAAGTCGTGCCAGGGGAGGTATAGGATGGATATTGGGAGGAAGTTTTTCACAGAGAGAGTGATTGGCACAGGAATGGGCTGCCTGGGGAGGCAGTGGAGTTGCCATCCCTGGAGGTGTTCAAGAAAAAACTGGATGGGGCACTTAGTGCCATGGTCTGGTTGGGTTGTGGTAGTGGGCTGCATGACAGGCTGGACTGGATGATCTTGGAGGTTTCTTCCAACCTGATTGATTCTATGATTCTAAAACTCACGTTGCCTTTCCACAAGTCACCACACAATGTACAGTGAAGATGTGTCAGATGAGTTAGAAAAAGTTCTCAAAAGATGCCCTTTAGTATTACACCACTGCTCTACGTTTTGAAGTTCAGTTCAAAGCTGACGGAGACTCACAGCTCAGGCTATGAGCTTGCTGTGCACCAAGCAAACCCAAAGACAAATGCGGGGAAGAAACACAGCAGCAGTGTTTTACAACAGCAGATTTCCACCCAGCCTGCCAGGACAGCAATGCTATGGAAACGGTCAGACCTGGGCTGGCCTCTGTGTGTGTGAGTGTTTGTGGGATTTTGTGTGTGTGTGTGTGTTGCAGGCACAATCAGCAAGACTGGCTAAAATATGCTCTTTTGAATGATGTGGGCCTTTTTTAAAAAATATCAAATACTGGTGTTTTGAATGCTACTACTACTGACTGTTTTCTTACTACTTCCCCTGGCTTTTTTGTATTAGAAATGGGAACAGCTCTCTGCTCCCTGCACAGCAATCAGGTCTTGTGCCAGGGTGACTGGAGCTTTAAGCAGCCCCTTGGCAAAGGGCTTCAGGTGGCAGCCAAAAACCCATGGTCTCCGCAAGGTTTTTTCCCAAGGAAGCACCATCTGCCCTAACAGTGACAGGAAAAATCTTTTTCTCCTGATCTCTAACTCCCCAATGGGGAGAGGTAGCAGGGGCTGGTTTCATGACAAGTCATTCAGAGGATGGTTTTATCAGACCTCTTTCATGTTTTGTGTTTCCAGTGGCTAACAAGCACAAACTAAAGCTAAACAGGGACTTCATAGGACTGGGGTTTCAAGTATATGTTTGGTCTAGTTACAAAAGGAAATACTCTAAGGAATTTTAATTTTGTTTTTTTGTTTTTATTTCTGCGATGGGGTATAAATTTCAAAGTCCTTGTTAAGTTTCAACTTAACAAGTTTAACATATTTGACACATTTTCACAGAATCACTAAATTGTCAGGATTGGAAGAGACTACAAGGATTACCCAGTTCCAACCCCCCTGCCATGGGCAGGGAAACATCACACTATATCAGCTGGCCCACAGCTATATCCAGCCTGGCCATAAAAAATTTCTAGGGATGAGGCTTCCACCATCTCCCTGGGCAACCTGTGCCACTGTCTCACTACCCTCACAGTGAGAAACTTCTTCCTAACATCTCATCTAAATCTCCACTCCTCTAGCCTGGAGGGTAGATTTACATTAGATATTAGGAAGAAATTCTTCACCATGAGGGTGGTGAGACACTGGAACAGGTTCATTAGACTACTGCAAACCCCCAAAACTGTCTGAGTTTGCTCAGATTTTAAAATAAAAACCCTGCTAACTCTTTTCAAGGCTCAATTTAAAAGACCAACATCATCAGTTCCTTTTTTTTTTCTTGTGGAAACTCACTACACAGAGTAAAATATACCTAGGAAAGACATTATTTTTGGTATCTGCAATCACCCTTTTGGGGGATTCCCAAGATGGAAAGACATGATCTCACTGGGACCTTGCTCTTGTGGCCAAGAAGGCCAATGGGATCCTGGGGTGTATTAGGAAGAGTGTGTCCAGCAGGTCAAGGGAGATTTTCTTCTGCTTTTACTCTGCCCTGGTAAGACCTCATCTTGAGTACTGCATTCAGTTTGGGGCTCCTCAGTTTAAGAAGGACAAGGATCTGCTCAAGGGAGTCCAGCAGATGGCTACTAGGATGATTAGGGGACTGAAGCACTGCCTGATCCTCATCAGGCCAAGGGACCTGGGGCTGCTTAGACTGGAGAAGAGAAGGATGAGAGGGGATTTAATGTTTATAAGTATCTGAGGGCTGGGGGTCAGGAGAGGAGGGACAGGTTCTGCTCACCTATTCCCTGTAATAGGACATGGACCAATGGATGTAAGCTGTAGCACAGGAGGTTCCACCTCAACACAAGGGGGAACTTCTTTACTATAAGGGTCACAGAGCACTCAAACAGGCTCCCCAGAGAGATTGTGGAGTCTCCTTCTCTGGAGACTTTCAAGGCCTGTCTGGCTGTGTTTCTCTGTTACCTGAGCTAGATTATGGTCCTGCACTGGCAGGGGGGTTGGACTTCATGATTTATTTGGGTCCCTTCGAACCCCTAATATCCTGTGACCTGATATGGCCCTTCTGGACTGGGAGCCCCTGGAAGGATCAACCACTGCTGTTAGGGGATAGCACCTCTTCATTTTTGAAATGCAAAGCCCTGTCCTAGCTCATATTTAAATATCTACTGATATTTACTGATATTTACTTATATATCTACACCACAACCTGCCCTATAAGCATCTCTCCTTTTTCCAGGCACCACACTCCTGTCCCTGCCAAAAGTGTGGTGAAAATGTTTGCTGTCCATTGCAAAATTGGTTTGTTTGCCTCTTTATTAAATGCAGCGGCCTCTACCCAACAAGCCTGGCTGTGTTTCCAGCCAAGTATTGTTCTGTCTTAAGCTCCTAATGACTAATAAATAATTTGTTTCATTTTGCAATCAGCGCTAAGGATCAACACAGATCAGAGAGCAATTCCAGCAGCTCTGCTAATAAAGCTACACTGCAGCACCACTAGTTTATGTTGCACACCTACTAAGCATTTCCCAAAAGCTAATTTAGCCATTTGATGCTGTAAAGAGACAGAACACCTGCAGCCTGCTCTTGCAAGAGTATTCAGTGGAGGTGAGTCCAGCCCGGATGTCATTTGGGGATGCAAGTTTTGTTCAAGTGCAATTGATTTTGCACATCCAAACCACTGCAGTCACTATTATTTCTTGATACTGCTATGGAATTCAAGTCTTTTAGGTGAAAAACACCGTAAAAGCAAAATGAGAAGAAACTATGTTGATCCTCCAAATTTATCTCTTAGTAATTGTAAGCATTTAATTTCTGTCTTAAGAAAAGAACCATCCTCTGTTACACAAAACATCTCCTTGTTTCAGGTTACATCTGGGCCTCTGCTGCCTGCCTGAAGAGGAGGCTGAGAGCAGACCTTATTGCCCTCTACAGTTCCCTGAAGGGAGGTTGGGGCAAGCAGGGGGCAGACTCTGCTCCTTGGTGGCAAGAGACAGGAGCAGAGGAAATGGTTCCAAGCTGCCCCAGGGGAGGTTCAGGCTGGATGCTAGGAAATATTTCTTCACAGAGAGGGTTCTCAGCCATGGAATGGTTTGCTCAAGGCAGTGCTGGAGTCACCATCCCTGGAGGTGTTCAAGCAGCATGTGGAGCTGGTGCTTAGGGGCATGGTTCAGTATTGCCCCAGCAGTGCTGAGTTGAGGGTTGGACTGGATGAAGTTGGAGGTCTATTCCAACCAGATGTTTTATGTGATATGTGGCAAAAGATTTCTGCAACCTGGCTTCTCCCAGCCCACTCTGCCACAGAATTTGGGAAACTAGGGAAAGTCAGTGCCCAGATACAATCCTCTCAACCACTGCATGGACTGGCTTGGCTTTTGCACTTCTGTGCTGTCCTGAAAGGTCAACTCTACTCAACAAAACCCTAAAAAAAAAAAACCCCAACAACAACCCCAAATCAAAAAAGGTTAACTGTAACGAAGCTGTATACTAACAATGAGATCACACTACATCAGCTGGGGTGGTGTGTGTGCAGTAGTGCCCATTTTTTTCCCCATGGTAGCTAACCAGCAATGCTGCCAGTGCAGAAACATCTCTGAATAGGAGAGGGCCCTGACCTGAAGAACAAGCTGAAGTGTCAAAGCAAATGTGGGCATAACCATGGATCATTAATAATCCATTATTATAATAAGCTACTAATCTCAATTAATTAATTGGTCATTAGGGTTTTCTTCTGAACATAAACTTTTGATGAACTTAATAATTATGTAAGATTGAAAACACAAAAGAGGAAACTATGAAAGTATTTAAGGAAAGAAAATCAGATGAATCAGCCTTTGCAAAAGTATACAGCTGGGATGGTATCTGGGTCCTCTGCACAGAGTCTTTTAAAACAGAGAGATTTGATGTGCTCTTGGTGGATTTTTATGGCAAAATATAACCAACAGGATAAAAATCCATTTCTGCCATGAGGGAGAAGTGCTGCTGCCAGGTACAATGCCAAAGGTGCTCATGCTTGCCCACACACACACCAGGGAGCCAAACCTGGGCCAGGAAGCATGCTATGAACTTGTAGTTAACATAAGCTTTATTTCTGCATTCTGAACCACAAGAGGCAATTCTCAGCTGCTTCAGGGCAAAAATAATTGTTCTGGGTCTGATTTTTCCAAAACACTCAAGCACAAAAGTAACTGTGTGAGGCTAGAGCTGAGCAGAAGTTGCACAGGACCCCCAGTCTCCCTGCCCCCAAGCTTGACACAGAGCACAGACATCTCACCCTCCTGCACATCTCCTGAAACAGCAACGGGCATCAAGGTGTTGGAGCAGCTCTTTAAAACTTGGTGCCACAAAAACGCATAGTTTCAGGGATGCTCCAGCTGTACATAGGCATAAACACTGAGCACACAAAATGTATGTTCCTGTCACGCCATGCAAATCCACCATAATCTTTATTTCACAAGCTCTTTTCCAAACGCTGCTTTGTGTATTAATAGACACCATATTTTATAAAGCCCCAGAAACCAATGAGCAGCAGGAAAATAAAGATTGTGCATTAAAAGTAGTCCCTGCAGCAGAACCTCTCCTGGTTAATAAAATAATACTAATTTCTCTGCCTCTAACAAAGGTTCCAAAAGTAGCAGCTAAAGATGCGCCTCCCTCTGGCTGCAGCTTTTTCCACTCGCCATCATCTCAGAGCACCTACACTCCTGACTTGCTCAGGAAGTTTTAGAGGCACCTCAAGGAGAGAAACCCTCCAGTGCCCTTTCAGGACACAGCCAGGATGTGCCCTTAGGTACTTTCCAACAGAAAATCCATCAAGGAGGCTGCCATCCTGCAGCAGGTTGCCAGTGTGCTGTGCAGCTCTGGCATTAACTCTGCACCAATCTGCAAGAAACCATTCCCTTGATTTCTTGACACTGGCAACAAACCTCTCAGAACGTGCTCATGTCCATGCCCTCAGAGACATCCACCACAAACGCTACCCTCGAGATGGACCTTTCCACCCAGGAGGCCCCAGACTGGAAGAGACAGTGGGCAGTCAGGCTGCCATCCTGTAGCCATTTTCCTCTTACACACCAAACCCTGGTGATGCTGAGTGGATGCTAGGGCAGAGCTCCCCTGTCCCTCACAACAGTGGATTTCAGGCATTACTGTATCGTTCACACTTGCTTAATTATGATCAGCTACTTAAAGCAACAGGGAAGAGCCTCAGCTCCTAATGACCCCAATTACAGAAATAAAAATTGTCTGTATTGAACTAATTTGTTTTTCATCAATATTCATGCACATGACTTGGAAATTGATTTTCCTCCTTTTTTTTTTTTTTTTTTTTTTTTTTTTTTTTTTTTTTTTTTTGGTAACAAAGCCAAATCACTGACATGCTCACTCAAAGGTAGCAAATAATGGAGACATTTTTAAATGTCCTACAGCTTCTGGTTTTTAAGCTATTATTTTGCTCTGCTCTGTTGATGATAAATCTATACATTAAATTAAGAAATTAGATTTGACTCTATCTTGCTCTGTTTTGTATAATGCTAATGGATTTTATTGTGGAGAGATTTTTGAGAAGAAATAGCCTGGTAGTGGTGAACAACCCACTGCCAGGAAGATATGTGAAAGAAAAGCACAGAGGAATGCCTATGAAGTGAAAGTGCAGCTGGAAAGGACGGAAGGGAAACAGAGATACAGACTGGGACAGTTCCTGCTTCTGAAAAAGATACCCAGAAGTTTCTCGATAACTATGAGGTCATTGTTATTATTAAGTAACCAATTATTGTCTTCCACATATGATCCCCTGCACCAATTACTTTGTAGTATTCGCAGACATCCCCCACTTGCTGACTATAAAAGAAGCTGTAGAATCACTAATAAACGGGGCAATTGCATAAATCATATTGATTGGTCATTTGCTCATGGGGTGCTCCTCCCAACATTTTATAATCCTTCCTGATCAACAGATGAACTAACTTTTGGAAGGAGGTCAACTTGTTTCATTTCCTTTTCAACCTCTCTCCAGTCTTGCCCACGTTTGGAGTTGCTCAAAGAGAGTGGATCCCATCATTTCCAGCATGGACATCCCCCACCTGAAGTACCAGTGTCCCACTTCTCTCCCAAAGCACATTTGGACAAGCAGCAATGAGGCATCTTCATTGCCAACTCCAAGGAAGTTTTCTGAAGCATGGGGATATATTCTTTGGGATGAGAGTATTTATTATTATCTTTCCTCTTCAAGCCTCTGCTTGAAGACAGTGCAACCTCCTTTTGTCAGTCAGTTTGCCAAGGGGACCAAAAACACAAGAGGAGGCTTAAAGTCTTGACCTGGCTGGTTTCAGGAGCCTGTTTATGAAGAGAGAATCACACATTCCTTCATCCTAGGCAGGATAAGCCCAACAAAAGCATCTCTGACACATTCTTTTCCCCTACTTCCCACCTATTTACTTAATTAGCTGTGCTTTTACAGGCAGCTCCATCATCCTGGTTTTTTGAAAGGCAGCTATTCTAAGTGTTTACTAATAATTGCAAACACTCCTGGACATTTGTTAAGGTACCCAGATGGGGGGAAATACTCAGGCCCTTAAGGGAACAATTACCAACAATGCTGCAGCAGTCTCTGTTCATTTCATTACGCTTCATGTACTCAGCCAGCGCCTGGGCACCTTGGCATGTGGGCACACAGGAGAAGGGGTAAACACACCTTTAAGCCTTTCATTACTGTTCTACAGCTCTCCTTGAATAACCTGCAAAAGCCTTTAATTTTCTTGCAATTAGGCACATCCCAACAAATGGCAGGGCTGTCTGCACTTGTAGTCTTGCAGATGTCTCTTGGGAGAGGGTGAAACACTTCTCAAGGTCCCCAGCCCCTTTCCTGTAAACCCGGTGGTCTGAGAGCATCTGAAAACCAGAGGCTTGCTGCCCCTACATGAGAGACTGGAATGAAGGACAGAACAATTTTCTCTGTACTCCTAATTAAAAGCTCAGCTGGCATAAGTGTTTTCCTACCATGTGGCCTGCTCTATCCTAGAAAATTATCATCCCATTTGAATGTGTGCCCAGGTGTCCAGGAGAGCAAATAGCATACTGGCCTATATCAGGAATAGTGTGGCCAGCAGGGCAAGGCAAGTTATTCTTCTCCTATACTCTGCAGTGGTCAGGTCACACCTTGAGTACAGTATCCAGTTATGGGCCCCTCAATTCAAGAGAGATGTTGAGGTACTGGAACGTGTCCAGAGAAGGGCAACAAAGCTGGTGAGGGGCCTGGAGCACAGACCTGTGAGGAGAGGCTGAGGGAGCTGGGGGTGTTTAGCCTGGAAAAGAAGAGGCTCAGGGCTGACCTCATTGCTCTCTACAACTACCTGAGGGGAGGTTGTAACCAGGTGGGATTGGTCTCTTCTCCCAGGTGACCAGAACAGAACAAGGGGACATAGTCTCAAGTCGTGCCAGGGGAGGTATAGGATGGATATTGGGAGGAAGTTTTTCACAGAGAGAGTGATTGGCACAGGAATGGGCTGCCTGGGGAGGCAGTGGAGTTGCCATCCCTGGAGGTGTTCAAGAAAAAACTGGATGGGGCACTTAGTGCCATGGTCTGGTTGGGTTGTGGTAGTGGGCTGCGTGACAGGTTGGACTGGATGATCTTGGAGGTCTCTTCCAAGGTAATTCTATAAATCCAGTTGCATACACTCAACTCTCCTGCCATGAACCCCTGGACAGCTGCACAACCATGAGAGAAGCTGAGGATTGCCACCCAGCTGCCATCAGTGTCACCCATTAGGGCATCATCGGGATGAGGTGACACAAGAGAGGCTGGCCCACAGTGGCTGTGAGCCACATTATCATGGTCTTAATCCCTTCTACTTGCACACAAACAGCCCAGAAACACAAGCCTAGAAGTGCTATTATTTACTGTGATTTCCACATTAAGCTCTCCACAATCACTAATTGAAGTCAATCAAAACAACTAACTGTAACTTTCATCCAGACTTTAATCTGCAGTGCTGCAAAGACACTCTGAAACACTTTCACAGGATGTCAGGAGTTGGAAGGAACCCAAAGATATCATCTCTCCTGCCAGAGCAGGACCATACAATCTAGCTCAGGTCACACAGGAACACATCCAGATGTGCCTCAAAAGTCTTCAGAGAAGGAGACTCCACAACCTCTCTGGGAAGCCTGTTCCAGTGATCTGTGACCCTTACAGTAAAGAAGTTCCTCCTTGTGTTGAGATGAAATCTCCTGTGCTGCAGGTTATATCAAGTGCTTCTTGTCCTACCATAGTTTTTCTTCTCTCTGCATGGAGAAGAGGCCCCTGGGATGACAGCTTCAGGGCTTATAAGCATTGATTCCCTAATATTTGCTTGCTAAACTCCCAAATATCCTTTCATATGCCATTGGAACAGCTTCCCTGCACTTCCAGAAAAGTTATAGGGTCATCAAGATTATTCCATCTCCATAGAGGCTGATCAGATGCCACCTACAAAAGGAAGCTCTCTCCCAGTGTTATGAACAGGAACACAAAGAGGCACAGAAAAGACTGACAGGGATTGTAACTTCATCAGGAAGGATTAGTTACATACCATAACACTTTCTGGGGCTAATGGCACCTTCTCTGCACTGACTCTCCAAAATCTCTTTGGTGGATGCAGCATATTTTACCAGTCTAGCACTCTGTCGTGGGTTGAGTTGTACTAGCTGCTGTTCTTCACACCATGTTGCAGTCATGCCAGCTTCAAAAACAAAGGCACTGAGTGGAGCAAAGTGTGATGGGGCTTGACGTTCAGACTGCTGCATGGGATGCTTCCTGTGCCAGTCACTGCTTCTGGTTTCCAGGTTCTTGGGTGTGGTCTATCTTCTGCAGGGAATCATAGAATGATCATAGAATCATAGAATGTTAGGGGCTGGAAGGGTCCTTAAAAACTCACCCAGTCCAATCCCCTGCCAGAGCAGGATCTCATAGGAAAGATCACGCAGTAATGCATCCAGGCAGGTTTTGAATATCTCCAGAGAGGGAGACTGCACAACTCCACTGGGCAGCCTGTTCCAGTGTTTTGGCACCCTCACAGGGAAAAAAAAAAAAAAAATCCTCCTCATGTGTAAATGAAACTTCCTATGCCTCAGCTTCCACCCATTGCCCCTTGTCCTGTCATCAGGCATCACTCAGCGGAGTCTGGTTCCATCCTCCTAGCACTCACCTTTACATACTTATAAACACTAATGAGGTCAACTATCAGTTTCCTCTTCTCCAAGCAGCAGAGCCCCAGCTCCCTCAGGCTCTCCTCATAAGAGAGATGTTCCATTCCCTTAACCATCTTTGTGGCTCTGCACTGGACTATCTCCAGCAGTTCCATGTCCCTCTTGAACTGGGGGGCCCAGAACTGAACACAGTACTCCACACGTGGCCTCACCAGGGCAGAGAAGCAAGAGAACCTCTCTTGACCTAGTAACTACAGCCCTTCTAATCCACCCAGAAGGCAGGCAGGTGGCAGTTGGGTAGCTGTTGGCTTTGGCTTTCTGTTTCATGCTGCTTCTGCAATTAGGCTACGATAAAGTAGTCATGCATTGTATTATTAGATTATTAGGCATGCACTGTATTATAGATTATTAGATTAATTAGATTATTGGCTCAGATAATTATGCATTGTGCTGATGATATCTCATGTTCTATTAAACTCTTAGCTCTTTATCCCAACCCTGAGCTGTGTCTGTCATTCTTCCTTTCACTTTTGTGTTAGGGGAGGAGGCAGCTTAGCCCTTGCACTAAACACCAATCAACACACGGCTTCAAAGTTCTTGTTAGAGTTATACTGCAGCATTACAAGGGTAATTGCCTGTGCCAAACATGTCAAGCTATTGTCATCTGCTTGCTCTATGCCAGTATTTCCAGAATTGTTTCTCTTTCAGTTTAATCACATATATTTGTGTGATGTAGTTGGAAAAGACAAAATTGGAGAAACATACTGCAGGGAATCTATCACACAGCTACCACTAAAACCTTTGTCAACAGCTCGTCCTTTCCAGGCCTCCAGGTACTTCTTCCCCTTTTCTTCCTCCTTTGCACAGCCATGCTTTCTTTCCTCATTTCATTCTATTTTGAGGGTAAATAGTTGCTTCTTAACTGTAATGTAGGTACTGGACTTGACAAGCAATTAAAGCAAACAATTTCCACTTATATAACTTTGCCAAATTAGTCATCTGCCATCTGCACTATCATCTGGTTCTCCTTGAGGTCGTGCTGGGAATTTGGAAGCGTTCACTCCAACAGGGAGGCAGCCTCCAAGCTGCCAAGGAACCCGAGGGACAGAGGTGACACGTGGGCCTATGCTGCTCACTACCACTGCCATTGGGCCAGCTCTGAAGAGGTGCTTGCTGGCTCCAGTGGTCAAGCTCACAAATTCCCAGCATGCAAGTTGTGATAGGAGTGCAGTTAGAATTACATATTCCTTCTATGGCCATTTCTATAGCTTTATAGATTAGGAGTGTGGGATTTTCACATAGGATGCGGGATACAAAAAAAAAATAAAAATTGAAACATCTTCAGTATTTCCAAGTAAGTTCCCAACAAAGTAAATAACCTAAGCAAGCAATTAATGATTATTTAGGAATTATTTGAGAACCCAGCTTAGGAATGGTAAGGTCTCATTTTGAGACAGTGAAAAGGTTTTCAGATAGCTCTGAAACAAAATGCTGGTCTCCTCTGCTCTCCAGTTTCTGAGCACTGTCAGGATCTTTCTCTTTCACTAAGTTCCCACTTTGGGCTCTGCATTACATCTCCTGATATGAACAAGAGTATGACCAGCACCCCTTTTTGCAAATGACTCTGAGGAAATTAAATAGCAGTTCAGAGTGCAAGTTAGTCTACCAAAATGTCGTGGTTGCTCTGAACAACCATGTGGAGGAATCATTCTCCCTATCCTTGGTGAAGATAATTACAAACTGTCTATTCTGTCACTGACCTCCAGTTTGGTCACTTATGCACAGTAGCCAAATTAACTTTGCAAATCTAACTCTTTATACCAAGAACTGCAATCCTTCCCTGCAGTACCAAAGTACAGACCATTACCAATTCTTCCTGAGATTTGTAATTCTACAGGTAAAGGATCATAAGTAATATAAGGCCACATGCTCTTGAGCAGCAAACTTCCAAGCTGAGGACCTAAGAGTTTGCGAATATTACTCTCCCTGCTTTCCAAACCTCATCCTTCCCAAAACTCACTCCAGCACAGCAGCAATGGCTTATGCAACCAATTTCTCTCCATCACTGCACCACAGAGAACCACGGCTGCTTACCAGTGCTGAGAAATGGAGCAGCAGGAAGATGATGGAGCACAAACCAGAAGCACCAGGTGAACCCATGAACAGGTGAGAGCAGGGTGGGCAGAGCAGAGTCAGGCACTTGGACTGGCTTTTTGCATCTGTGCCTTCAACACAAATTAATTTAGTGAGGGATGCCAAGAACAGCTGCTGCAAGACTGGCCCAAAATAATTTGGCAGCTCACAAGCCAGGCTCCTTTGCTTGGGACACAAAGGGCTCCTTCCCCTCCTGCAGTGGCCTCCTGGAGGCCCAGGGGTGTTCAGCTTGCACAGAGCATTGCCAGGGTGCTGTGAAGGTGGCTGTCTTCCCCAGCAGCTCTTGCCTCTCCACTGGGACTCCTGTGGCTCCACGACAGCCAGGGCTCTTCACTTGCCTGCCCTTCTTTCTCTTCTTTTCCTTCCCCAGAAGGGCTCTGAATACCACGAGCAGTCACTCAACTTAAATGCACTTTAATTAACATTGTACAAACACAGCGAGTTTGTGCACGCACAAGGGAGCACATTCATTCAGCTTCTGCCTGACTTTCAGCCTGAGAAATCCAGCAGGAGCCCTGGCAGCCACTGCAAGGGGAACATGATTGCAGTCCTCACTGCCTTTACAATATTTAAAATGCATCTGGCAAGATGCACATGAGCCCTCAGATCCCACTTACTAGTATTTAAGTACTGTTTATGTAAAAGATGCAGGTCAGACAGGGTAGGTGGGACAGGTACTTTCAGATCTGCCAATGTAACCACGAGTAATTAGTCACTGCTGAAGCACACAGCAACTGCTGTGTTGTTACAGGGTGAGCACAAGCCACTCAACACATAAAAAAGGTATTTCCCTGAGATCTCCCACAGAATTTCTTCTTGCTTTACATTAGCAATTATCAGATAATCCAAATACCACCCAATAAAAATATTTAAAAGATACTACCTTTTAACACAAAGAAACGGGCCGTTTTGGAGAGAACGACCTCCTCAAACTGCAGCAACCCTGCAAGGCAGAACTGCACAGGAGCTTCAATAAACAGTCCCAAGAAAAAACATTTCAGAAACAAAGCAAATCACCACATCATGGGAGTATCTGAGATGTGCTTGGGTGTCCCCATCAACCAGGCAAGAGTAAACCCAACATTCCAGAGCTGCCTTTCCCAAGTGCTTCAAGGTGACTGTGCAGTGCAGGAGAATGTGACTGCAGAACTTACCCTGGTTTAGGCAATATGCACAAGTCTATTAAGATGAAACTGCATGTAGTTTATTTCTCATTGATGAAAATAACAGGGTCTCAAGCAACACCATAACCTTGTCAAGCAGGCAGGAGAATTCAGCTCATGTAAGACAGCTGAAATTACAATTATTTAAACTTGGAATTACTGCAGAGGAGGGAGATGCAGGGATCACACTGAGACTGGCTGAGCCCAGGGGTGGAATACTGCACTTTGACCACCTCCTAGGGGCTGCGGTGGCCATATACATTATGGTCACCCAGTCAAAGCATCAGTCTAAAGTGCTTTCTTACACAAACCTCCTTAAACAGTGGTTGTATCTTCTTATTTGCCCAAGACTCAACTAAGCAATCAAACCCATGCATTATTAAACCAAGTGTCATTAGTTTACTGGCACGAAAATGAAATGTTCAGAAACTAAAGTCTGCAGAAGAACATCTTTTATTTCTGTGTGCTATGTATAAAAACATGCAGTCTAATCTTGAGATGCTATATTCTGCCACAGATGAGATCCCATGCATGTTTCACAGGCAGAGCTTCATGCAGGCTGCTGAGCACGTAGGGCGTTGGCGCTGGGCACAACTGGTGCAGTGGAGGTTCAAGTGAACACCACAACTCACACCTTCTCAAACCTGCATGTTTTCAATCAAGCCCAGAACTGCAGTTTAAATTAAACATAATAAAACTGAAAAGCTAAATAAAAGCCTGATCACCCAATAAATTCTTCCAGAAGCAGGACTTGCATTTGAATTGCTAACCTTATTGTACCTGAGCAGTACATTCACAGCAAATGCCTGCAGTGCTGAAGCTTCTGCCTGTTTCATCTGGGAGGTAAAAACTGCGTGTCTGCACTTGGTGAGCTTCTCTGTCTGTCTCACTGATGAGATGTGACTGAAATAACATGACTGCTCTGCCCGGCTCTACACAGTTCCCTTTGAACCTCTGTCAATGCTCCACTTTTCATAAATCATACATGGGGAGAGTCAACGTTGCTGTAAAACTGCTTCTCATTTGCACTTCCCCTACAGTCAAAGCTGGCAAAACAACGTCAAAATCTCTACTTTTACCTTGTTCCACCTATTGCTGCACTGCATTGACCTAAGAACAGTTATTTGCTATGTTTTGTTCTGTGTACTTTCAGAAATCATCTCAAAAGGTAAGCTCTAAGTAACCATACTTGTCTAAATACTGTGAATTCTTTCTAGATCACTTTGCTCAGATACACTTCCTGCTAGTATTACCCCTTCTTTCTGGTAGGGTCTTTAAAATGCACTCCATATATGTTTTATAAATTATTTGGTTTATTCCCATCCCCTTGCCCCAGACACTGCCATTGATTGTGACAGTGTCAATTTGTAAAGGTCAGCAGAAAGCTGCTCTTACAGTTGAACTCAGCCATTTTAAAATGAGCTGTTTATCATCCTCTACAAAGCAAAATGCCAACAAAACCAAAAGCCAAGGTCTTTCTTTCACTGGCCTGATCGGTAGCTCTGATGGGATTTGGATCTCTGATGGCCACTAACACCCACTGGAAATCTGAGCTTGTTTGAGGGCATTAGGAAATAACAAATTAAAGAGCAGGTTTATGGAAGAAGAGCAGCAATTTGCTACCTCTTCAGACCTTGGGTAACAGAGTTCCCAGGGATTGCTACACAAGTGCCACCAATGTAAGAGTGGCTCAGCCTCACACATGAATAACTCTTCGCACTGAACACACCACAACCATCTGGCTATCGAGAAGCAGTCAGTATCAACTGATTGTGGTGCGTGCACTGAGAGAACAGGTTCATTTGTTTGGGGCTGCAATTAAAAGCCCCTTCAAAAGGCTTCTACTCTTTCCCCCATCCCACAGTTATCTGAGGTATCTCGAATTCCTAAGAACTAGCAATGGGGGTGCACAATTAACGGCACCGTTATACGTGAAGAAAACTTACCGTAAATCAAAGAAAACAGTTACATAAATGAACATAAGAGAAAAAGGAAAAGTCACAAGGCAGCAATAAATTATCTTTCAAATGGTAAATCCCAGCAGCAGAAGCACCATTAGTTTTGAATCCTGCATTCAGCAGCAGCAGGACTGGTTTATGGCTGGAGCACTCAGTACTGGAGCTTGCCTCAGTTAGTAACTGCGGGTTCAGGTAAGAGCACAGGTCCTTGGAATGGAGTGGGAGCAGGCAGCAGGAAGCAAAGGCAGCAAAAGCATTTCCACACAAGCCACTCAGAAGTAGCACCATGAGCCCATGGGGTTTCTTCCACTAGAAGCAGCACCATGAGCCCACGGGGTTTCTTCCACTGCTAACTCTACCTGAGCATAGGAGCCCATTACATGTAGTATTGGCACAAACATAAATACAGAAATATAAAATTTTTTTTCGGGGGGGGTTTTTGAGCTTGAGTGACTGTTTGCTTGGCCCCTTCTCACTGAAACACAGAAATTGTATAGTGCCAATTGCTATTTTGCCTGCAAGAAGAGAGATGTCTACCTCTGAGTAGCCAGCCAGGTCTCATCTTCATACACTGCAAAGAAAGCTGCTTTAGGAGGAAAGCAGTACAGACAAGGCACAAACCTTGGGCAAATCAAACATCCAGATCTCCCCCAGGGATCACAGAAGCTCTAGTGAATACAGCATCCTGGGAGGGAGGTGCAAGAGCCTCTGGAAGAGCAGTGGGTTTAACCTTCACTGGGTCAGCCTCTCACTGACTTTGCAGGCCTCAGCCAAGACCCCTGATACTTGGTCATTTATCCACCAATGCAATCAGCAGAACAAGACATGTAACAGGCAAATGCAGTTGGGATGAAGGAAAGGCAATGCCTTGTACAACACTGGAGCTGCCCCAGGAACAGCAGTGGCAGCACCAGGAAAATCTGTGAACAGATTAAAACCTCAACTAATAACACAGACAGGATGGCAGAAGAAAAATCACTCCAAGACTGCAGAAAATTCCTGCCCCAACCACCCCAATGGTTCTCCAAGGGATTTCCTTTCCATGCTGATTGCTCCACTGAGGCTTCATATGATGAAGCAGGGGTAACCGCCAGCCAGTGCCCTTGGACTTATTTCTCATGCCTATGCACAAGCTATAACCTGAAACTTTTCAATTTGGAAAATTCCCAAGACTATTCCTGACCTCTTAAGAGTACATTTACATACCCCTTAATCCTTCAGGGGTAACCATTAGCTCACTGTTAAAAAAACCTATTTCAACACATCAGTGAGATATGATTCGTTTTCTGGTTCTTAACCCAAGGCAAGAAGCACAAAAGGAAAAAGCACAACAGACCACTGCTTGTGTTTTTCAAAGACTAGGTGATATTCTCACAGCAGCTTCAGCATTCTCACCTCTCGCAAGAAGCTGACAGCATTTCTTCCTCGAGACCTCTCCACACAGTTCTCTTTTCATAAACAAACAGGGAGAAAGGTGGCTGAATGACAGGCACCTAGGTCCTCACCACCAAGCATAATGCACAAAGCACCTTATTAGCAGCCTCATAAAGAAGAAAAGGCCAAGACGCAGTTTTCCCAATGCAAGACCTCTGCGAGGAGACTGCTCCTAGGGTCTCTGTTTCATTAATACCTTTCTCTTGCTCCACTCGATGGTGAAGTTAAGTGCAGCCTGGGAAACGGGAGGGGAGTGGAACAGGGGGCCCTGGCAGAGGGCACAGGGCACCCAGCATGTGATCCCAGGCAAAACTCACGCTGGGGTCTTTGGCTGTGGCTGTGCACTTAAGTGATGCAGGAGCACGTGTGGCCAGAGCAGCTCACTGCAAATTTACCCACTGCAAAACGTCCTTGAAGCTGTCTGTCTGTGATGGGGACATGGCAGTCAAGGTCAGTGAAGCTAATTTGATGGTAACAAGCCTGGCTCCACACCACTTGCAGAGGTGATGACCCTGTCCTTAATAACACCCCAAAAATCACTTGCAGGCTGCAGAGAAGCTCCGGAGAGCAGGGTTGCCTTGTTTTCCCTTCCGCCCACCCTGCTCACTTGACATGGTCCCTCTTTATTACAACTACAAAAATGCACAACACAGCCAGGGCTACCAGGAGCAGCTTAATAACAATTAGCTGCAGCACAATTGTGATTCAGGTGGCATTTTAGAGCATGAAGGAGAAACTCAACACTTTCCACTTATGCGCAGGGCCATAAGAAATCCCAAGCTAAGTTAATGTGAAGCGAGCTCCTGAGCAGTGCTGAGATTCCAGTGTAGTGTAAAATTACTGAGGAAGCTCAATGTCACAGCAAGGCACGGTGCTACTGCCAGCACTATTAGCCCTTGCACGGCTCTTATAATGTTTAGTCAAACACCTCAGGACCACATCACTGGCATATTATAAAATATTTTCCTATTTTGGGGGTGTGGTCAGGGTGGGAGTGTGTGGAAATAATAAATCTCTGCTCACAGCAAAGGGAAAGCAACAGCCTTGAAAGCATCTCTGGTGGGGTGAGATGCTAGTAGGAAGGAGAGGGCACAAGGTGCCAGCTCCAGAATCCTCGAAGCCACTCAACCCCTGCTCCACAGTGAGTGCTTCAGAGGGGGCCTGACACTCTCCTTCCCGTTGCAGAGAAGGGGAAGGACACTTTATGAAATTGCAGTTGTCTAAAGTGGTCAGAACACCTGCCAGTCACGGCAGGTTTATTGGCTGCACTCCTCATGAGGGAGGCTGCATCCGAGTGCCTCCACTTTAATTAGCATCACCACAGTCAGAAGCAATTTATGTAGGAATGTACATGGGGAATATGAAGACAGACTCAGTCACTGCTCTCAAACAAGGGAAAATGTGAAGGCTTTAAGGCAAAGTCTTAGCTAGAGAATGAGCAGAGACTGCTATTAACAGAGGGTATTTCCTGTCTCCTGCAGGGACAGTAGCGACTGGCTTCCTACTCATGCAAAACAAGACAAGATAACTCTACAAAATAATGTTCTGAAACCATGAAAAGGCACCAAAACACATGCCCAGCCTGCAACCTAAACATCAGCACACAGGGCATCTGGACAAGGCAAGCTGGGCAACTCCAGGTACATCTGGAAGCTTGGAATGAAAACTGCACACATGTACGCAGATTGGTTCTCACATGGCTTCTCACAACTTTTCATGGAGCCATCACCCTGACCTCAGGGAAATAACTGTCCTGTATGGACCAGTAAAGTATATGTATCTCCTGGCAAAAGAGAACAGACTGTAGCCATCTTGCAGGCAGAGGGAATTCCAGGTGGCAGTGCCTGAGCAGGAGGGAAGGTGTGGAAGTTGGTGTGCTGCAGGTGGGGTGCAGCTAGAAAATCCCTAGCACTAGTTATAATGGCATTTCTAAAGTAGGTAGCCCAAGACCATGTAGGCTAAAACAAGAAAAGAAAGAGGATGACTCCTGCCATAAAGCCATGAAACTAATTCCCTTCATCCCAGAGGAAAGTTATCATGCTCAGGAACATGAGCTGATGGTGGAGACACTGGAATAAGTAGCAGAGTGCAGTCTTTTAATACGTGGCTGCGTGGATGGTGTCACCGCCATAAATTTGGATTCTTTGATAATAATATGGCCTTTACAACACCAGGGTTGCTGACACCTAACAGGAGACACCTGTCTCAAAGAGGGAAGAGGGTCCTTGCAGAGGAGATAGCAGGGCTGGTTGACAGGGCTTTAAACGGGTTATGAAGGGGAAGGGGGACAAAGTAATCAGACCTTCATGTGGTATGATGTGGGGGAACAGATCAGTGTGGGAGCAACGGGGTCTTAGTGACAGTTCTCAAC
>VWZI01011184.1:23913-37465 GCA_013396835.1 Psilopogon haemacephalus | reverse complement strand
ATCATTCTCACTAAATTACACAACTCTGAGACTCTAAACTATATTATTTTAAAAGCCAGCATTTGAGTTACATAGTGGTATTAACTGGACACGTCTCTCCTTTCCTGTCTCTGTCTTCAGCTCCAAATACATTCATAATATCACGTCAATGGCTTAAACTTACCCATTAGTTATTTCAGTTATGGGATCAGAGCTGTTTCAGTTCAGAAAGAAAGAAGCTCATACCAACAAAACTCAAATGCAACGAGGAAGAAAAGAAAAATTAATCACACTGATATAGTTATAGATTGATTGGCCAGAAGGAAGTATTGTGACTAAGTCTGACCTTCTATCACATCTCTTTAACATGTTGAACCTACTGAAAACTTTTCCACTTTACAGAAGCAAACTGCAAAGTAACTAGATCTCTCACCCCTGAGAAACAAAAGGAAAATAGAATTACATTAAGGATATACAGGTACTTCCTCTTTGGGTTCCTCCCAATACTCCTCCCATTTCATTTCAAAATGTCATCTTTTCTTTCTTCTTTGTTAATGCTTTAAAATTCTCTCAATCACTCAAATTCATCCTATCTTTTCTATATTTCTTTGTTTCCAAAGAAAACACAGACAAATTTACACACCACTGCCGTCATTTATTCTAGACAGCAAAAAATAATTTAAGACAGTACCCAAAGTACCAAATTTTCAAGGCTCAGAAGCAAAGATCTTAACTATTTGTCTCATGACACATCAGAGGTTTCAGCTGCAAGGTTATCTGCATTTATAAACAGAATCTAAACACATGCTTACACAGATTTTATTTTAATCACTGAAATACAATCCCCTTCAATGCGTAATTTATCAGTTCTCTAAAAGATACTTTGGTGTCAGGGTTTTATCCCCAAAAACCATGTAACATATCTAACTATACATAACTTACTAATGTAAGTATGTGAATTTAAAGTGTTCCATCTAGCTGAGATATCTGTAAGGCACAAAAGTTAAGTTTACTGCTTGAACAACGGTAGCACAAAAAAGTCATACCATTAAGCAATGTATCACTGGCAGGCAAACTTACAAATGACCTCAAGCATCACAGAAGTTATAATTGGGCACATGAACAATTCATAGAAAGAACTGTAAGCAAGCAAAGCAAAGCAGCCCCCTGCATGAAGAAACTTTCCAAATACAGATAAGGTACAAGTATGACTTTGTTTTGCAAGAAGTTAAAGATCAGTGGTACAGCCACTTTAAATGCTGGAAGGCAGGAGATTGAAACAAAGACAAGACTGCCTTCCAGTGGAAGACTAGATTAATCCCACAGAGCAAAGCACAAAACTACTTTTCAATAAAACACAGATTCACTGACAACTCTAGAAGTAGCATTTTCCTAAGCTCGTGCTGCAGTTTATAAGTCATATCAAAAGACACCAAAAGGTTGAGGATTGCAACTAACAAGTCAAACGTCAATTGAATTTTCACCCATCTATTAATTTTTTTAGGTATTACCAAATGCTGCACCTATGTGTTCAAAATAACCTAATGCCTGCTATTTTTTCCTGCAGGTTTTCAGTATTTTCAGCTTATTATTTCGGTAATATTAACTATCAACACCATGACTGACAAGACCATGGCATTGAAAAAGTTGTGTTTTAGAAGGAAAATCATAAAGTATAAACATCCTCTTTGTAACAATACAATCCTTGTATACATATAAAATACAGCAAACAGCCTCCTAGATTCCTTCCCATCACTTGTAGAAAAAAGGCATGCTCTGGTTCCACACGAACCACAAAACAGCACAAGTATATAGAATACAAGGAAGGAAACCATTTCTTTTCCACATCAGGGAAGGCAATATTATTTCAGGACAGACAACAAATAACCTCACCTCTTTATAAAAATCTTACTCCCTTGCAAATACGACATTTGACCTGATTAAATGTGAAGGACGTATCAGAATTCATAGAGACATATACCAGCAAGTACATGTTTATTTAAAGATGAAAAGTGGTAGCAGATGGTTTTCAGGACACTTGCAAAAGTTTAGAAAGCTTATTTCCACATTTAACAGGGGTTCTATTTGCCCTAATCATATTCCTTCACTCTGACTGACAGAACTAAGAGAATTTAGAGATTACTGTGATTACTGAAATCACCCAATTAAAAGATAAAACGTAAGCATATGAAGATATATAAGGATATGTAACCACCGTTTTACAATGTAGGTTTAAGTTACAGTATATACATGTATGTGTGGCTGCCACTTTTTACACCACACATGGTGGCAGCACATGATAAATTGTATTTATTGTGCACCACGGAACAACTCACCTGTACTCTGCCCTCTAAATCTGTCTCTGTCAGGGCTACTTGCTATACCTTAAATGCTCTACAAAATCAAGCCATCATCAGTAAGTTTTAAAAATCATTATTTTCTTCCCAAATGTGAAAAATCTAATGCTTAGAATAAATAATGAGTAATGCAACAATTGCCTCATCTTCTAGTAACTTGTAATCCAAAAGCATAGGGATTGTTTAGCAGTGGTGAAAAGCGAGCTTTTAATTATATTTTTGTTCACTGATAAGCTATTCAAATGGCTGTTAATAGAAAAATTAGAATATTTAGGTGCCATATTTTCAGAAGTCTAGTTAAAGTGACACACTGTAACTACTATTTTTACAAGTGCAGGACTAGAAAAAACTATTAAAATACTTAATACTAGTTCCTATGCAGCCTTTCTCTAAACACATTAGACGAGAGAAACAACTAAAGCATATCAGAGTGTGCCCTTCTGGATGTTGTAGTTATAATGGTTTTGAAACAAACTTATGTAAACACTGATTTTGCCTGTGTGAAAATGGCAAAAAGGAGCAGCAGATGTTAACTTTCATGCAGCACACACACAAAAAAATCCATGCATCTAACTAGACTTAACCTCTGTAGCAGTGTTGTCTTCAGGTCACTACAAATCAATTCATAATTACTATTTTATCATTCTCATCATTGAAATTCAAGAGCCAGTTTCAAATTTCTGCAGGACTCCTGCCAGCAGAGTTTTGGGAACTGAATTGATTGTGGGCGATTGAAGAGGAAGAAATTATAAATTATGTAGCTTTTATAATTTCCAAAAGCCCCACCCACAATCTATGTGTAAATTGGTTTAAGTTTGGGTTCTGATTCGTTTGGGAAAAGTCTTCACAAGGATGCCTTTTCAGGTAATTCAGGAAAAATCAGAGAATGTGGAAAGGTTTGGGCAGGAAAACTTTGCCCTGCTTACAAGTGGGAGACTGTCTCCTTCACAGCAGCATCCGGAGTCCAGTGCCTGCCAAAGTCCAAGATGACTGTAGGCACGGCTTTCACGAAGCCATGATCGCGAAGCAAGGCAGGGGAAAGCCGGGGTGCTCCGTGGTATTCCCACGAATGGCTGCAGTTTACTGTTAGAGGCAGATCCTGCAGCAAGAAGCCAGGATGCTCCTCAAGGTCCGGCTCAAAGTTCCTGCAAGGTTCGTGCAAGGTCTGTCTCCAGGTCCATGTTCAGGTCCGTTCAGGTCCCAGTGCAGATCCCATTTCAATCTGTCCAGTTGCCATATACTGGGGCAATTTGGTCCATCCCTGTTCAAGCCCATGGAGGGTGGGAGAAGGTACTTTACACCTATTGTACCCCACATTTCAAACCTCCAGTGACAGAGGTGGGGAGGGAGGAAGACCGTTTCCTGCTCCATTCACACCTCTGGTGGGGCAGTGGACTTGGGTGTGCCGTGCCACAGTTCGCACCCCATTCAAACTTCCCGTGGGGCAGTGCCTTGCTCTGCCACAGCAACACATGACGCTGAATAAGGCGTATACACAACTAATAGGAAAAAAAGATATAGGAGGTAGCTTTTCATAAATTTATTACTAAAACACAGCAGTAAATAAAGGTGGGAGAAAAATGTCATTCTCTCTTCACTCTCATTCCATTCTGCCCCATTTAAAAAACAAACACCAAAAAAACACCATGACCCACAAGTGACAGAATTTACAAGGAGACCAAAGCAGAGTAAAGAAATTTATATTCCTTGTAAGTGGTGTACTACCAACCTCCAGACAGCAACTATCTAACTACATCACAATACCAGCTAAACAATTACTAACACATGCTTTTTCTTTGTTTACTTCTGGCAGGCAACAGCTACCAGCTGAGCTGCTTTTCTAGTTGTTAAGGATGAGTTGCAGTTTATGTAACAAACTTCCAGCAACACTGGACAGTCCAGATTTATTCTTACTTTGAATTTCAAAGCTTTCACACTTTAAAAAACAATTTTGAATTCTAGAATGGAAAACCTTTAAAAAGACTAAATTTTGCTACTCAGAAATGCTATTTAATCATTTACTTTGCATACATTTCACTATTTCCCTTTTTCAAGTTTCTCAGTACAAGCAGCTTAAACTAGTTAGGCAAAGTATGGGCATCTTAAAAAATGTTGCCAAGGAAAACTGCACAAGTCTACCTACAAAACTTAATAAAAGGAAAATAAACATTGGAGGGTGAACCATACTGGCATATTTTTAAAAAAGGCTTTTTATTATTGAACTGCCTTTTCAAGGCTGCATTAAATTCCAGTCCACCTACAGCCTTCAAGTGCAATAACCTTATCTTCTTGGCAGAAAACTTAATCTGATGTCACAGTGAAGCACAAACGTCCTAGCAGATCCTTAACACAGGTTATACAATGCATAGCAACAATGGACCAAAAGTATTTTCTCTCTTCACAAATGCAAAGGCTCACATAAAAGTAGCAGAGATTCCTGATATCCAAGCTTCAGCAGTTCAGCAGTTGATCTTCCCTCAATGCACACAGGGAATAACTAAAAGCTTTCTGGGGTATTGGGTGCTGCAAGTAGTGGTTCAGACTGTAGCTCCATTAAATGCATGAAGCAGTATTCATTATAACCCGCTTAGCCATACACAGAAATTGTGTCTCTTTCTTCTAGCAGTCTAAAGGCAAACAACAGGTTTAAAACAAAACAGAATGTAGAAAGACATATAGAAACCTCATCTCAAACAAAAGTCTGACACTTACGTTTTTGATCACAAAGGACACTTCACCCATGCAACCCAGAAGCTTGCAAATGCAGAATAATATCAAGTCTTCTATGAATGACACTTCACAGCTGATGCTCTAAAGCAAAGACTTTGGAGCATGGAGTATAGCTTCCTGTCCACTACGAACAAAATGAATCAAATTCTGGCAACATCTTTGACCATGTCCTAGTGGTGGATCCAACTTTGATTATTTATTCTCAAGGTTTTAAAACGCAGTATATTGAAGCCTTTTGGAGTTACTTTTGAGAATATATTAAAGCATAAACTTTAAAGGGAAGATAACACTACAATTCCACAAAGGAGCCCAAGGCTATCTTTCTAACTGGTCGTAACAGAAGCTGAATCGCTTTAAAATACCACGCTAAAATAATTGTCCTAACACAGAGATCACATTTCTGTTTTGTAGCATTCTGAAAATATTTTCAGTTCCTAAATAATTTGCCCACAATGGCATACACTGAATCTCAAACACCCCAATACAGAAACACTTTGTCTACTGCACTCCAAAAAAATCTGCAAAAATTACTATCATGCAAAACTTTAAAATCCTCCTGTACATATATATCTGTACCAAAAGTTCCATACCCTCACTCCACAATGCTGAGGAATTTCATTAGAGATCATAATGAACACCAGATAATCATCAGGTGAAATTATAGATGTATGAAAACCAAAGCCAGGAAGATGTGCACATCTTTCTTCTATCCCTCTGAAAAAATCATTATGGAAATTAATCCAAATGAAGATAATCTTTATTTTTTTATACAGACCAAACATTTTCTATAACTCAGAAACTACCCATTTTCTATAAAACAGAAGCTTACAGTATCACTACATACTGTTACATTCCCCTGACCTTTCCTGTAATACAATCCTATAAATGTTTTCTGAGAGGGACAAAAAAGGTATGGAAACACTATCCATCTGTTTCTTGTTCCCTCAAGTTTAAAAAGCTCTGTTGCTCTGTCAAACGTCACTGATTTCAGCTACTGCATTGCAAGTGAGATACTTCATCAAAATTAGCAGTCCAAATTGATACACCCACATTTGCACTGTCACTGAGATAGGGCAGCTGTAATCTACCTCAAGGAGCCCATACAATTTTATCTTGCGTGTATGGACTAGCGCACAGAACTGTATTTCTACAATATTTACAGCAAGAATTTCCTCTTGGAAAAGCAGGCTTGTTCATTTCAATGTTAACAGGAAAGTATATTTAAGACACTCAGTCACTGAAAGAATATAGACCAGCTTTATTACATACTATCTGAATGAGATAATGAGAATCCAGCACTTCATTTTCATGGTTTGTTTTCCAAGATCTCATTTACCCATAGAAGCTATGCAGTGATGCTATATGAACTTGCACATTACAGTAGAAAACAGAGAAAGAAATTGTCCTATTTTAAAAGTCAGGAGCTAAAGGTGCTTTAAAATTGTAAGCTCAGTAAAGACAATTCATTATTAATTATTAACATACACTGCGATTCTGAGGGGCTAATTAAAAGAATAGTTAACTACTAATAAAGTATAATTATTCCGCTACAATTTTAGGCACTGAAACAACACACATGTTAATATTCAAAGTGTAAAAAAAGTTATAGTATTTAATCTCCATAAACATTTATGCCCCCGTATACAGTTACCTAATGTCCATTTTAAAGCCTTAGAAAAGGTATTGAATAGATGTTCTATGTGAAACCAACAGCTCCCTTTCAGAGCTCAACAGAGTCAACAAGCTTTTAACACTGTCAGAGCATCCTGTTGGACAAACCAGCAGCACATGGATAGGTGGACGCTTTGCTGTATTAAAAACTGGCCAGATGGTCAGACTCAAAGTGTGGTGATAAGTGGAGTTAAATCCAGTTGGCAGCAAGTCACAAGTGGTGTTCCCCAGAGCATAGTTTTGGGACCAGACAATGATCTGGATGAGAGGATTGTGTTCATCCACAGAAAGCTTACTGATGACACTAAATATAGTGAGAGTTGATTTGTTTGAAGGTTTGTTCTGCAAAGAATCTGGACAGGCTGGATCCAGGTGCCAATGCAAATTTTATGAGCTATAACAAAGCCAAGTGCCAGGTCCTACACTTGGATCACAACTCCTCCATGCAATGCTACAGGCTTGGAGCAGAGTGGTGGAAAACTGTCCAGCAGAAAAGGACCTGGGGGTGCTCGTTGACAGACAGCTGAACGTGAGCCAGCAGTGTGCTCAGGTGGCCAAGAAAGCCAACAGCATCCTGATCTGCATCAGGAATAGTGTGGCCAGCAGCAGAAGTAGGGAAGTGATCATATCCCTGTACACAGCACTAGTGAAGCCACATCTCAAAACTTTTTAGGTTTGGGCCTCTGACTACAAGAAAGACATTGAGTTGTGGGAGCACGTCCAATGAAGGACAACCAAGCTGCTTAGTAGTATAAAGAACAAGTGAGGAGCAGCAGAAGGAATTGTGATTGCTTAGTCTGGAGAAGAGGAGGGTGAGGGCAGACCTCATTGCTCTTTACAACTATGTGAAAAAAGGTTGGGTGTTGGTCTCTTCTTCCTAGTGTCAAGTGATAGAATGAGAGGAGGTGGTATCAAATTGCACCCAGGAAAGGTTTAGTTTGGGTATTAGGAAAAATGTCTTTTCCAAAGGAGTAGTCAGGCATTGGAACTGGATGTCAAAGGAGGTTATGAAGTCACTGTCCCTGGTGTTCAAAAGATATGTAGACACATCACTTCTGGGACTGAATGGCTATGGTGTTGTTAGATCACCAGCTGTTAGATCACCAGAAGTAAAGCTTCTCAGGCAACATACAGTGCATGGATTGATAGAGTGCTATTCAATTTGTGTTTCCTCTCAACATACTACACAAAAACATCTTCAGAAATGTCAGGTTGATTAGTGTATCCAATCCATCCAGCTATGAGGTCCAGCATCATGTTAGGAGAGACTTAACTATTGTTCTGACCCACTGTGTATTATTCAGAATACAAACCACAAGCAGGGACAAACTAAAGACTCCTTAGCTAGTCTAACTCTAATTCTCTTGTTGGAGACCTCATAAATCTCCAGAAGTGTCAAGCCACAGGTCACTGTAGGGTTGCAATGATTTCTTACATACAAAGAAGGACAGTTGACTGTTGTTTATTTTTAAAAAACATTTTAAAAATATATAACCCCTCAACTGCTGGCTTTCTGATATCTTAAGGTTGCTGACAACAAATTGCTTTCTCAGTGTTTTTACTTTGAAATCAAATATAGTGGCTTTTACTTTGGTAAAAAACATAGATGAATCCCCAATCCAAGCAAAATAAAAAGCTCACTATTCTTCCAAGTTCTCTATAATTATACAACAGCATAAAAGATTTTTTCTTCTGAAATTACTGGCACATCATATGAATGTACACTCTCTGACGGATTCCTTTCCAACAAGAACTGAGAAACTACATACATACCAAAATGTTCTTAATTTAAAAAAAAAAAAGTTTTCTCCAAGGAGTGACAAACAATAAAACATAAAGGAGTTATGCAATTTTAAACTTCAAAGTTTGCAGTTCCTAATATCTACCTATGTCTTGCAAAGACCAAATAAAAACAATTTACTAAGTTGAGGCAACAAAATATTTCTTATTCTGTATATGGAAAAAGAAGCAAATTCTTTAAAAGTTCTCAGGGCAAGGAAGTACAACTACATTCAGAATAAACCCTCCCAGATAGTTTGGTTCTTAAGCAAAAACAGTATGTTTTCATAGAATCATAGAATGCTTTAGGCTGGAAAGGACCTCAAAAGATCATCCAGCTCCAACCTCCCACCATAGGCAGAGACACCTCCCTCTACAACAGGTCATTCAAGACCTCATCCAACCTGGCCTTGAACACCTCCAGGGAGGGAGCAGCCACAACCTCCCTGGGCAACCCATTCCAGTGTCTCGCTACCCTCACTGTGAAGAACTTCCTCCTAACATCCCATTTAAATCCCCCCTCTGCCAGTTTAAACACATTACCCCTCATCCTGTCATAACAAGACCTTGTGAATAGTCCCTCCCCAACCCTCCTTACGCTCCTTTCAGATATTGGAAGGCTACTATAAGATCTCCTCAAAGCCTTCTCTTCTCCAGGCTGTAAAACCCCAAGTCCTTCAGCCTGTCCTCATAGCAGAGGTGCTCCAGCCCTCTGATCATTTTCATGGCCCTCCTCTGCACTTGCTCCAACAGTTCCATATCCTTCTTGTGCTAGGGGCTCCAGAAATGCACACAGTATTCCAGGTGGGGTCTCAGGAGAGCAGAATAAAGGGGGAGAATCACCTCCCTTGCCCTGCTGGCCACGCTGCTCTTAATGCAGCCCAGGACACAGTTGCTGTCTGAGCCACGTGTGCACACTGTTGGCTCATGTTGAGTTTTTTGTCAACCCAGACCCCCAGGTCCTTTTCCTCAGAGCTGCTCTCCAGCCACTTGCCACCCAGCCTGAATTTGTGCTTGGGATTGCACAGACCCAGGTGCAGGACCTTACACTTGTTGAATTTCATCAGGCTGGCCTGGGCACACCTCTCCAGCCTGTCCAGGTCCCTCTGGATGGATCCCTGCCCTCCAGCAAGTCAACTGTGCCACACAGCTTGGTGTCATCTGCAAACTTGCTGAGGCTGCACTCGATTCCTCTGTCCATGTCGCTGACAAAGATGTTAAACAGCACTGGTCCCAGCACTGACCCCTGAGGGATGCCACTTGTCACTGGTCTCCAGGTGGACATTGTGCCCTTGATCACCACTCTCTGCGTGCTACCATCCAGCCAATTCCTTATCCAGCGAGTTGTTCACCCATCAAGTCTGTTTTTCCATTCTGGTGACCAGGATGTCATGTGGGACAGTCAGATGCCTTACTCAGGTCCAGGTAGATGACATCAGTTGCCCTTCCCTTGTACACTGCTGTTATGACTTCACCATAGAAAGCCTCCAAATTTGTTAGGCATGATTTGCCCTTAGTGAAGCCATGCTGGTTGGCATCAGGCACCTCTGCTTTGTTTTCCATTTGCCGCAGCAGAGCCTTCAGGAGGATCTGCTTCATGATCTTGCCAGGCACAGAGGTGAGGCTGACTGGTCTGTAGTTCCCAAGGTCATCTTTTTTGCCCTTCTTGAAGAAGAGTGTTATGTTTGCCCTTTTCCAGTCAGCAGGAACTTCACCAGGCTGCCACTTCACCAGTCTGCCATGACCTTTCAAATACAACGGACAGTGGTTTGGCAACTTCATCTGCCAGTTCCCTCAGGAGCCCTGGGTGGATCTCATCAGGTCCCATGTTTAGGTTCCTTAGGTGCTCACAAACATGATCTTCAATTATAGTGGGCAGATCTTCCTTCCCCCAGTCCTTACTTAAGCCCTCTGGAATATGGATAGTGTGGTTGGAGTACTTGATGCTGAAGACTGAGGCAAAGAAGTCATTGAGCACCTCAGCCTTACCTATATCCTTTATCGCCAGCTCTCCATTTCCCTTCTGGAAGGGTCCCACGTTCTCCCTAGTCCTCCTTTTCTCACTGATATACCTGAAGAAATTTTTCTTGTTCCCCTTAATGTCCCTAGTCAGATTCAGCTCTAGCTGTGCCTTAGCTTGCTTTCCTAACCTGATCTCTGGTTGCACGAACAATGTCTTTGTATTCATTCCAGGTTACGTGCCCTTGCTTCCACACTCTGTAGGCTTTCTCCTTTCATCTAAGTGCGTTCAGGAGCTCTCCATTCATCTTCCATGCAGGCCTCCTGGCATTCTTACCTGCCTTCCTCTTTTTTGGGATGCATTGCTTCTGGGCCTAAAGGAAGTGGTTCTTAAGAATTGACCAGCTTTCCTGGGCCCCCATTACTTCCAGAGTTTTTTCCCATGGCACCCTGCCAAGGAAGTCCCTGAAGAGATTGAGGTCTGGTGTCTTGAAGTCCAGAGCAGTGAGTTTGCTGTGCACCCTCCTTGATGCCTTGAGGAACTTAAACTCTACCATTTCATGGTCACTGTATCCAAGACTACCCTTCAGCTTCACTTCACTCACCAGCCCCTCCTTGTTGGTGAGGACTAGGTCCAGCAAGTTCAATTCTAACCACAATGATCAAACTTTGAAAGCTTTTGTTTTATTTTAAATTATTTTGAACACAGATGCATCCAGTCTCATTTATTTTGATACCACATTTTCCTTTTCAGAAGCATTTAATCTCACCAATTGTAATAACAATATTCTCTCAATGATATATATTAATGTACTTTCCCATAAAGATGTGTAATGCTTTTTAATGTATTTTGGTCATTCTTTACACTGTAAGACTGAAAGCTGCTTACTACACAGTCATTCTACTTCACAAGAGCACCCTCCTTCCATAGTGAGTAGCAGTTAGGCATTTCAACGTTCAAATTAATTCAGAAGGTAGTTAATATTCACAAAGTCTTGACTCCTCATGGACCTAAGATACATTATGAATTAGATAAACTATAGAAGTTGATAATAAAAGGGCATGTTCTACTGATCATTAGTTTTAGGATGTCCTATATTTGACAAGAGCAACATGTATAGCAGCATGTTAAGAAATCTCTTTTCACAGTTAACATGTTTCTGAAAATCAGCATTATGATAGGGAAGTTTCTTCAGGATATGCTTTCATTGATCACAAAATTAATGAAACACACTGAGATCCGACTGCACTTTAGCTGTAGATTAGTTTTATAGATTAACTTGAGGTCACTCTTTCCTCCCTTATTTACAGAAGGTGATCTCGTAATTCAGCTTTCATCCTTTTTCAGATATGTAACACAGAGAACTATCAATCCAACATCAGCTGAAAGTATATTATCATCAAGTTATTTTTTTCATTACAAAGCAAATAATTATTTCTTAATTTAACTGACTACATACAGAGTATCTCCTACTACACTACCTAACTTGGTTGTCAGCAGTAATTAAGAGGTTAAATGTAACTAGAGTAGCAGTTAAGCAATATCCTGCTGATTATTGCATTCTTTACTGAAGTGACAGTAGGTCAACTTGAGCACTTATCTAGGATTTTTAATCTCCACAATATAATGAAAGAAAATTCTTAATAGATGCAGTGATTTTACTGTACTATTACTTTACTAAAAATACAATGAACTTCATATAGGCATATGCACTGCCAGAGGGCACACATACTGTGACAAAAAAAAAGCAGAATATTTTCTAGTTATACTGAGGTGAAAACAGAGGTGATACAAACAAGTCACAGTCCAGTGTGACACTACGCAGAGGAGCAGAATGTGGTGACAGTATCTCATCAGAGAATTTAGGATAGTATGTACAAATTGCCATTATATTTGGCCCAAGAGAGGGTTTGCTTCCTTATAGCAGAAGCACAGCTTACAATAATACAACTGATTCCACATGAACGTACTAAAACCCAGACATAAAAATATCCAGCAGCATGTGCCAAGGCCAGACTGTGTCAGTCAACCCTCCTGGAGTTTTAACTCACTAAAACTGCATTGGCTTTTAAACCTAGAACATGAGCAATTAAAGGTAGCAGTGCATCATCCAACACAAAACGAGGCTCTGCAGTACATTCTCAAAATTTAAAATGCCTGCAGAACAATCCTTGCTGTAGACTGATTAATCTATGCATTTGAATGTTTAATGAGAAAATATTTAATAATAATTTTCAAGGAGGTTTTCCTTTGCATAAGGAGTGTGTGCTGATGTACACCTCCTCTTGTTGATGGTCTGATGTCCACCCTCAGAAGCAGGTGATAAAATTTCAAATTCATGTCACTTACAGCTCTGACTTTAAAATAAATTAAACAAATTTGGCATGGGGGAATACCATAGTAAGTGTAGGAAAATCACGGTCTACACTTCTGTCTGCATTCAGGATCTGAAGGTACAGTAACAAGTTACTTGCTTGTCTGGAACTACCAGAAATCAAAGAGAAGGAACTTGCTTTCCCACCAGAGATATCTGGATAAACTATATTTCCCCTCCTCATTCCAAAGCCTGTGAAGTCAGCAGTGTCACTGAACTCAGTTCGATTCTCTTTGTTTTGAGAGTTACAGCTATCCTCAGAACTATGAGAATACTTTAAGCCTACGGGAGGAAATTATTGCTACCACCCCTTTGCTATATTACAATCACTTTGTAAGTACTATAGGCATAAGAAATACTCATATACAGAGAGGGAAACCAAAACATTACTTCCCCAGTTTAAAAACATACCCTGTCTGTTTATTCAGTAATGATCCAGCCCCACTGTAAAACACTGAGAGAAAGAATATATCTCATCAGCTTCCAAGCAAAGTCCACCATAACGCCAAACTTTGCTAGGAAATTCAGAGTTTCAGTGTTTGCATTTCTGCTGACTGAAACTGCCACAGCAGAAGTCAACTTTCTATAGTGATAATTACTATCCAGTGACATCAGAAAAAAAAAATACAATGCTCAAGATTCAGCTTCTTGACAATATACAGTTTCACTAGTAAAACTCAGAGCACTGGACCAGTACCTTAA
>VWZI01011184.1:7812-18962 GCA_013396835.1 Psilopogon haemacephalus | reverse complement strand
TAGAGCTTATAAATAAACCTAAACTATTTATATATATAGTTTGGAGGCAGGATCTTCAGGAAAATTAAAATAATTCTATTTTTAGAATTCCTGCCTCAGCCAATTAATATCCCTAATCTCTACAAAGGCAAGGACAGTACAGCACAATTATTCCACCATAGTTTCTATGCACAACTCAGCACTGAGACACACACTCAGAATTGGCCAGGGAAGTTGTGGATGCCCCCTCCCTCAAAGGTCAGGTTGGATGAGGCCTTCATCAACCCTGTCCAGTGGAAGGTGTCCTTGACCATGACAGTGGGGTTGGAACTAGACAATATTTAACATCTGTTCCAACCTAAATGGTTTTATGAATCTAAGAATCGCCTTCCAAGAGCATGTGTTACTGTTCTCCACTGACTATGGAGAGAAATGTCTTGACCAGATCAACACTTGACCTGTGAGAGCATTCTAAAGAACAGCTCCACACCTCAGCTTCGTCTTTGTACATGCTGTTGAAGACATTCCTAATAATTTTCTTAATATTTCTAAGTCCACCTTAAGACTCTGCAGACTTCCACTGTCTCCATGGCCACCGCAGAATCTTTCATGGATAGCTCAACAGCCAGAAGTAGAAGAGAAACAAAACTATCATTTAGCTACCTCTGAAATAAGAACTCCCAGCAAATCCAGTACACTGCCCACTCATCTGAAAATCAGGCTTCCTCATTCACATTTCTAATCCGCTTCTACGGTTCTATACAGAGATTAGATTTCTTTAGTCTGTCTGCCTATATTATAACAGTAAGTCATGCATAGCTATTGAACTAAATGTGCAATACCTGCAGCCCATTTTTAATCAAAATTCATGCCTCACTTAAAAATCTGTGATTTCCTGCTGAAAGGATTTACATCTGTGACACAGGAAATAAGCAACAGTTCACGAACTATTGCCAAAGAAAAAAAAAAAGGAAAATAAGTCTTCTATACTCAGCAATTCCACTAAACACTACTATCTTTGAGCTTCTCACTTGTCATTCACATCTACACTGGTATGTGACAGTTACAGTCAAGCCCACACAGCTAAGTATCAATCCCAGTGATCAATCCTAGTAAAGGAACTAGTTAAAAGGATAATAACTTTTCAGATTGATGAGACATTACACTAAATTTTCACTCAGACTGTGAGCAGCTACATGGGAATTCTTCATACAAATATCTCCTACATAAGGTCAAACTCTTTTCCAAAAATAATTTAAAGACCCCATTACTAGAACATAACAATTGGCTTCCCAAATGCAACTCTGTCAAAGCACAGAACCAAGGAAAGGGTGAGAGTGACCCCCAAGCTATGATCTCTTTAAGCAAAGGCAAAAATCTTTCACAAGTCTGATGGAAAAGTACTTGTCAAATGAGGCTTGAGAAGAGCTATGTCCCAATATAACACTAATCTCCTTAGGAAGCTAGTCTTATCTGCAATTGCAGATGAGAAATAAATATTTCTGAGAAACTTGCATCTCCATCCTGTGCACAGTCTTCACAGATCAGCACAGGAGTCTCTTGCCTGCTTTTGCACAGTAACAGAAGCAGCAGTCAGGCACAGGTAAAAGAGAGTCAGGCATAGGTAAAAGAGAGAGACAGGCAGGCAAATAAGCCATGAAAGTCAATAGGTGATGAGTGAAAGACCCTGAATGGCCTGAATTTTTCACTCATCTATTGTTTCATGGGCATTTAAAATACTTTTTGTCAAAACGCTGCTGAATCTTCCTCTTCCTGTAGATTAAGCATTACACCAAAAGAAAAGCACAGTGTTGCTAGTAGCATGACACCTAAAGGGTGTGCAAACAGAAACAGAATCAAATAGCAACAGATCATTTCTTAAATGTAGTTAGGTTGGATCATTGGAAGGCGGGGTTTTTTTTTTATTCGCAAGAATAGAAAAGAAGGGAAAAACACAATTCTGATGTAATTTAGGTTTATCTCTGTCCATTCATTTACCTTCCCTCTCATTTAAACTATACATAGTCCAAATATTTCCTTCACAATGAATTGCTTCTTCTAGCAAACTAGATAGAAAAAAAATCCTTCATGCTACATAGGTTCCTGGAAAATGTTACGGCTTAAAGCACAGAACTTCCAATAGAGTCAAATGTTTTCAATAAATATGGAGCCCAATAAACCACATCCACCCCAAAGAGTCACAAAACAATTAAGATCACCACTAAGCAGAAACCAAGATTACATTTTTAAGTGCAGATCTGCTGCACTTGAAATTAAATACTACTTTAGATAGGTTCACGAAGAAACCAGCCATCTACATACCAATAAATGAAAAACCTGCAGGGTACTATCTGTTCAGCATAGAGCCTTCCTTAACCTGAACACTGTGTGAAAGAAAAACCCTAGAAAGCAGGTATGGATCAGTAAATATTTACTAACAAGCCATAAGGCAGAAAAACATTAAAAAATTTCTATACAACATGAAAGATATTCACTAAAGTAATTCTTTGTAGAGTAGCTTAGGGGATCTTGAATTAAATTGCAAGACTTGATCTTAATGCACAGAAGCACAAAGGAACATAGAGGATGTTAAGGGGAAAATAAAGCTGAAAGTTCAAATGTGTAAGGCATCTCTTTCCCTTTCTCTTCCCTTATTTTATCCAAAAGGCTTAATTGAGCTCATGCCCCACACAGTCATGTTCTCTTGAGGACATAGTCCTGCAGAAAATGGAAACAGACATTGATAGGAAAGAATGCTTAGGAGAAAGGACAGTTCCTTCTATTGTTGACTCGAACAGCATGCCTTTCTGTGGTTATTTTCTTTGTGGGGTGTTTGCTTTCTTTAGGAAAGAAACTATTTAAATGGAAACTGTTAAATTAAAGCAACATTCAAAGCAGACTTTATACAAAATCCAGTAACACAATTAAGAATTAATGCTACCACAAATGTCACTCAGCTGCACTCAGTATGTTAAGTAATCCTCCACTCAGGAATGTACTAGGTTCTTTAGAGAAGCAGTTTATGGAGGCAGGGTTGATCAGGTTCAGGAGGAGGGGTTGATTTGGAAATAAACTCTGGTTTGATCACTGGCCTCCCATCAATACTGAAATGCAACAGATTCTTTTGTGCACTCCTAGCCTTGAAAACAATTACTCACCAAACTAGCAGTAAGTGAAGGTGCTGACTGCCCGAGTACTTGATAGCGCATGCGAACAAGATTAGAGGTTTCTGCAGATTGCCACAGCTGTTGTCCAGGTGCATTGGGAAGCAGATACTTGCCTGTCAGGGAACAGTGTGTTAAAACATTAGATGTTATAGACAGGGCAAAGCAACAGACACAGTTTACTATAAGATAATCTGTTACTATTCTAAAATATTTGCTTCATTCACTGATCAGAGAGGATTCCATCAGTTTCTAGCTCTTCAAGTCACCCCTCCATAAGCTACACATCTTAGGCAAATCCATTTTTTCAGTTTTATCACAACTGAACCCCTTTCCTATCTGAAGGTATTTCCATTCTGAAGGCTAGCCAAAAGTAAAAAATATAACAATAATTAAGATAAATATATGCCACTAGCTGACCCTTGAAAAGATAAAATAAAAATAAGAATATGCTACTGTATATCCCTTGAAGCAAGAAGCACAACCTGAGGTTTACTGGAAAAGGGCACTTACTATGTAGATAACGGTTACCACTCTGAGTGGGAACTACTTATGACCTATCTAAAAGGTATCTCTGGTTTCCCAAGTGAGTATATTTATCCAGCATACCAGGTAAGAGAAAATCACCAAGACACAGGCCAGCCATTCCTCAGAAACACTCATGCTGGGTTCTCAGGGACCAGCTCACATAATCCTTGGTGATGTCTGTATTCACCTCCTAGCTCTCAATTTCACTGTGGCCAGACAAGCTCAGGTCCAGTGCAACAGAAGGTCAGAGCCCTGATTAAAGCACTGCATTCAGTCTGGACCATATCCTCACAGATGCTCATTAGGCAGAAAGCATCCCTGGCTCAGGACGCCACTAACCTGCTAATCAGCAGCAGGGAAAACATTCAGGGAGTTATATTAACAGGACTAGCATGTAATGATCTTGTTCCTTTTTGCTTACTTTCAACTCTCAGGAAAACAGGACAAGAGTCTATGTACTGATCTTAGCAAATACGTCCACCTTAAGTTCTTAGTTATCTCTGAAAACTATTAAAGCAACTGACTTTTGCTAGAAGAAGAAATCTAGAAGAATCAAATCTGTGTTCAAAAACAATGCCAGATTTTGATCAAATAGCTCAAATCAAAACTATCACCCAAAACACATGTCCTCATATTTGTTTCCTCAAATTTTCTAATTCCCACCTCATTAATCTTGTCACCTCAAGGAACTACGGAGTGGGTAGTGTACAATCATTGACACAGGATTTGCACCCTTGGTCAGTGGGCACAGGTTTCACAGAAAATCAAAGGCCTCCGCTTCATAAACTTATTTTTAACAGCAGTAACAGAGAGTTGCTGGTGTATCTGGAAACTGACCATGTTGGGAGTTAGAGAGTTCCCAAGCACCAGCACAGTACTGTCGTTTTAGTGTTTCCCAATTAGTCTTCAAAATGTTCCTTGTTACACTGATAGAGTGGAATCCATAGACATTTTTCATCAAATTTGCTAACAGCTTGCCTGAGACTAGAAGAAAAACACACAATAAAGATGTGTTTTCTTGCCTAATTATCCAGAATAGCATTTTCTAGAACTGGAAAAAAAAAATTAATTTCCCATCTGTTCTCTCTGCCTGTTCCTATCAAATTCTGGTTATGTTTTTACACAGGCCCTTACCATCTTCAACTAAAAGGATGCTGTAATAAGCTTAAGAGATCTCGGATATCTCATTGATATCAACTCTAGAACATACCAATGACATAAGCAGACAGTTACGATTTATATCTATTAACTTCAAAGGTTAATTCCTTTTCATCTGGGCAAGAAAAACAATTTAAAACTGAGTGGCAGAAAGTAAGTTATACACAACTTGTATTTAAACAAGTATATGAGAGGGTTTTTTAATGTTTTTTCACATCAGAAGAGGTCTATACATTTTCCTTACTTGCTTTTTCACTCTGTCTTGGTAAGATGAGGTTCTCCAGGTAAAATCAGACATTTCCTAGTGCTGGGTCCCCAGTTACAAAAGTCTCTCCGGGCTAGAATGTGGACTACAATCACTGTAATGAAACTCTGGTACAAGGTTCCTAAAATTCCAGCAAAGTCAAGATAGTTCCAAACAAGACACCCTATAACTGAAGGCAACACCAGTAAAATGCTTTGGCAACACCTCTTTTGTCATGCAGATATGTATTACACAAATCCTTGTTAAAACCCACTTTTAAAGCCAACGGGGAAATTACATTAAACAATTTCCAACAACTGACCACTGCAGCACACCCTTAGTGCATTTTGTCACCACAGGAATCAATAGCTGAAAAGCAATAGAGCTTTCTTCTGATGTTTAGAGCAAAAGAGAATGCAAGCAAGAAGTAGATCTGTTTTAACGAAGCTTCTTTTAAAACTGAGAAAGAGCAAAACTGTAGTTAAGCAATGCACTTATTAGCAGAAAATGAAAATCAGTCTCAAAATTCATTGTCAGGCTCTTTCAAGACCACACTAATTTTCATTTCAGGTTAATCCCACTGAACTCCTCAAGAAGAAAAAATGAAAGGCAATAATTTGTATTTTGTTCACAAATTAATCTCATTTTGTTTAAGTCTGATCCCAAGTCATAAAGGATAAACAAGTCATTGAAGTATAGAAGAAAGGCATACTTTTTTTTTTCTTTTAAATGGGAGCCAGCTCCTTAACATAGAGCTAGTATTGTGATTCCTGTTCATGCCAGTCACTCTACAGAGTATAGCACTAAATGCCTCACCAAGAGCAGGACACTGTTGATGCAAAACATGTCTAATTGTTATTCTTTGTCCTTTTAAACCATCTGTATTTTTCTCGGGTTTTATCTTGCTCAAATATCTGAAGGGTAAGGTACTTTGGTACAGAAGAGAACTGATTCTACTCTTTAAAATAACAAAATCTTGCTCCTTCAACTGTAAGATTTTGCCTGACCAGCAAGAAAGCAAGAGTGTATTAACTCACCATCAGAGACACTATATGCACAGGAAGAATTCACTTAACACTCCTTTATTTCTCTTGAATCCCTAGAAGTATTTTATGTAACATTGACAGGCCTGTAGAGTAGCTAATAAGGCAGTTAACATTTTCAAAACTGCCAATGAAAATGTGAGCACCTGTGATGCTGGGATGACCTCTCCTCTCAGCCTTACCCCAAACAGAAGTCTTGATGGCATCACAGATTTCACAACATACTAAAATTAAAGCAAGTGTAGCAGATTGTCTAGAACTGCAATTCTCCTTTTGTACATCCACATATGCTTTTAAACACAGAAACAGCATGTAACAAATATGCTTTCTGTAGAAGCAAAAAAATAGCCATAGCTTATGCAAAAACCTTTACATGGAGATACTACCCAGAGATTAGCAGCTACCAACAAGAATGCCAGGTGCAACAAAGTATCTGGGAAATAACTCTGTATTTTTAATAATGCTTCTTAAAATAAAAGAAGTTGGATGTGATGGAACACCAACACTTCTTATAGAAAAAAATCTTCTTCCAAAGCTCTGCCCACTTTGAGGGATAAGGGCATCACTGCATTAAACCAGCACACAATTAAACAGTCCCTTCCCACAACAAGTTACTCAGCAACTCTCCCTGAATTCTTTCATTAAAATAATTTAAAATCAATCATCTCCTCAGATTATCCATTCCTTTTTCTTCTTATCATGATAGGACTCCCACATTTTTCCTGCTAGTTTCATTCATAATTGTATGCATTTTTTACCTCTCATTCTTTAATAAGCCCTTGAACTTACAATCTTCCTCGCTAAGTGATTTAAGTATCAGTATCACACATAAAACTTGAGCTGAAACACATTATTGATTTTCACACTGCACAGATTTCTGCCTTCAAATTTAATGTTCCAAGCAGATACTTTTCTGACCCGCAGGTCTCTTCCCATCTCACCCCTTTCACCTTGATATGGTATTTTGGTCCATACAGAACATATAGGTACTGCTAGAGTCCAGGGTAACCTCCACTTAAAAACAGACCATTGCCATGCTGGTGATAATTTTCTTATTATTTTTGTCAGCTATTGACACAGGTGAGTTATTCACTGATACGAGTACTCCACTGCTGTCCCATTCAATTCCAAAATGGCCTTCGACTTCCTCCTATTCCTTCTGTAGCGGCTTCTGAAGTCACAACACTGCTTGTACCCAAGTGCATCTGAATGCAATCCTTGTTAGTCCAGCAAATGTATCAAAATGCATTTTGATGCAAGGTGACAAGCTGACTGCAGAGTGGTAGCACCCCAGCTTTATTTAATGGTGCATTACATAATTGTTGGTGGACATAAAGGTACTGGAGTTCAGTGTCATCTTCCTCTTGAACTTCCGTCTCATTTGCCTTGGTTCCTTTATAAGAGAGATTTGTAGAACATCCAAATGAAGTCTGTGTTACTTCCTACTTCTGTCACATCCAGTGTCTGGTATGCCATACCATATAAGGCCAAAACAGACTAAAAAATCCACAAATACTTACTTAAAGATCAGGCACAGAGGTGGGCTTTGTTTTATTCCAATTTTTAGAAGTATTTCCTACTACTAAAATATTACTCCCCTTCCTCTCTCCCTCTCAAGACCATAACCCAAAGGGAGGGCTGAGAATTGCCATATACTCTTTAATATCTACAAATTTTCCATTTTCAATTACATAGAAATTACTTGTCTCAAGTCTCCAGCAATCTGAGGGTGGAGATTGCTCCACCTATGTGTGGAGAGAATCTTCTGGCACACAAATTAAGTTTTTGACTTTACAAAAGTGCTTAGATGTAGATTGTACTTCTGGAAAGTCTACTTTGTAATTAGTTAAAATGCAAAGATACATGTATAGGAAACTCAATCTTGAAAGTTTTCGATGTACATATGTTTTAAAAAAAAATACTAGAAGTCATTCTCCCTAACACAGCTGTAAACTGAAGACAGGTGTGTGCTCTGCAAAAATGAAAACATTTGGATTTGAGCTGACAACAACTGTGGGCACAATTAGTCCAAAGCAGAAGCTATATCTAGAATTGCAGTGTACCACAGACTGAACTGAAGCAAGCATCAAAATGTTTGTGTCATAGAAGTCTTGCAAATAGCTTCTTGACATCTTTTTATCTCTGAACAATTCACATAATTGTTATGATTAAATCAATTTTCCATATTTATGGCATTAGGGCAGATTATTTAAAAATAGTGCAGAAAGCCAGATTCTTCTTCCTTACTACTCTGAAGTAAAAAAAAAACAAAACAAAACAACAGAAACACCAAAAAACAACCACCTTCGATCTTACCTCAAAAACGGACTATGTGACCAAGTCTAATTTGCCAAGCACAATTTCAAGTGGGTTTCTTATCCCACACCTCTCTTTGCAGAGCCTTAGGAGTGTGAGTTACTTCAGAGCAACAGAACAAGCCATGGTGGAAAACAAAACTATCCTACTGCAAGATTGCTCTGAGTCACAGAAACACACTGAAAGGAAACAGTACTTCTTCCTAGTCCTCCTGGTTCTTTTCCCAAACAAAAGACAGGTATCACTGCAAATGGAGGGAAGACTGAAGCCATTCAGTTGCCACCTTAGCTCCTCAGCAAGTGGCGGCCACATCACAGAGCTGAGCACCCACACACAAAAGGCCTGGACAGTAGAAGCAGCAGGAAATGAAACGAAAGCTGGAGGCACAAAGCGTAACTTGCACTCCCACAGATAGTGAAGCCTCATTACAGCTTCAGAAACCTGCTCAGTGAAAGGAGAAAGTGCCTCTCACATTAATATTTTACCGTCAGGATATGGCACTGAGCATCGTTGCTTCAAATTTAACTATTGATGACAGCCTAGCTGTAAGAAAAGATGTGGAGGCTGTAAACTTTAGCCTATTCTCACATTAGGAGAGGGGAGAATGGGATTTCAAGTCCGTAATTCACAATGGAAAGAAAAAGAATAGAGGATGAATTTAAAACCATCACTAGAAAACTGTTACATATTTTCCCTTATTTGACTGCATCTTTATCAACAAAACTTTACTTGGGGAAAAAAAAATAAAAGAAAGAAAAAAAAGAAGTATATATTCATGGCCATTTATTGCCCACAACTTGAGAAAATTAGCACAGTTTGCATATAATGAGGGGCACGTACACTACACATAACATTACTCAGTTTCTGCTATAACTGCAACTGACTCAATTATAATTTCTCGTTACTGTATAAGAAGCCCTTGTAAAAATTCCCATTACACTCACATATTTTTCACTTTTTGATGTAGTACAAAATCTCCTTAAAGTGCTGTCTTGGTTCCACTTTCTAAAAATTAGATGAAGAAGTAGTACCTAGTCATGCATGAAATAGTTGTGACCTACCAAAGGCAAAACTTCACAGCTATGATGTTTTTTAAAAAGTAATAGATCTGTCTTCAAATTTCATTGGTATTGGCAAAACTAGAAGAGGAAGTAGATACATCCAGTTTTGGTCCAGAAACTAGTAGGATGCTGGGTTAGATTCGTATCCAAAATATGTTTTCGAGTTTGTTTTTTTCATTAAAAATCATACCTCCATTTACTATGAAGAGACACGGAATGAAAATTGTTTGTAAGTCAATTACCAAGAATAGCTTTCCTCCCAGAAATAAATATCACTTCCATGCCTGGAACAAATTTCTCACTAAAAAACTCTCAAACAACAATACTGAATTTTGCTTATATTGAAATTATCCCAATTTCCAATTTTGGTTATTTGCAATCTATTACTGAAGTACTGTGACAGCATAAAATATTTGAAAGGCATTTGGGATCACCAGCAAATCTCTCTAGTTTTATTTAAATTCGGGGCTGAGGGTGATGTTTGGATTTTGTGGTGTTTTGGTTGATTGTTTCTAATTTTTTTTTTTTTTTAACTTCTCAATACCAAAAATACCTAGCACTACAGCAATGTTCACCAGCAACTGATATCTATGTGACAAAGCCCTACAGCATGAAATTACCATTTACAATTCTACTTTCCCACCTCCAAACTCTACTGAAGTAAAACTTGGCAAAATAATTGATTAGATATATCTTATTTTTCAATGAGTTTGGAGATGGGTACATTCTGCCACCTCCTTTTTTTTCTTACCACCAAGTACAGCCTTTTGTCCACATTTTTGACACATAGGTCCTAAACTTACAAACTGAGGGTCCATTCCACAACACAATCCTAATACACAGGTATTCCTGCTTCCCTTCCACTCTTGTTGTTTCCTCAGGTTACAACTGTTCTACAAAAAAAAAACAAACTTGAAGGTCCAGCACATAAAAGAAGTAAATTTAAATCATGATAAGACAGTTATATTGTGCCTCCAGTTATACAGATAGTTTCAGAAAAACAAGAGTCCTGCATACCAAAGCTCAGATAGCTCTTACCAGCAACTCTAAATAACATCAGACATGGAAACAGTTGTGCCCAGAATACATATGCTCAAATTTTACAAACTTCAGCAAACTGTTGCTCAATTCAACCACTATGTGAACAGATACTCCAGCCAGCTGCCAATATCCTTGGCAACTCTCTACCATCTCAACATTTGGTGTTTTCTGCATGACATGATGCGGCAACATACTGCTTTCTCCACAGTTTCTATTATGATTCATGTTCTTGTTTCACATATATGTTGCTATGCCACATAATTAAAGAAATTTGCAACTACAAGCTTATCATAATTTTTTCAAAAGGTGAAGTCTCCTAATACAAAAGCCTGCNNNAAGTCTCCTAATACAAAAGCCTGCTCCTGATTTCACTGGAAAATATTTGTAAACTTCCATTGCTCTTCCCTCCTCTCAAACATTTCTCAAGTTGTATATTCAACTCATGGTAAAGAATAAATCTCGAAGCAAGCAGGGACAATTTCCCCCCACATGTGGCAGCTTCACAATATCCACTCAAGAGAGACCTTAACAAGAAAAGGGAAGACTTAAGCCTCTAGAACTGAAAAAAAAAAAAAAAAAAAAAAAAAAAGCAAAAAAAAATTTTTTAAAAAAAAAA
>VWZI01011183.1:173284-215423 GCA_013396835.1 Psilopogon haemacephalus | reverse complement strand
CTTTTTTTTTTTTTTTTTGTCTGGGGAAGAGCAACCATAGCCATTTTTGTTCAAAATTCTGAAAGAGGCTTCTCAAATCAAGATAGAAAGGTAAAAATATTACATCATCTAATCAACATATATATATCCCCTAAAAAAAGTACTTTGCTTTATCTCTGAAACTCTTACCTCTGAAAGCAGCTGTGACCTTGATGAGAAAAAGCTGGAAAGAATAGAAAGAAAGAGAGAGAAATATTAAAAGAAAACTAAAAGTGAAAGTAAAATAAAAACAAAGAAAAATTTAAAAAGGGGGAAAAAATTTAAAAAGGAAAAAATAAAAGAAAGAGAAAGAAAAAGAAAAAGGAAAAGGAAAAGAAAAAGGAAAAGGAAAAGAAAAAGAAAAAGAAAAGAAAAAGAAAAAGAAAACAAAAAGAAAAAATAAATGGAAAAAGAAAAAGGAAAAAAGAAGAAAAAAAAGAAAAAATATTTGTAAATGGCTTTAGACATGCAGTTTATGCATTGGTGAATGAGTCTTTATACATGATATTTATGGGGTATTTGGTTTGTTTTGTGATTTTGTTTCAACTTTTAAGGAGTACCGTTAATGTGATTAATTAGCCAGAATTTATTGACTAAAAAATCTGCACAGCTAAACATATATGATTTTTAAAATGTATTTTTTCAGGTGAAACTATAAACCAGGGTCCTAATTAAGCCCTGCTGTTTCCTGAGATTTTGTGTGCACTGCGCTGCGAAGGAAAGTTACATGGAACTTTACTTGATCATGGAAGAAAAATCTGGAGAGTAAATTCAAGCATTCTATTCAGCTCTCAAACATAGTCTTCACTTGAGGGCCACGGTGAATTTATGTCCATGTTAAACATTAAAGCTCTGTTATGGGGCCAAATAAGAGGAAAACTCAAATCAGCTCAACATCAGGAAGGTAAAGCTTCAGCACCCCCGCACCAGACACCACCAGCATTACTAGATTTGCCCAGAAATGCTGTGATTGATCACAGAGTTTGCTATTATGACATTCTATTACACGCTTTCTCTTCCAATTACTTTTCTAAATTGGGAAGCTTATTTTCTATAATACAAAACAATTTGTAATAAGCATAATGTATTATGAAAAGGATTTGAAGCTTTGAAATATGCTTTGCAGGGAGCTTGTGGGTAACTAAGGCTGAAACCATACTCTACTGAGCTCTCAACCCACTTCAAAGAGAAATTTTAAATAAAAATTGGAGGGGAGGGGTTTAGCATAATCACTGTTTGAAGGAAATTTCTGACAGAATCTAGGTTTGTGTTTCCTGAAAGGTATCTACATGATAAAGATTCAGATATAAAAGTATAAGAATATACAATTGAATGCTGTCAGAAAGTACTGTGACTTTAACACAGTACCATAAATTACCATGGAATCCACAGAAAAATATAACTATAGTTGCTAGAATTACATAGAATAGTTTCTCATTAGGAAAGGGTCCAAATTCGACTCGCATGCGTGCATTTATAACAAAGACAATGCTGTCAACAAAATTTTAAAATAGATCTTTTAACACAGGTGGTAAAATGTTCCTATTGACATTTTCAGCTGCAAATCCTGTCTCATTTTTTTCACCGAAATAGACAAAAAGGAATCTGGATTAAACAAAATCACACACATACAAATGTGTTTTTTATAGAAGGTGTTCTGTAGTTGAATCCCTGTCTCTTAAATAATTTGGGTTAAAAAATCTATCATACTGTCTGCCATTTGCAAGTCATTTCTTTTCTCATTTCCCTTGCTCCTTACATAGCTGTACATTATTTCTATTTTCTCTCCTGTGATTGTTTCCATTCAATCTCTTCTACACTGTGAATCAAGTCCAAGATGCAGCTTTTGCCATGAAAATGAACAGTCCAAACATCTCATATAGATATTCAGACCCTTCCTTTTAACTTTTTTTTCCAAACCTTCGTACCCAGGCAGATGTAGTTTCTCTAAAATAAGCCTCAGACCAAGGCATTTGGCCATTTCTTTTTCGTCATCTAGGTAAGCTCCAAAATTCCCACCTCTTGGCATTCAAGGGTTGCATGCAAAATGCTGCCAACTTCCCTTCAAATGCTTGAAGAATGGTGAATGGTATAAGAACTCATAGCTGAACAATAGCAGCTGTGAAGGTCAGACACCCTCCTCCACAATGGAGTGCCTTGACAAAAATCTTTGCTGGCGCCCTTCGGTAGGGTGAAATTTGCCTTGTCATGGTAGCTGTGTTAAACGAATAAAACCTTATGATGTACCTAGCCTATCCAGCTAGGGCACAGAACGCTGTCAGCACTGGATGCAATGTATAGAGAACAGGCTGAACTATAAAAGAAATTAATTTTAACTGGATGTCTGAAATCCCTTCGGCTGTTCGTATCAGTGAGTCTTTTTAACAGTGAACCTTTGTAATGAGACTGAAAGGTACAATATAGCAAAGATCCTACAGGAACAAAATCTGACTTAAAAAAAAAAAAGTTCCCCATTGCCTTGTCTTCAAAAAGCCTTAGCTGAGTGTGAAGGGATGGTTTTTGCTTAGTTTTTTTTCCCCCCTCTTCAGCAGGTTTTAGGCCTCGGGCTATTGGTATCCAAGTAGTTAAAACTACATCAGCACTAATAGCTATGAGCTCATCTTGTATAAGCACATTTTTAGTTAAACACCACAATCTCGGAAAAAAATGTTAGTGTGCTTAAACAGCCTGGCTCAGAATAGCTCACAATATGACGCATACCACAGGAAATAAAGTGGTATGAGGCACCTACAAAATATTTTTCAAACAAGTCATTGAAGCTGTAAGCCCCATGCCTCAGCTTTAGGAAGTCACTTATTAAGAATCAACACCAGCCGTGCCAAGCTAAGCTCTTGCTCTTGGTGATTTTCCAATTGAATATTCAGGGCCCTGTCTCGGTCTTGTTTTCAGGGAAGTACATGCCTGGAATGTTAGCAAGCTATTTGCTGGAAAAAATGCCCACAACAGGCCCAATGTTGATCACATTAATGCGTTTGAGTGGGTATAGAGTGCAAATGATTGAAAGTGCTTCCAGATCTTGGTTGCCGGGGACAAAGCAGGCTCTGTTCTCTGATCTGATGGTCATTTTTTTCAGTGGAGGATGTGGTGCAGGAAGAGGGAACAGTGCCAATCTCTGTCTAATGGCTCCAAACAGGGCCTGGGCCTAGCTCTTTGGATGCTGATGAGTGGGAAATGAAACACAGATGGGTCAGATGGGTAAGGAGAGGGGGGATTACAGGTCAGGCCAAAGAGTTGGAATAAATTAAGTGCTTATGAGGTACAGAATGGCACATTGTTAAAGTAAATGGACAGGGAAAAACATTTCAGCATTGTTAGGCACAGTGAGCAGAATAAAACATCCTGTCTTCCCAGACCACTTTCGCACATCACATCCTCACTGGGATTACCAAACATTTGATATATGAATTACTTTCTGTCAGACAGGCACTATAAGGCTGCAGCATTCTGAAGTACCAAAGAGGAGTTGATTTTCCAATAAACACTTCAGATGTCACTTATTGGGAAAAATGTTTTGGTTCATGCTCCTGATCATAGGACAGCCAACTTCCTAACTCCCTGGAGATTCCCAACAAAAGGGTATGTAAGCACATATGAATACTATGGGGAAACTAGGCGACAAAAGGAGTTATTTCGTACATTCTTAAAATGCTGAGTCCAGTTTTTATTTTATTTCCTCCAAGTCATTGCATCTACATGAAAGAAAATCATTTGTTTTAAAGAAATAGTTCAAAAGGATTTTGGCTAAGAAACAATACTGGTGTATTTTCCTAGAAACTCACATCAGCAATTTTACCCTTTATACCAAAAATGCTACACATAGAAATTAACTGTTTTGGGGGTTTTTTTTGGTGTTTCTCTTCCATCCATAATAACCAAAAATGCTCTGCCAAATTCTCTGTTGACTTGAGCAGCTGTAGCCTTACAGGTTCTAAAACCAACACATTAATAAAATGTGAATGAGGAAACTGTACCCATGAATTCAAACTAAGTTTGAGGGTAGTTTCAACAGCTTTTTTTCATCAATTCCCAAATCACAGGTTTCTTGACCTGTGAGTATTTATTCCTCCTGCAAATGTGGTAAATGTGACAAGTAAAATAAATCCTGGTTCTTCTTCACGGCATGGCTATGAATTGAGTGAGAGTCATCATAATGTGGTACAGGCGTATATCAAAATGTAGAGAATCATAAAATCATTAAGGTTGGAAAAGACCTTTAAGGTAACCAAATCCAACTGTCAACCCTACACCACCATGCTCACTAAACCTTCCTTGAAGCAAAGTGCCATGTCTACCTGCTTTTTTAATACCTCCAGGATGGTAAAATTGAGATCAAATATAAGAAATATCAGCATTACTGACAGACTGGATAAAAGAAGCCTTGAATAACCTCTTAAGTCCTTTTTAGCATAGAAATCAAATTGTCTCCTGAGCAGCAGAACTGGCTGGGATGTGGGTCTGCCACTCTTCCATTGTTTGCAGCAGTTTTCACACTGTGACTTACCTGAGGTCATACCCATTGATAACATCTCTAAAGGTCCCAATATGCCTCTTTTCCATTTGCCTTTCTTCTTCCCAGCTGATAGATCCACGTGCTATATGTGCTGATGAGACAGACAGAAGACGTGTGGAGAGGCCAGCTGTCATGTCAGAGCAGGTACTGTGGAGTTCTCTTCACTGATTTTTCATGGGTGAGGGCAGTAAAGGGAGAGGAAGAGATTAGACCATCTGGAGTGTTTGACCCTTAACCATTTACTGATCATTACAAAGCTTGAATGAACTTTGTATTTTTAAGGCATTATTTTATTGAATTTTGATTATGTCAATTTCAAGAAATATTGTGAGTGAGGGATGAGGAGATCAAAGACAGACAGATGTACTGTTGGTCAGAATTTTGCAAGAAATCAGGCCATAAGAGAATTAAAGTAATAAATGCAATGGAAAAGAAGAAAAGAAAGAAAACAAACACAAAACCCCCACAAAATAATAAAAAACAAACAAACAAAAAACCCAACAACAATATCAACAAAACACAAAACAAATGCAAACACCACACCATCCCCCCCAACAAAACAAACAAACAAACCTAGATAGAATCATAGAATCATAGAATGGTTTGGGTTGGAAGAGACCTCAAAGATTATCCAGTTCCAACCCCCTGCCATAGGCAGGGACACCTCCCACTAAAACAGTTTGCTCAAGGACTCATCCAACCTGGCCTTGAACACCTCCAGGGAGGGAGCAGCTGCAATCTCCCTGGGTAACCTATTCCAGTGTCCCACCAACCTCACTGTAAAGAACTTCCTCCTAACATCCTGTTTGAATTTCCCTGCTGCCAGTTTAAACCCATTACTCCTCATCCTGTCACTACAAGACCTTGTAAATAGTCCCTCTCCAGCCTTCCTGCAGGCCCCTTTCAGATACTGGAAGACTACTATAAGGTCTCCTCAAAGTTTTCTATTCTCCAGGCTGAAGAGCCCAAACTCTCTCAGCCTGTCCTCATAGCAGAGGTGCTCCTCTGAGCATCTTTGTGTCCCTCTTCTGGACTCGCTCCATGTCCTTCTTGTGCTGGCATCTCAAGAATTGCACAGTACTCCAAGTGGGCTCTGATGAGAGCAGAGTAAAGGGGGAGAATCACCGCTCTTGTCCTGCTGGCCACTCTGCTCTTGATGTAGCCAAGGACACAGTTGGCTGTCCAAACTGTGCACACTGACAGCTCATGTTGAGCTTTTCGTCAACCAAAACCCCCAGGTCCTTTTTCTCAGGGCTGCTCTCCAACCATTTGCCATCCAGCCTGGTTTTCTGCTTGGGATTGTGCCAACCCAGGTGCAGGACCTTACACTTGGCCTGTTTGAATTTCATGAGGTTGGCCTGGGCCCACCTCTCCAGCCTGTCCAGGTCCCTCTGGATGGCATCCCGAGACAGCAAGTCGACTGTGCCACACAGCTTGGTGTCATCTGCAAACTTGATGAGGGTGCACTCGATTCTTCTGTCCATGTCACTGACAAAAATGTTAAACAGCACTGGGCCCAGCACTGACTCCTGTGGGATGCCACTTGTCACTGGTCACAGTGAGGGTGGTGAGACACTGGCATAGGTTGCCCAGGAAAGTTGTGACTGCTCCCTCCCTGGAGGTGTTCAAGGCCAGGTTGGATGAGGCCTTGAACAACCTATTTTAGTGGGAGGTGTCCCTGCCTATGGCGGGGTTTGGAACTAGGTGATCTTTGAGGTCACTTCCAACCTAAACCTTTCTATGATTTCTATGACTCTATATGATATTTGCAAAGGGAAGTGTCAGCTGAGGACTATCACAAAGAATGAGCCATTATAAATTTACTCTGCCTATATTTACCATTGTTCCTTGCAATATTTAATATGGGGCCCTTCTAGTAATGCACTCTTATAGCTTGTTTACCTGACCCTGATCATCTGACATTCCCATAAAGCATCACTTAATACAGGATCAATATCTTTCCTGAACAACCCTGGCTGTGGTAATGCACTGCCCATACATACTGTAGACACTGCCTTGAGCTTGAGTCATCCTGCAAGGTAGAACAAGTAGAAATGTCCATCTAGGATGTATTATAGAAGACACACTCAAGAATGGGCTATAAACAATTAAAAAGTGCATAATTTATAATTATTGACATATGTTTCTCATAGTCCCAAGCCAGTGTAAACACAAATACTCTAGTCTTGGGGAAGGTAAAATATGTCCTTGGGACCCTAGTAAACAAATTCTATCAATAAGAGCTTCCTCATCCTAGCAAAGCATTGGTGGTAGCCATCCAAATTACAGTGTGAGAAAGAGAGTTCATTGTTTTGCCCTATTTTTGCATTGCCAGCAAAACTGACTGGGCATTGAAAAAAAAAAGAATCACTTTCTTTGATATATCCAGCCTGTCTGTAGTGCCAGCACAAGGACCTTCTTCAGAAGGAAATATGACTAAATTCTTCCTTGCATTTCAGGGAAATTACCTTACAGATCTTGAAAGTTCAATATGGAAGGAAACCTACATCAGAACTAGTCTGCCTGATAAGAAACACCACCAGCTGGTTTAAAAATAAATTATAATCGTTGTTTATTATGAGGCAAAATACTCTATCTCATTTGGCAGTTGCCCTTTATTTCAAACTCAGAGATTTTATAAAACCTTTTTAGTGGTTTCATATGTTATTAGGTAGCTTAGACCTCAGAAATTGAAAAAAGCCTTCCATCTTCCAGAGCAATTGTAGATTTTAGCCCTAATATTTATTCATAATAAATTAATGACATTAAATAAGCAAATCTGAAACGACTCACTAAGATTATTAGAGGGATTAGGTACTTTAGATGATGAAGCCACTTAGGTAATGAAGTGAAAGAATCTAGAAAAATGGAAAAAATATTCTGATTTTCAAAACTAGTGGTTTGTAAAAAGTGTTTTTCTGAATAAGAAGCTCAAGTCAGTATGTAAAAACATCAGTGGAAAGGGAATCTGGTCCAACTTATGCAAAAAAAAATCTCAGTATTTGCTAGTTCTCAACTCTGCCTCTTTGGCCTTTACTTTTAGAACAAGGCTTCTTTAACTCCTGCTGATGCAATAACTAAAAACAGGGCTCAGCCTTCGATGCCCAGTATTAAAGTAGTCCTGTGTTGCTAATGTACTCCATTGTAAGGCACTGCAAACAGTAGAGCCCTCACACAGTAAGCACCCTTATATGAAATGATTCCATTATCAAATACATGTCACAAAGGATTTCCTCTCATGTAAGAAAGCTGACACAAATTACTGAGCAAAAAGATTTATCCATTTGCTGTGCCACATTTTTCACAGGATTTTACCCTCTTGCATACAGACATTACATTAGAAGCCTATTTCCGTACAATGAAAGTTTCTACATAAAATATATATATATAAAAATATGTGTGTGTGTGTGTATATATATATATATATATATATACACACACACAATCAGCATAGCACTTATTCTGTCAAGAAGTGTTTTTCCTTGAGTGGGAAATTCTTGAAGCAGATTTGGCTAAATATGGTATCTTATGACCTTTGGAATAAAATGAAAAGCCTGTGGGACAATACCAGATTTTGGCAGGATACTGTTGTCGCTTTTCAGTTTTCACTTCAACCACTGGCCAAATGCCACACCACAGCCTTGTTCTAACAGTGTAAGTCACACCACAGCCATCACCATCTCATGTACTGAATGCACTTTACCAACCACTACCTACTCTGAAATAAAACATTACCTGTCAAATCTTGCTGCACATTCCTCATAGACTAATAGTTGAGGTGTTATGTATATGCAAGTTGTAGATGCCTTTGAAATATTAATTTAGTTTGACTTTTGTACCCTGCTCCAGATCCTTTCCATTCCCAGTTTACCTCTTAAACTTCTCAATATCATTTTCTTGGACAGATTATCTGTTGTAAAGAACTATGAATAACATATTTTTTTTTTAGAAAGGCAGTTTCATATTTTCAGTGATTAATTTTACTTGGCTTACATGCTTTTCTAGATACATGACTACATATAAAACATCACCCCAAAGGCACAGAAAACCCATCTTCAAGCATTTCTAACAGTCTTTGATCTCAAAATTATATGACTATCCCACAGAATACACTCTGTCTCTCTTACTTTTCTCGAAAACATTGGGCTAAGAATAGAAAGGAAATTCTGAGTTACTGTGGACTGAGTCCTGGTGACTTTACTCAGGCTTTACTCAGACCCAATTCAGATAATTTCCTTTGAATGGACAAGAGCTAGCCAACTCATGTTAAACCAGAGTGAAAAATCACAGGATTTCCCTTGAGTTATTCACTTAATTTTCATTTCGTCATTGTACTGAATCACTTATAAAATAGATCACATCCTACATTACACTAATAATATTCATGCTTCCTAATCCATCAAATACAGTTTTCTTGCTTATACCTACAACAATCTAACGCTTTACAGATACATAGAGTTTTGACAAAAAACATTGAGCAAGGAAGCTTAAGAAAATAATTCTCAGAATCTCAGAGTTTCTGGAAGTGTAGCTTTCTTGATCTTGTGGCAGGTGTGTGTGTAACATCAACCCAGAAGGCTACAGGTAGCTGGTTGAGACCTGCATCTAGAGGACAGCATCAGTCCTTTTGCAACTTCAGTATTTGGTAAGCTATTAAGCTATAAAATATCTGATATTTTCCTCATCACTCCAAGATAAAATTCTAGATGAACAAGAAAGGTACCCAAGAAAGGTACCCAAGAAAGGTACCAGGCAGGGCCTTGTTCAGAAACTCCTAAGAAATCTTCCAATGCTACATTCAGTATATTTTGTCTTTTATCACACTTTCTTGAAGGTGATATCATGTGTTATTACTAGATTGAAGGCATTTTCCAACATTAACTCATTACATAATAATAATTAATTGATTTGTTAATAAATAAAGTAGTGGGTAGGACTTCAGCACCCGTCAGGTGTTCACGTGTCAGATGAGAAGCATGTCCCAACAGACAAAGATGAAGACAATAAATTTTTGTCTTAGTACTGCAGAAGAAAATTACAAACTCTAAAGGTTTATATTTAGCAGAAGGTAGTGGCAGAAGTCATTTGAGAGACACCAACTGGGAGGAAGCGAGAAATTCAAGGTGCAGAATATCAAATACAAATCAAAGACATTATCAGACAACAAGATAATAGCTCCCTATGATACATTTTCAGAGAAGATTTATTATTAAGATTGAAGAATAGTAAGGGCATGTTACATCCTGTGTCCTTGGAGGTTAAGGTACCAGATCGATCAAGGGTCTAAGAATTATTCTCTCATGATTGATCACATTACAATATGTGGCAAAGACAATTTTGTTTTTCATGTTGCAGAAAAAGAGCAGTGGTAAAGTGAGCCATATTTTCTGTTGTGTAGCATCAGTTTTAAGCCAGTAAAATTTCAAAAAGTCTGATTGCACTAGTATAAAACTTACGTAAGTTGTTGAAAATCATGCCTGAAATATCTACCCCACTTGTACAAAAATCAATATTATCAAGATTTTTCAGATGTTATAGTGGGTGTGCAAGCTGCCTTTCTTGGATCTCTCTTGGGCTGCACAGGATCACTGCAAAGGAGGAGGGGAGCAACTGGTCAGATTCACCCCCAGGGCCTGGACTCTGTTCCCCAGTCAGCACCATGACCTGATTTACAACCTGATCCAGGAATCCTACCTGCAATACAGCTATATCAACACCTGCATCCAGGGGAAAACAAATATTTTTCAAGGTGAGATTGTTGGGTACAAATAAGATGCAAAGCATAAAATTGGCTTGGAGCCAGGCCCAACGAGGGCATTAGGCACTGCAACACTCAGTGTTCCTAGATTCAGAGCGAACTATTAAAGGGATCATTAAAACAGCATGTAAAATCAGCCTATTACTGTGAGGTGATAAGTGCACCCATTGAAAAGCTTTAAGGGAGCTGAACCTTCCCTGCATCTTATAAGGCCGGACCCATATTTTTCTAAAAATGTGATTAAATTATGCATTTTTATTTTACATCTTGACAAATTGATTTCCTCTATGAGTGGTGAGTTCACAGAAGGGCCAGCTCATGTTGTATTCTATTAGAAAGAATTTACTAACCAGTCTTCTTTTCGTTTTTCAGCTGATGTATATGGCATGTTGTGAACACTGAAAATTAATGTTAATTTATTTATCATTAATAATAAGGAAATGAGTCTGAGCAGCATGGAGGGAAAGCCTGTAAAGTGTGAAAGTATGTTCTGTATTCATTACTTTCTGTAGGTACTATTTTTGTTTCACTCGATAATCTCAGAGGGACACCAAATAAATTGGGGGTGACTGAGCTATTAAAATAGCTTATTTAATGGCTTCTCTCTTACTAGAGGGAAAACTTTTCAGTCTGTTTAGACTGAAACAATTTAGGTGGGAAAAAAATCTGGTCACATAGATTTGTTTTGGCACCAGTTAAAAAACTCTCTGCCTCGGCTGGTTTTTTTTAATCTTATTTAGTTACATTTTCATCAAAACAAAGATGACAACCTCAGTGGACCAGCTCTAGACACAATACAGATTAAAATGTAATCACAGAATTTTTCAGGCTCAATGATTGTTTATGAGATAGGTATCTCACTTTGTTTTGTTTCTGCTATAATCCAAATAGTGATCATACTGTCAAAAGTAGATATTCACTATGGAGGGAAGAAAGACGAAGAGACAAGACACATTTTTAGCACATGGCAAGTCAGTGAAAGGGACCTTAGGAAACAAGGAAGTCACCTGGAAAATAAAGCACAACTAGAGCCCTGGAAAGGGGAGAATCTTTTTGGGTTTCTGGCCAGGTTTCAAAGCATAGGACTTTGAATTGCTGCATTATCTTTGTAATGAGTACAATTGCAGTCAAGAGCAGTAAGTCTGCCGGTGACCTTCACATTCCTCTCTAGTACCTGAAATGGAGTTTTCCTTTTTGCTTAGTTGGTGCATAATCAGTCCCTATATTTGGGGGAAAGGTGGAACCTACCTTGAGATATATTTTATAAACGCTTGTTAATCTTTGCAGTTATTGTATCTTCTACGTACTTTGTGCTCAGGAAAATCAGATTGGCTGTGTCAGAGAATCCCAGCTGTGACCACTAGAATTTCTTTAGTCAAAGTATATAGATTTTACTAGGTGCTAATTAATAAGGTGACTGAATAGTTCCACTGAAAGACTGAACAACACCAAATGTCTAATACGCTTCTACTGATATGCTGGGTTTCCTGGTCTACAAAAGCAGAAAGTTAAATAGGTTTTCATATTTCTGCAATTTCTATAATCATTCTCTTATGGATTATATTTTCAAACACATCCAGATTACCTCTCCAAATGCCGCCTGTAATCTGAATACAGTACATAATGTCAGCTTTCCAAACAGAAGTGAATGGAATTGTAAACTTCAGGAATTTTCCCAAACAGAAAGACCGGATAGATATACAGCTTCAGAAATCTGAGAAAGTTAATAAAGTTTCGTTTAGTAGGAAATATTTTATTACTATAGGGAGGTTTAAAATCACTTCAGAAAAAGGAGCCATTTCTCTTTTTTTTTTTTAAATGTCATAGTCAGTAGTCATGAAAAAGATGATTTATTGCAGGATTATATGCCTAAGTTATAGGTGTTTAACTGCAAGCATGTGCTTACATGTTTGTCCATATAGAAGTGTATTTAAACAAGTGCTTACATTCAATACTGAACGAGAGCCTTAAAGGTCTAAGAGAACATCCCTCAGGCCTGGATTTATTCAACAACCTTCGACCACTTAACTGAGACATACCTAAAATTGGAGTCTTGTTATGCTACTCTCTCTCACTATGAAGGAGATTTATTGAATGCAGATGGAGTTTAGGGCAAACTAGGCTGTCCAGTTAAATTCTTAGGTTCAGTAGGATGAATCCAGCCTAATCCTGAACTAAATCTAATGTAAATGAATAGCCCTTTTGCTTTCAAGCCACCTCATCAGAAAATGTGGGAGGAGAAAGACAAATTCTGCAGTAGCATGGACTCACATAAAAAAAAAATTTAATAGCAGAAGGAGGAGGCAGTCACCAACAATTAAAACATTTATTTGTGAAATGAGAAAATGAGAATAACATCCAACCTGAAGGGATTCAAAACTTCCTGCTTTTTATTTCCCAGAAGATGATCTTACCCACTGCAGTGAAGCCAGGATAAGGCTGCACTATATTCTTCCTCATGAAAGTGTGCCATTGTTCAAAGAATTCAAAGTTTATAGGTCCAAAGAGAAAATAAAGACACACCTTATCACTGTCTTGTTCTGGTTAGGCCACACCTTGTGTACTGTGTCCAGTTCTGGGCCCCTCAATTTAAGAAATATGTTGAGGAGCTCGAAAATGTCCAGAGAAGGACAAAAAGTCTGGTGAGAGGGCTGGAGCACAGCCCTATGAGGAGCAGCTGAAGGAGCTGGGGTTGTTCATTCTGGAGAAGGTGAGACTCAGAGAAGACCTTATTGCTGTCTACAACTGCCTGAAAGGAGGTCATAGCCAGGTGGGGGTTTGTCTCTTCTGCCAGGCAACCAGCAACAGAACAAAAGGACACAGTCTCAAACTACGCCAGGGCAGATTTAGCCTGGACATTAGAAAGTATTCACAGAAAGATTGGCCATTGGAATGGGCTGCTAGGGAGGTAGTGGAGTCACCATCCCTGAAGGTGTTGATGAGGCACTTAGTAGTATGATTTAGTTAATTAGAAGGTGTTAAGTGCTAGCTTGGAATCGAAGATTTTCAGGGTCTTTCCCAACCTGGTAAACTCTGTGATTCTGTGTTTAGAACACTCTTGTACAAGTTGTGAGTTTTCATCTTTGTTGGCCATGCTCAGTATGCTTCCAAAAATGTAGCGAGTTTTCACTGGAAAATTAGTCCCTCTCTACTAGAGATGGGAGTATTAATGTCCTGAATTATACATTCAGTCCACTTGATGCTCACATGTTGCAGTGTTTTAATGGTAACATATAACAAAAGGGCTTGTACTTAAATATGACTTAAGTGACTACATTTACAAAACTACAAGTCACATAATGGATATGTTTGAATTGGGCTTGAATTAAATCCTACATCCTTTGTAAATCAGGTTAGTGATTATTATATCATAGTTGTATGTTAAAGCAACAGGAAATTTACAAAATGCACTATGTGAGTGTTGGAATACTGCAGCAGTTAGAACCTGTGTCAAACCTGTAGCTCTCTAGGATATAGCTGGATCAAGTTGAAACAGACTATTCATCCTCTGACTCTAAAATATGAGTGACAGTCAAAACAATGAAATTTAGAGATTTTGGAAATTTTCCTAACAGCTGGTTCTGAAGCACTTGGTGGTTTTAATAGTTTTCCACCAGCTAAGTCTAGTCATGCAAAGGTAATAAGAAATATAAGATTCAAAGAAACATGAATCTTATATAACAGAAAATGCAGGAGAAGGACAGTGACTGACCTGAAGCTAAAGAGCTTGCAATATTACAGGCAACTCTGCAACAGAGCACAGGTCACAGGAACACCAAAAAATGGGAGGGAGAGGAAGGTGAAGAATATAAAACATATCATTAACAATACAGTTGGAGTTTGATTTTATTAGCAAAACATTTGGAGCTTGACAGGTGGAAAAAGATCTAGCCTGAGAATTAAATTTTCTGAAGGTGGACACATTCTGACACTTTAGTGAGAGTTATTAAGCCTGTCTAAGAAAGGGAAATAAAAATAGGAAAAGTCTCATCAGAGGTGGGAAATAGAGCTGAAAGAGTCTAAAATGCAGCAGCTCATATGCAGATCAAAGACCCTCTTACCCTTAAGACAAAGTACATTGTTGCTCTGGGAGTCATACAACAGAAAAGAACCCCTGGAGTGTATACCTTTGCTAGCCCTTTAGACAAATATCTACCTATCTTTAGATCTGAAGAACAAGATATATATATAAGTTGGGACTATTTATGAGAGGAGACATACTAGGGAACATGGATAATGCCAAACAGCTTTCAACAGGGTGCCCTAAGAAAAACAGAAGATATTTGTTCACACTCAACAGTCCCTTTGAGAAATACTGTTTCTGCAGACTACCACTTGGATAGTTTCCAGCTCCTGAGGGGCTGGACTGCAAAATGTAACATTTTTTGTTGGCATAGAGAATACAAAATGCTATAAAGTTGATGTTTAACTATGGAAGAAAGAGATGTACAGCATAAACAGAAACTTTGGGAGAAGATGGAGCAGCTGCGATAAATCTAAACGAGTAGGAAGGCAACTTCTATGAGAAGACAGTAATACATGTGGTTGAAACAGTAATGCATGAAAGTGTTTAGGTAAGTCGCATTAAAGTTCAGGCCATCAACAACAGATATAAAACTGGTTCAAAACTCTTTGAAATTAGGATTTTATGATCTTAGTCTAACAGTCTGAACTTGGGAAAGCGACAGTGGAAAGCTATTCAGCAGACACGGGAAGCTGAGGCAGAGGCCTTGATCCTGAAATATAATGCATAAGGAACAATATTAAGTTTTTAGAAGATCCAGTGAGTGGCCTATTGACATAGTCTTCACAAAACAGCACATCTGAGACTGGCAGAGAAGGTTTTGTTCAACAAAGTTCCTAACAAAGAACAATTATCCATCTTCTTAAATAGAGGGGGCTTTAACCATGGTCGTTGATATACAAAGTTTCATGATTTTGTTTATCACAGAATGTTACGGGTTGGAAGGGGTCTGGAAAGATGATCTAGTACAACCACCCTGCCAGAGCAGGGTCACCTAGAGTAGGTCACGCAGGAGCACATCCAGTCAGGTTTTGAATATCTCCAGAGAAGGAGAATCCACAACACATCTGGGCAGCCTATTCCAGTGGTCTGTCATCCTCATAGTGAAAAATAATTTCCTTATATGAGGTTTTTCCTTATGTGAATTTTTTCCTTACGTGAAGATATTAGTAACTAAAACTGCCCATAAACTTTTTCTCAAGGCTGAAAAGCACCCCAATAATATCCCTACCACAGGAAATACTCTTCGAGTTATGAATGGCTGATTTGCAGAATATGACTGTCACAGTCACACTTTTCAGAGGACTCCACAAAAGTGATGGAATCAACATTCAGTAAGAAATGGTTTACTCATCCTTTTATTTGAAAGTGTACAGTGTCTATCTGAAATGGAAACAAAGTCACTGTTGACTTGCCAGTACTTAAAAGGCAGTTATGGCAAAAGGCATATATGCTGTACCATAAAATATAACTTGGTATCTGAACACACACTTCATGACAATAACACTGTGGCTGGGGGGAAAAAATGAACATGAACAGTAGTGACCAGTGAGATGGGTAACAGTCTTAAGAATTTGGCACCTCAGGCAGATATGAACCATGGGCAGGCAAACAGTGATGTTTTCCACCTGTCTGAAGGAGTATGATGAAAGTGTCTGGCAGGTAATGATCCCAAACAGAAAGGGATCAGGAGCACAAGTTACAAAAGAAAAAGAAAAACAACTACTGTCACCTTCTGAAAACAATGGTCTCCTTGGGAAGTCATGGTGAGCCTAGACTACCTCACATGATCTACCTATAGAACATGATCAGGAAGTAAAATTGTTTGATGGATTGTTAGTACGTGTGACTGTGTGCTAAGTAATGCCAGGTTACAAATTATAGTATTCTGCACCTTGAGTTCACAGACACCTTTGAAATAGTGCAAGTGGAGTACTATGAAGTTCTCAGAATTGTCTTGAAAAGGCAGTAATACCCAAGTATAGAATAAAACGATTTTATGAAACCTTCAAGACAGAAGGTCAGAATAGTCTCCCACCAATTTGCTGTGTGCCACTGGTTGTGAAGATGTTGCATAGGCAAGAGGAAGTTGAAAGCCTGCCATGATGATGAGATGTCTTCCTAATACCTCCAGTGGACTATGGATCAGAAGGACTTTCTGCAGGGACCCATATCCACTTCCATCCTCTTCAGTGCTGCCAAGTGCCTACTCCTCATTGTAGCTGTTGATGTAAATGGGTGCATAGCCCCATATCACAATGCACAGATGGAGTGCCAGCAGCTCTGGCAGCTGCATTTCTAATAGTACTTCCACACGCCCCTATGCAGCTTCAGAAATAAACCTGCTAACAAGAGATGTTTAAAAAATAATCTTGGCATTTGGATCTTGTGAGGGTGGTAAAAATGAGCTCATCTGCCTTTCGGTCCCTCTAACACCAGTAACATATACACATAAAACATATCACTTCCCAGTTTACAGGCTTGGGGCTATTGTGGCAGGCAGCACCTACCCAGACACCTTACAAAGGAAATTGAGCACTTTATACAATGTCCTTATTTTGTTCCTTAAAACTGAGCCATAGCCCCAAATTATTCAGTTTATAACTTATAAATTATTTTAAAACAGAAACCCCCCTCACCCCCCAAAAAAAACAAACCAAACCAAAACAAACAAAAAAAACCCCCAAACCCAACAAACAAACAGGGATAGTCTGAGGAGTTTGCCTCTCTAATATGTTTTATTTTTAAAATTAAGCATTATACTCTGTTCTGCTTGGGTCCTCCAGTATGTGAGGGTCTTTTCAGTGAATGGGAAAACATCATATTAAAGAAGGGAATACACTGATCTGGAATGAATGAATTTGACCCACAAGAGGAAACTACTGAAAGTATGAAAGCACCGAACTCTTAGTTGGCTGTTTTTCTCTCCTTGTTATCTATCACTGCATCAGAGTTAAGTGGAAGCTGGAAAACACAGGCAATTATTTGGATGTAAACATAACAATTAATACAATTTATTTGGTGTCATTACAGCTATACCTGCTCTTCATCAACCAGGCATACATAGAGGGGAAAAAAGGAGGCAGAGAGGGTTGCAATTAGTAAGGCTACAAGCAATTTAAGAATAAAATGTGTAAGTTTTCAGACTTTATGTATTCCAAATCCCTTTACAAATAAACACAGCTAAAACTGTTGCCCAAATACTTTTACTTCCTCTCAGCTTTACATTGCAGCTTTCAGCTTATGGAAACATTTCCCAAGTTCGATTCAAATATTTCTTCAGAAAGTTTTTAATAGTCTAATGAAATCTTAAGAGGAGGGGGTGGCAGGTTATTACTCTAATCCCTGTTAAAAAATACCCTTTGTGTGGAATTTGGGTGAGTCTCTCCCAGCAGTTCAAAATGCAATAAAGATAAGAAGGACTACACCTTGCAGCACAGATCTGTAGAGTTATATGAAAGGAGCTGCACAGTTACCAGCTGTCTGCTCCAGCCTCTTTCTGGAGAACAGCTGGAAATGCATTCTCCAGAGATTGCATCTGGCTGGATTCCCCTGCACTCAAACCCCATTGATCTGGTTCCGTTCTAGCCCTCTGTACTCACAGTTCAAAGAACAACAAGGCCTGTAAAGAAATTACTGCCATATTGTTCAATCGGCCACAGTGAGCAATATATAGGATTATAATTAGGAACACATTAAGGGAAACAGCTCAGTGGAGATAAGCTGTTTGACTGCATGCGCTTTTTGATGAGGGCTTAGTGCCAATCTCAGAATAAAAAAGATTAAATGTTTGTTACTAATCCTTTTGAACTGCTGGCAGAACATGTGGTAAAGCATTTTTGATTCAAATTAAAAGCATCCTAGGATAAAAATAACCCTATTCTGTTAGACCTTTCCAAGTGAAACCATTTGTAGGCTGATTTATTGTCTTTTCCTTCACCTCCCTCCACCAGCATGATTAACATATGCATTTCTGAATCACAAGTAAGCTTGAACAGGTATTTGCCTTGTTACACATCTGTGTAACAAATGGCAGTACAAACTGTATACAGAACAGATGTAGATTTTCAAAGTACCAGTAAATTGCACTTGACCAAGCACAGAGATAAAAGTTTTATTGCAATTTATTGTTTCTTTCCGGTTGAGGCAGTCCTGTGAGGAGCTGCCAGTCTGCAGGTGACAATACTGCTGCAGAGCCCACTGCAGATAAAGCAGACAGGTTTGCAACCAGAGTGAGAACTGTAGGAAGTGAAATGCAGCTGAAGAAGAAACCTAATCTCCACTAATTTCCTCATGAAATTCGTATCACTGCACTCTGTGGTGTCTAATTTATATATCTGGGAGATGCTGTCTTTAGAATTATTTTTTCGGTCTCTAGAAGGTTTTGAACTGGCATCAAGTACACCAGAGAGACTGGAATACGACAGATTCGTGCTCTGTTCATGAAGCCTCCCACGCTGAGACAGGTTTATGATGTCACTGCAATTAAACTACCAGAGCTCAGGGAAAGAGCTATATTTTCACTCACGTACACCTAAACACAAAAATACACTTTAAAACATCCTTTTAAAGTTCTGCTTTTAGTGAGCTGGTTAAAGATGTGCAATTAGATAGGTAGTGAGTGCCTTGAACAGGGAAATGTGTGCACTAACATTAAAAGAAATATCCACAACAGACTGCTCAGCCGCATCGTAAAAACAGAGGTTTTTTTTAAAAAAACAAAAACTAACAGGAATTTCGTAACAAGAAAATGGATTTAAGAGGCTAAAAACATAAAGTGATCTTTCATTGAGAACAATATTTCTTCTGGGAAATCCAGTCTAATAACACTAAATGCTTTTAAGCAGTACTATTTTTACAACATGTGGAACTTCATATAATTGCCTCAGTCCCTATCTACTTGGGATTTAGAGAATTTGTACTAAGCCTGACATACCAAATGAACACACTTTTACCAAGCAGAGAATGCTATTTTGCACACAATGTGCTCAGGAAATGACAGACTTCCAGGCAATCACCAATCCGAACTGCTGACTGCTTTTGGCTAGGGGGGTTCCCAGGTGGTATCTCTGTAGATAGAATTATCCTGAGCTCCCTGCAGTTGTGTCATACCTGAGAGATGTTTATAAAGCTGCTGCTCCCTGCTCTTGTCCCTGTCATTGCCCATGAAGCCCTTGACATTTCCTCAAAGCTGATTCATTTTTGCTTTGGCTGCAGTGACCCCAGCTATGACAGACCCAACTCCTACTCATTCCTTTCTCAACCAAAACGTAGCTGAATTCATTAAGAGATTTCACTGAAGAGATGCAGTCTAAGGACTGCAGCAACAGATATGCATTTTCTGAGGTCTTCCAATGGCTTTTACATCACTCTTAGAAAGATGCCATAGATTACATGAAAATATTATTATTTTAAGATGAGAACTAAAATATATGGGACTTAGATTGAAAAGGACACAGTCACATTTCCTGCAGTAGATGCTTATGGTAATCATACTCAAGCTTTGGGTGAAAGATCTTGTTAAAGCCTGGCAGAGATGGTGGCAAACTTGGTCAGAACCTCCAAAGCAACAGAACAAGATGCGGTCTGGCCTAGGTCTCAAACACAGAAAATGAGCATTTATGGTAGCCAAATTGAGAAATTGAGTCTCATCCTACCAACAGCTTCTTTCATTCCCAGGCCTCAAGACTTTCTTTTGTTCGGAGGTGGGATCCTGATTCTCCACTTTCTGCTGTTGTCTTTTTGAAACAAAGCCGTTGTTACACAACACCCAGATGTAGTTTGTTTGAAGGTACAAACAATTCAGGCTGCTACTCTTCTCAGAAGTATGTCTCAGTTGGGAAGCATTAAGAGAAATAATCATCCAAACTTATTGATGATGGTTTGAATTATCTGGTATGCTAATGTTGCTCATATTTGGGGGACTAATATGATAAAAAAGGAATGTAGCAAGCAAGTAATATTTTAAAAGTTCACATCCCATATATCCAGAGTCACTGTACATGGATTAATTGAAATTAAATTCTAGAACCATTGATAATGTTGCTATAATGTTAAAGTGGAGGGAGATGATGATAACAAAAAGATTAGATGTGTCTCTTACAAAAATAATTTAAAACCTCCAAAAACACTAGTGAAAAAAAAAATTGGAGATTTAAATCTCAAAAGAGGGAAAAAATAACAGAGAAGAGAATCAGTAGTGTTCTTTTGAAAATGACATTAAAATTTCAATTTAATTTTTTTTGACAATTTTTTTTTAGGAGCATGGGGAGTAGCTCTAGAGTGGAGAGCAGCAAATAGATCCTTGATTTAAGAATAAAATTTAAATAATTTTAAAATTTAAGGATAAAAATCAAAATTAGTTATCTATCTTTAAGGCTAAATTACAAAACATAAACCCAGAAAATCACAGCCGAAAATCACATTACAATTATTCCACAATGAAACAAACAGAAAATCCCTGACCAACCAACCAAAAAAAGCAAACAAAACCCCCAAACATACAAAAAAAACCTCAAACCCAAACAACAACATAAAAAACTCCAACCACCTGACAGAAAGATTTAACCAGAAATAAATATTTTTCCATCTTCTTATTCTTTTTTCAACATCTCTGAAACCTTTTATTTCTGACTCACTATGGAAAAGTATCCACAAATAGAAACTGTGAATCTTCATTCTCCATTTGTTACTACTACCACCATTTTTCAAGGAACTAGCTAAAAAAGAAAAATAGAACACTACACAACACAATTTGTTCTCTTGACTTCTAAAGTGGAAAATACATAACTACCCACATGAGGAGCCTGATTATCCATTGCCAATCTTGTGTACATGCTCACTTAAAATTATCCAAAGGAATTACAAGATGAGCACCAAATATTATTTCAGGTTTTCATTTCATATCTGATTTGCACCCATCTTTCCAAAGGAATAAAGAACTGCAGAGCTGCAAAAATCAAGGTGTAGCTTCACAAGTGTTTCCTTCACAAACAGCAAATTACCTGCTTCCAGATGTTCCTTACCACTCATTTTCAGCTGGCACCTTCACTTCAGCATAACACTGGTATGACTGTGAGTGAAAACATCTTCCTCCCCAAGCTGCTGTTCACACAGACTCACAAACCAAACCACCCACAAAGCCATTATAGGTATAAGGTGCACCAGCTGGGTCTGCAGGTGGGGAATGAGGGTATATGATGCCTGGTATGGGCTATCCTGCTTTTGAATGCAAGTTAACACTTGTTTAGTCTAACAGAGCCTTTGCACTGGGATCTCCTGTTCTCCCAGTGAACAATTCTAGATAAAAGATAACCTTTGTGAGTGGCAATCTCCCCCAGTGGCATTTGCTATTAAGAAGAGCTGACGAAATTGTTTCCCATACTAATTTGTATCATGTCACAATGCCAGTGGAGCTTGCCAACTGAGAATGAGTTGCATTTAGGTGGTTATTTTGGAAGTTGTGGACAGCACTGCTAGTTTGTAAAGTAGATGGTAGGCTTCTTGGACATGTCTTCTACCACGTGACATGTATGAAACTCCAGTAAGTGAGAAAAGAGGCCTAAACAAATGAAGAACAAGTGTTAGGAAAAATCTAAAATGCTGGGAAACTGTACCTAGGAGGTTCTGCAACCAATTATGGATGGTCGATATTTGTCTGGAGAGGCCTCACACTGGTTTTTCATAGCTTGATTTGAAGATTTTCTTACCAGCATTTCCTATCCTGTCACTTTTTAAAGAGAGACTCTATAAATTTCATTCACACATCCTCAGAAGTGTCACTGTGCATGCGACAGTAACTAAACCCCTTACTCAAGAGGATTTCTACTCTTTTTTTCATGGCTGCACAAACTATGTGTTCTCCACAGGTTTTCATTATCCTTAGGAAGCATGAGCCAAGTATAAAGTTGATCAAACCCTAAAATAGATGCAGATGGAGAAAGGAGTTTAATCTAAGAAAACCAGGGGGTATTTCTGAGCCAAGCTTGTATTACAGTTGCTGTTGCTTTTGTTGCAAGGCAAATGAGCATTTAGAATGGCATGTCCCTCAAAGGAAATAATTAACAGCCAAGGAGAACCTCAAGGTTATTTGCATATCTCTATATACAAATTTTCTAAATGTATGTCGTGCACAGATCCACAGTTTCAGAACTCTTCTTGCAAAAAGTCTTCCAGGAAGACCATGAGTACCTGTGCTTTTGGCTAAGTCTCTCTGCAGCTCCTGCCTGCCTGAGGCTAGCAGGCACCCAGCCAGAGTCAGGTTTTAACTTAGCTCATCTCCAGAGTGAAGAATGGCATCTTCAGTGGCATTTACCCGAAAGAACTCTTGGGAGGCAGCTCATTTCTGAGATGCTGAGGTACAATTTCCTTCCTGTTTCACATTTACTCAGAAAAGCTACTAATTTACTGCAAGCTTACATCATCACTGAACAACTTCCCTATCAGTGCTTGCTTTGATGCTCTAGCCAGTTGGTAAAGGAACACAGGCCATGTTCACCCCTTTATTCCCAGTTCACCATAACACACATGCTTTCAATCCACCTGCTCCCATCAGACCAGTGACCAAAGGGCATTAATCCTTCTGCACCTGACTCTTTCACTTGGATAATCCAAACCACTGTCCAACAGTAAGTCCACGAAGGATGTTATGGGAAGCTTTCCTTGTGAAAAATCTGTGTAATACAGTTTATACTATATAGAATAATTAATTATAGAAATTTACAGCTACATGAGTCCCTGAATTAAAACTTACTGCATGAAATTCAGAACCACTTATCTGATTTTTTTTTTGCCATAAACAAACCCAAAACAGTATTGCTACAAGAAAATACACAGAATATGATAAATAAATAAATTCTAAAAATTGTATTGAAGGAAAAATTCCAACCCATCTGCAGGAAATGGTTTGTGTAACTTGGAGGAGCCTCAGCCTTGGCAAGGTTCAGAAATTTTTCATATTTTTCTTGGCCTACAACTATGATACCTTCAATTGCTGAGGTATCACACTTCAGAAAGTTTTGTTATAGTTAATTAAACAACAGGCAGAGCAAAGCTTGTTAATTCTTCATTTTGCAAGAGTGTTAATTGAGAAATAAGAAAGTGGGTTGAAGTTACCTATGGGCTCAGCAGTATTTGAGAAGCATTTATGACCTCAGAAAATTGCAAACAGTCTATTCTTATATCTCATTGATTTTGTCATTTTTACTCTGAATCAGAGAGCAGAGTACCTACCCTTTAAATCAATATCTTTAAATGGAATAATCTATTTACTCAATATATGTTTCACATTGAAGTATAGACTTTGAAGATATCATTGTCATGGAATAATTCATCCCAGAATTTGGATCAACTCTTAGACCTTCTGTTTTTCAAGTGAAATTCAGTATTAAATTAATATTGTTGCTAATAGCACACAAAATAAAAACTGAGAATAGAGAGGAAGCCTCTCTAATTATTCCATAGTGACATCTATTAAAAAAAAGATTACATATGTGTCTAGCTTCCAAGGAGATAATTCCATATCACATATGTCTTAGTTACATCGGAAAAACCTATCTCTAGTCTAAAATACTGGATTGCTGCCATTGGAATAGTAAATTGACATTACACTGTGTAAAAGCAAATAAATATTCACAGAAATTGTACTATAGCTGCAGACCATAAGGCTTATGAACTTTTCTATTTTATTATTTAGACAAGAAAAGGAAGCATATAGAATATAACCAACTGACTGTGTCAAAAAATGCCTTGGTTGCTCTTATTGTTTTCTTTATATGAGGACCCTCAAGCACAAGCTGTACTGGATTAGAGTAGTCATACATAGGACACATTCCAATATATCATGTTATTCATCATTTACCCCCTTGTGATGCATTTTTCCCCCCCACTATAAAGAGGACTCAGGCAACTAATTCAAATGTGGATGTCCACCACAGATCAGATTTCTTTCTCCGTGACACCCTCCAGTGAAACAAGTGTTACTATGTGGAGGCAGTACTACATTCCTTCTCAGCCTCTCCCTTTTTTTCAGAAGCATGTTCTTGCATTTTGGTTTGGAACAGTAACATGACAAAAAACAAAGAAGGAAAATACTATTATTTGTTTTGCTGCATAATTAGTAATGATTAAACCTGTCTGGTATCTGTGGATTTTCAGTCAGTATGTCAGTAGATGAAAACAGAAATACTTTAAAACAGCAACTCAAACCCTACTGAAGCTGCCCACTTCCCTGATAAACACATCACAAGCCATAAGGAAAGAGATTAGAGCTCAGGTAATGATATTAAATCAATTTCCCACTGATAATGCAAAATAAGAATGCATTCAATGGCTGGTGATTGCTGGAAATCAATCTGATACACTTGTTGGCAATCTGTGCTTTGACTGATCAAACTATTAAGTGTGCATTGTCAGCTCTGTTCTTGCAAATCTCCTCAAAACACCATGAAGAGATTTTATACATTATTTATCTTGAACTGAAGAGTGCAGTTCATGCAAACTTACAAAAAAGGAATACTGACCTTTTATTTCCCCCCAAATCTGGCAAATTAAAGACAAAAAGAACACAGAGTTTCTGGCGAACAGTAAGAGAATGCAACTGTATATTTCATTAGATCAGTACAATACAGGGGTGATTTTTTTATTTTTTTTTACATGTACTGGATTGAACAGTGCATAATTTCACCTTCATGATTTTGTAAATATGGTAAAATCCATGGAATTCAAATGGGAGAAAAAGTAACAAAATGTGCAGCAATTAGCCTGTACATGTAAAATTCTGTTCTTTCAAGTCTGACCCGTGAGGCCATTATCCTCTATTACCAGAGATAGAATATCATACTGGCTTCTCATTCTTGATGTTAGAAAACTGCAAGCATACATCCACCAGTAACTATGTTATTTTAAAATGTCCTAAGAAATATTAGCTCTGTTGTTCCACTCTAAACATTTTTGGAGTGAAATACCATTAAAGAGTGAGGCAGCTCAAGGAGACATCAAGATCACAGGGTCTCATCCTCCTAGGGGAATTGTACTGCCCTGAAATGTGTTGGAAAAGTAGTACATCAATCCAGGAGGCTCCTAGAGTGCCCAGATGACAACTTCTTAAGACATGGAATTAACAGTCCTACACGAGAGGATGCATTACTTGACCTGTTGGTCACAAATGCAAGTGTAGCCATCAGGGATGTCAAAGCCAAAGGCGGCCTGGGCTGCAGCAATCATGCACTAGTGCAGTTAACTATCCTAAGGGGTGTGAAGCCCATAAGAAGCATAGTCAGGACTCTAAATTTTAGGAAAGAAAGCTTCCAGCTATTCAAGGAGTTAGTAAATCAGACCCTGTTGCAAACAGCCTTCAGGGACAAGGTAGTGGAACAGAGCTGGCAGATTTTAATGATGCTTTCTATGGATGTGTTAGTTTGCAAACCCACTACAATGGAGCACAAGGGATATCAATCCCCACATGTAAGAAACCATCAAGGAAGGCAAGGACTACACAGGAAATGGAAGGACAAGCATCCTGCAAACAGTATAGGGATGTTGCCTGGTAGCTGGGGCACCAGATGTGGAAGATCTTTTCCCATACTTTCAGAAAACACAGTCCCACAGCTCCCACCTCCGAACACCACAAGGCCTTATTCTGAAGCAAGAGGAACATGCACCATGCAGCACAAAATGAGACCATTGAAAAAAGCAATCAAAAAAACTAATTATCTTCTTTAGTCATGAGCACAGTCTTTTATGAGGAGAACAAGATAGTAGCTTTTCTTTGTCCTCATCATGAACCACTATTCAATATTTATTAACATCAAACAAAACTCAAAGATAGAGCAAAAGGTCAGAAATTCAGGCAGTCCAACTGTTGGAAGTCTACAGAGCCAGCTCCTGCTGGCTGCTCCTACTGTCTCTCCTAAGTCTGGGAAGTTCAAAGTGGCTTTGTTATTCTGTGCAGTACAGTGGCTTTGAGACTGTTGTGAGTGAGTGAAACTATGTGGTGTTCCTAGGGCTGAGTTTTGAGGCCAGTTCTATTTAATATCTTTATCAGTGATTTGCATGAAATAATGGAACGTGTCCTAAGTAGACCTGAAGATGACACCAAGTTGGATGGGAGTGTTGATCATTTGGAAGATAGAGTGTCCACACAGGGATATGAACAGTCTGAATCAGTGAGTCATGACCAGTTGTATGAGGTTTCAATAGACCAAGTGTCAAATTCTGTGCTTCGCTCACAACAGCCCTACCCATTCAACCCCATGCACTTGGGGAAGAGTAACTGGAAAAATGTTTGTTAGCAAAAGACCTGGGAATGCTGGTTGATAGCTTACTGATATGAGTCAGCAGTGTGACCAAGTGGTTAAGACCAAGATCATTCTGGCCTATGCCAGCAATAGTGTGGCCACTAGGAATAGGGAAGTGATTGTCTCCATGCACTTAGCACTGTTGAAGGATTTGGGCCTCTCACTACAAGGACATTGAGGTGCTGGCCTATGTCCAAAGAAGGAAAATTAAGCTGGTGTAGAGTCTATAGAACAAGTTTTATGAGGAAAGGCTGATGGAACTGAGGTTGTTTAACCTGGAGAAAAAGAAGCTCAGAGACAATCTTATCATTCTCTTTAACTACCTGAAAACAGACTGTAACAAAGCGGGAGTCAGTCTTTTCTCCTAAGTGGAAAGTGGTAGGACAAGAGGAAATGTTCTCAAGCCATGCCAGGAGAGGTTTAGATTGGATATTAGGAAACACTTACTCACTGAGCGGGTTGTAGAGCGTTGGAACAGGCTGCCTGGGAAAGTGTTTAAGTCACTATCCCTTGAGGTATTTGAAAGAATGTACATGTGGTGCTTAGAGACATGGTTTAGTGGTGGATTTGGCAATGTTAGGTTAATGATTAGTCTCAGTAATCTTAGAGGTCTTGTGCAGCCAAAACGATTCTATGAATCTGAGACACACCTTTTCCTCAAGTTTACTAAGCTGATGCACCATCTGGTGAATTAATGAATACAAGTTGATAAATTATAAGTCCTTGCTATAAGATCTTCCAAGTTCATAGATTATTTTTTCAGCAACATGAGATAGAGACTATCTGAACACCTATATTGAATGTTTTGAGTTTTGCTTGTATTTTGTCTGAAATAATTTTAATTGCTACATATATTTCTTAATTTATCTACTTCATTTTAATTTATTAGTCCCAATGCCAATGTCCTTCCTGTATGACACAAAACATTCACTTTTCTCTTTGTGTCACATTTATTTCATGTTCAGTGTAGATCCTGTTCTCACTGATGAAAGACTTCACATTTAACTTGCCTTTCTCTTAAATCTCAGGGAACAGTTTTCATAAAGTTCCCCACATCTGCATTTTTAAAATGGAGACTTGTCATTGATGCCTAGCCTGTGTTTGCTTTTGAATCTAATTTAAACTAAATCAGATTGGGATAAAAGCTATCTGCTATAATTAGAACTTACATTATCTCTTTACCAGTTACTAAAACTGGAAAAAAAAAAATAAAAAGGACTATCTCTTGTTGGTTTGGTGACTACAGAAGAAAAGTTCCAGCCTTCAGACCCAGATATATCAGGTTGCTATCAACATTAGATACAAATGTATTTCAGACAATTACTTACATGAAACTAAGATTCCCATAGTAGGACAATTCCAGCAATATTTCTTTCTATTAAACTATTAAGGAAACTTGGATGCATATCTAAATCCAGCCTGGAGTCACATTAGATTTCTGACATAAAATGTCACAACCAATTATATTTTAAAGGGAAGGAGAAGGTTAGATTGAAACTGGCTTAATCTTGAATTTGCAAAACTTAATGATAGAAGTTGCAAAAAAAATATATATTCTTGAGAGACTGAGATTTTTTTTTTTTTTCCAGTAAAGAATTCCACCAGGAAAGGTAGTTCTGTGGCATTTTCTGTTTCTACTTATTGGCCTGGCTCAAACCAGGAATTTTAAAAGCGGCTACAGACAAAAATCAGTCAGGAACGGTTATGTCAGATTTTTTTTAAAAAACCAAAGTACTGATTCATTGGAAACACACTTTGAGCTTTGCACAGTTTTTTAAAAGTCAATTCTTCCTTTGTTTAAACTTTTTTGCCCATTCCAGTTCTGACAGAGACTCTGTCAGTAGTACCATCAGGGAAAGTGGTCTCTGGCAGGTTCAACTTTGGTGGTAAGGTTAGCGGATAAAGTTTGCTAACAAAATCCGGCACTCACCAACCCACACTGACCACATGTGATGAGTTTCCAGAAAAACCCTTCAGCATGATGAATCCAGACTGATGAGGGTTTTTCTACCCTTGTGATGGCAGGAGAAAAATTCTTAGTGACAGGGGAATCTTAGGGCAGACTTGCCAACAATTGTGATTGCAGAATTCTAAAACTTCAGAATTTAGGACATTAGAACAAAACCAATTGTTCTCTCATGTAATGATCCAATACTATTTATAAGTAAACTAGGCATCTAAAGCCATGCTTAAGCTTATTTTAAGAAGTGTCTATTTGTCATGTGAACTACCTTGCCAACTGAGAGTGTTCTTAAATATGCTGCTACTTTCTATTGTTAGAGCATTTTATCCATAGAAAACAAACACAGAACTCCATGTTTCAATGCTTTAGGTGGTCAAATATAAAAATGTATATATATTCAAACAATGTATAGATTTTCATTGCAATAGGTATTTATAATTCTTAATTTGATTCTAATTCTTAATTTGATTCTAAATCTAGGGGAATAGCTACACTAAAGAAATGAGCCATTCAGGCTCCCTGGTGGCTGTGTTAAGATCTGCTCTTTGTCCTCTACATGTGAAACAAGATTTCTGCACAATTTCTCACTGATACCATTGTATGTACAGATAATTATCTTGTCTTCAAACTGCTCATTTTTCATGCAGTTAGTTTTGGTCAAGTATATTTTTTTATTACAGCTTGAAAAGGAAAATGCATAGGAAAATATCAAATTCATACTGCTGTGTAATCAGTATTATAGCCTTTAGAAAACTGCATCCAGAAATATACACCAAAGTTCACAAATAAATTATTTTTTTTTCTTTCTCTCCTTAGTTTTTGCTGATTCTCCACCATATGCCTTGGTTAATATTTTTCATGCATTTATATCTTGTCTCCCAGGTAAGTGCTTTCTAAATCTAAATCCATTTTAAATAGCTAGGCCACCTGCATCCAGAATTCCTAGAGGTGCTGTTTGAGGGGTGTGGAAAAATCGTTCTCTGGCTCCAACAGCATCCTTAGTTTGGCTTGCATACTTAAATTCTCTTGCAGGCAACTAGTATTATTCAGAGCTTAAAATCAAGCATGTGCTTAAGTACTTTGTTGAATCACTGTAGACCTCACTCCAGATATTAACAGCAGACCCAAAGATAGCCAGATGGATTTTTTAAAAAGTTGTATTGCATGAAGAAGTATTGACTTTGTCTTTTTTTTTTTTTTTTCCAAACTGGATTTGCAGGCAGAAGTTTTATAGTTCATCACTTAATGAGAATGTTAATGATGAAAGTCAATCTTTTTTTCAACCGCGGGAAAGAGTGGAATGTTTTGCATTTATCAATCAAATGTCAATTGGAGGCACACAGTAAAAATAACAACTATGCTCCTCAAGTCATCTCTTCTTAGCCACCTCTGTCACCTGTGACATTGTCTTCAGAGTTTATTGACTGAGGTTAGATCACTGAAATAGTTTTCAGGAGAAATAACACAATTTTTCTTTGTAAGCACTAAAGCCTAATAGTATAGACAGAGATGAACAAAAGCACAGTAGTCACTTAATTAATTAGAGATTTTGTTCTGAAATTGACCTTTCTATTTTCATTCATTCAATATTATTTAGCCTTTTGAAATAGTGAAAGAAGATCTATTGAAATAATTACTTTGCATTTGGGGGGAGGGGGTGGAAAAGGAATTATTTTCATAATGGGAGTTTATGCACAAATTGGAAAGGAGTTTGCCTAACAGTGGAGAAGATAAACATCTGGAACAACATTATTTGTCAGCAGGCTGACTTGTATTTTGTGTTTACAATGACTGGAACTTAACCTTTGGAGTACAATACAAAACCTGTAAAGGAAGGAAAAGAAAATCTATGGTTGCAGATATCCCATCCTCCATCCACCAGTCCATGACTTCACAAACATCACAGACACCCTATCACAGAATCACAGAATCAATCACAGAATTAACCAGGTTGGAAAAGACCTCTAGGATCATCAAGTCCAACCTATCACCTCACCCTTCTAATTAACTAAACCATTACACTAAGTGCCTCATCCAGCCTCCTTTTAAACACCTCCAGGGATGGTGACTCCACCAACTCCCCGGGCAGCCCATTCCAATGGCCAATCACTCTTTACCTGAAGAATTTCTTCTTAACGTCTAGCCTAAACCTGCCCTGGCGCAGTTTGTGTCCTCTTATTCTGTCACTGGGTACCTGGGAGAAGAGACCAACCCCTGCCTGGCTGCAAACTGCAGATCATGCAGTTCTGATTGTTCTCTAACCATGGCAATTTTAAAAGTTTTTTTCAACCTTCTCCCTCACGATACACACCCACCCAATCACACACACACACACTGCTCCCTTTATCACCTCAGGTACATAACAAAATATACTGGCACTGCTAGCTATTTAAGGAGAAATTGCAGTGAGAAGAGTCAGGCAAGTTAGAATGTCAGTCCACAACGTGGAACACGAAAGTGATGGCAAGTATTTGTTGTCGTTATCTTCTACTAGTGACTGAATGTTGCTTTTCTGGCTTGTCTATATTTCGGTCAGGTATCTCTCAAGTGATGACATCCAGCTAAGGTTGTGTATACTTTTGGTATAGCATTTTTTTGGTGTCATCATACGTGCCAGAAATCGTTAAAACTGCACAGGAACGGATTCCTCTGTCTTTCTGCAGTTATTATTTCTAGAGATCAAGTTAATGCAGTTAAACTGGGTACGCCGTATTTCTGAGCTTCAGTTATAGACTTTGTATTGAGCACTGTGTGAAAATACATCTCGCAGCCAAATTTGCAAATAAGCTGAAGTCATAAAGAAAATATCAGCCATAGCAGCCGTGAGAGACAGGAGCACTACACATAAAATGAATGCGCAGTGCCCCGCCTGGGGGGGACCGGCGGTAGGGTGTTCTCAGCGGAGGGCCCGCGCCGCTGAAACCTGCTTCCTTTGGCCCTCTGCCAGAGCCTCAGTTTGGTGAAACTCGGAGAGCGATGTAAAGCCTGTCTGTTCAGCGGGGCGGTTAAAACACCGTTGGATTATTCTTAGCAATAGGATACGACTCGGGGAGTTGAGAGGGTTTATTTTATTTTGTTGTTTATAAGATCCCAGATTATAAAGAGTTCTATTTTTTTTGTTTTCCTGGTGTTTAGGGGTGCCGTTTGAGAGGTGCAGTGCAGATGCACAATAGCAGGAGGCCAACATTAATTTGATTTGCATAATTGTCAATCAGGCATTGCACACTTGAATGAAAGGACAATAAAATCATACTGTAAATCGTAGATTCAGGATGACTATTTCCTCCTTAGTAGAGAGCACAATTTTTAATCAGCTTTCCCTGATTTCAAGTACAGGGCATCATCTCAAGCATGTCACCTTGCATTTAACAAATTAATTGTACATATTCCAATTTGTTGTTATCTGAAGTCTTGCCAATTTAAGCTGAGCTTAATTCCTGAGCTATAGACAGTTTGGATGGCTTTTGTTGTTGTTGCTGCTGCTGCTGTTGTTCTTCTTCTTCTTCTTCGTCGTCGTCTTCTTTTAAAACCTGCTGTTCTGGAGGGAAATAAAGTCATTACTTTGATGTTCTTAGTACCTTTACAGCTGTAGAGTTGGACCATCTGTGTCTCCCTCGAAGAAGAGCAGTGGACTGCAGCTAGCAGCCTTTTGGGGTAGGATTTCTCTAGGTGGAACTGAGGAGTCTCATTGCCATCCGACCATGGTTGCGAGGACATTGCCCTCAAGGGCTACTAGAATTAATCAAAATGTCCTGTGCTAATTTATAGCTTGCTTTATTACCTTGATCACAAGAACATATAGATGTTTTAAAGCAGGATTTTCCAATTTTTCTCTCAGGGTAAGCTACCCAGCCTCTTTTGAACTTCTTTCATGTCCATGTAACAAGGCCCCTTCTCTGTTATGTGACATGTCTTTGCTATTGAGAAGTGTAACTCATGAAGCCTGGTATCCTACAATTTCATATCTTCTGTTCCATGCATTGAAATGGCCTTGTGTCTCTCCCAAATTCTTTTATTTTCTGACCTGCTGGAAATGAAGGGACACCATTTGTTCTGGCTAAATCATATTTGTGTTGATTAGCTAGTAACATATGAAGTGTGGTTTTGTCAGACAGTAGTTATATCTTGAATTCTGAACATGCACACAGGAAAGACAAGCAAAAAATCCCTCCACATATTATTTTTAAATGGGAGCCTAACAGGGACTCTGGCCAAATGATTGATTAACACTGATTAAAATTATGATACTTCTATCAAGAAGTAGCTAACACATTTTTATGGTTTAATAGAAGCTAACAATTGAAGGTTATGCAGATCTTATTTCTTTGTGAAGTGAAGGGGGAAATAGCCCTAAAGTTAGATATTCACATATTGTAGAAAAACATTTTGAAGAAAACTTTTAAAGGATGAAAAGCACTTCAGAGTCAGCAAAATAAACAGATAACTAAAAAGGCTACTTAGAATCTTGGTTTCTGCCAAAGACATTTTCAGTGTGTATTTTAATCACGCCTTCTTTTCTTTATCAATGATATATATTGGGCTGGGTGATTGGTTGGACTGGATGATCTTGGAGGTCTCTTCCAACCTGGCCTTATTCTATTCTATTCTATTCTATTCTATTCTATTCTATTCTATTCTATTCTATTCTATTCTATTCTATTCTATTCTATTCTATTCTATTCTATTCTATTCTATTCTATTCTATTCTATTCTTCTCTGTTCTATATTGGTTGTGTATATGTGGCAATGCAAATTGTGTATCCTAATCTCTTCATGTCTGTCATAGAATCATTGCTTGTATTCATAATTAAGTCCGCTGGGTTTTTTCTGAATGCAAGGACTCAACTATGTGCAAGGGCAAGTTTGCCATATGAAATTATAATGTTTTCTCTCTACGTTTAGAAAACAGCTTATTTTAAATTACACATAAAATAATTCATAAATTGATTGGTTTAAAATGGAGATTTTTAAGAACTTTGCTAATATATTTTAGGGTGGTTTTTTTTTCCCCTAATACAATGGCTTAGTAGCACACCAGGACTTGACTTCTTGCTTACAAAATATGGCAGGACATGGTGGCCCTTATTAATTAAAAGAGCAACTTTCATAATGACTGAATTTGCATTACTGCATAGCACACAGTATAGAATTTCAACAAGTACTTTTGACATCTAGTTTATGGCTATTGGCTGACAGCATATCTTTTAAACCTAAACTTGATTTAAGCACTTTAACTTCACAGCACCCAGAACTCCCTAGGAAAGGTGTTGCATTCTCTAGCTTGCAGTCATCACAAATCTTTATTTGGTGAGATATATAGAGGCTCTGCTTCTTTGACTTCCTGTTTTGCCATACATTTTCAAAACGGATGGCCAAGAGAAGGTGAGGATAATGTAGGTTTTGCAAGAAGGATTGGGAGATATGCCAGGAAAGGTAAAGTGTGGAAAAGGAAGAGAATGTCAAAAAGTGTAGATTAAGAGACCTGTGAAGATAAAGGAATCTACAGCAAGAAGGAAGAAATATATAACCGTTTAAGTTACTTTCTAGTGTTCTGGGGAAGAAAAACAGTTGCAAATCCAATTCAGCAAGCCAATCCATTCCACAGGCTTTGCACTACTGATAAGTAAACACTCAAGCCCACAAGATCTGAACTACATCACCCAGGCAACACTAGGAGTGGGTGAGGCAAATAAGAAAAGAACCATTGTTTAAAAATCAGCCTAGTTTAATCTGGAACAACAAACACTGAAATGATGAAATCATACTTTTTCACTTGATATAACTTATGGAATACACTTAACAAAATTTAAGTAGTGCACAAATCCAAAGATGGGCTGGATTTCTTGAAAATTTTGTACTGCTTGTCGTGATTTCTAGCTTTAACATCCTTTCAAGTTCACCTAGCTGCAGCTTTTCCAGCCAACAGTTCCTCAGTTGAAAAAAAATCCATATTTTTAAAAAACCCAAATATTCCAGGAAAATGTGTTAATTCAAAAACTTAATAAACAAGTTCACTCTGGGGCAGATCTTCCACTCTTGGATCTCAATTGCTGGTGTAGCTGACAATTTGGCTTTATACTATATGGTGCCCATGGCTGTGACACTTTTTAACTTATTTACAATGTAAGGTTATCAAGTCAGAATATCTCAGATTAGCAACCAAATCTTTTTTTTTTTTTAATCCCATTTATCTTTTTTTCCCCTCTTTTATTTATCATATGTTTTCAGATATTATGGTATTTCAAATGTATAATTCTGAATGGTTTTAATCATGATAGAAAGTTTAGTTCTGACCCACTCCCAAAACTAATATGGTATTACTGGTTTTTTGCTTGTTTTTTTTTGTTTGCTTTACCTTAAAACTGTTGCTATGAACCATCAGCTTCCATTTTAACTAATTTTGACAAAGAAGTTGAAATATGAGGAGCTGGGAAGATGAAAGAAATAGTGACTTACATGTTAGCTGAGTTGGAAATACTCTCCTTTATTTGATAGCAAAGCTTGACATTTTAAGAAAAATCCTAGATGATTTAACATAGTCCAAGCACCAAAAATTGCTATTGATTTATAAAGCATATATGTACAAGAAAGCTGGTGAGGGACTTTTTAGGGTGTCAGGTAGTGATAGGACTAGGGGGAATGGATCCAACATAGAGGAGGGTAGGTATAGAATAGATGTCAGGAATAAGTTATTCACCATAAGGGTGGTGAGACACTGGAACAGGTTGCCCAGGAAGGTGATGGAAGCCCCATTCCTGGATGTTTTCAAGGCCAGGCTGGATGTGGTTCCAGGCAACCTGATCTAGTGGACGGAGTCCCTGCCCATAGTAGGGGCGTTGGAACTAGACAATCCTTGGTGTTTGTTCCAACCGCAGATAATTCTGTGAGTCTGTGAAATTTTGCTTCTAAGTCCAGATCTATTTCTATTACAGCTGTGAAGTGCTGAGCTCCCTCTTGTGACTAGCACCTGAACATTATTCTGATTTTGAGACTACACATCATGTATACTCTTGAGAGAAGCACAACTATTTCAGAAATGGGATTCCATCAGCTCAACACTACTTGCATTTATTAATATCTTTTTAAAAATTACAACAATGGCTGACTGGAAAGAATACAGACTTAGTTTTCCTCATTTTTGGTAAATCACCCTTGGTATGGCTGGTCTTTCAAAGACAAATGAAACATATCTCCTCAAAAATTTCTGTTTCTAATGGTAGATCTGTGTCTTCACAGAAATTATTTGATCATCCCCTAAGAAATGATAATGCAATAAACACAATACAGATAGCTGACAATCAAACAAAGACTAAATATAAATTTACCAACCATAAAGCCAGGAAATACAATCCATCATATATGACAGCAATTTTCTTTGAGATTTGTAAGATTATATTTCTTTATTTACATGTGGTGATTCAGGTAAGATGGTTCACTAGCACAGGTACAGTCATTTATGTATGATCTGTGTTGCATGTGTATAACTTTTTGTATAAATGGTATTAGGAATAACATTTGTGCAACTGTGAACACAGTATACTTGCAATAACATCAATAGCAATCAATTTTCATTTGATACATATATATTGAAAGAAATGTTTTGTAACAGAAAACTGAATACAAGAAAAAGTGTGAAATGTATAGACTAAGAGGACTACAAGTCAATATGCCCTTGTTTAGCATTCTGACCTAAAAATAAGAGTTCTTTGAGACTATTTCTTGGTGGGTGAGAAAACCATAATCTGAGTTATGTGATCATATTTAGGAAACAAATATCTGTGAACAATCTGATCTATTGATTTCCAATCATTTTCAATTTTATTGTATTTAAAAGAGAGCTATAAAGAGGTTTTTGTTTTTTTGGTTGTTTGGTTTTTTTTTGCTCAAGTAAAAAGAGCAGCAAAGGAACAATTGAAAGATACCTTGCTTAATAGAACTATTTGTAAGAACAAACATTTTCACTTTTTCGAAGTTCTGATATTAACAAGTAACAGAAACTCCAGGCTGCCTCAGTTAATGTGATTCCCACCATCTGATAGTCTGAAAATAGACTTATGATTAAAATTTCTACAATTGCAAAGGGATCCAAATATAGCACTAGATAGAAATCTCCCATTTTCTCAAAGCATTCTAAGACCAGTTTTATGACATCTAATGCACAGGTAAGCACATGTTGCTGTGACAAAACAAATGTCTTTGCTAATCTCATTATCCACAGATGCAGTAATATATTTTTCCAGGCAAAAGTAAAACACATACCCTGAACTTGGTAGTTCTTAGTCATACCAAGCTACTGCTGAAGTGGACTGGAGCCTCAAACAGTGTAGAGTTACAGTTTAATGAATGCTAGTTCTTCTGTATAGGAGAAATTCATATGCTTTCGTACTCTCAGCTTCATTTCCTTCCAAGGCTCATTAATTTTGAAAAGAGCTAGCTTTCTTACCCTTGCCTCCTAGTAGGTGGTGTTGGACTAGCATAAATATGAGAGTATTTATATTTTTAGCTAGGAGAAGAGGAAAGGAGTATGATAAAGTTCACTTGCTCAGCCAAAGAGGTTTGGCTAAGTATCCACATTAAGCCTAAGGACAACATCAATAGATTTCATGGTGGTCACTAGGTTGCCTAAATTGGCCACGTAACATTTCTGTTACTGTGCAGCAGGCATGGACACTGGTTAACTGCACTGGACCCTAACAGTTTATCTGGATTCAGGTGTTGTGCTTGACACAATCTGACCACACAGTGAAGAAAACAAATTATCTTTTCCTTTTTCAGAGTCCCAGATTTATCCACTGCAAGTTAGAGACTCTTTCAGCAGGGTGAAGCACATCATAAATAATGCGTTCATTCTGATGTGTTCAAGTTACTTGGTGTTGAGGTATTTTTTGGAAAAAAAATATTTTAAAATATACCCCAAAAGTTGATGATTTAAATGTCAGGAATCACCCAAAATGATTATTGTTTTGCATCAGCAAAATGTTATTAAAGCAGTAAAAGGAGACAAGTGGAAACAGTCACACATTTATGGACCAAAAGCTTTGGTACTAAATCAGTACTTTATCATTTTTCTCTTCAGTTTCTCATTTTCACAGCAGCATTTTCAGGCTTAGTACTGTTGACATTCCCTTCAGGCCAGTAAAAAGCCTTTTCCCTTCCATTCAACCATTATCTTCTATTTCTTGAGTAATTCTATAACTTCCTTTCTAAATGACATAACACATTACTTCTGTCCTTACAGAGTAAGATATTGATCTTGTGTATTTTCATCACTCTCTTTGGTTTTTTTCTGATCATTCTTAAAGAGACAGCAGAAATTCCAGTGCAGAACTGAGAATACGACACACTGACAGATGAGTAGAAGATATTTTAAAACCTTCCAAAATTCTGGAAAAACCCTTTCTTTCTACTTTTCCACCCAACTGGGATGGTCTTGCCACATAGTTATCCGAGAAATATTTCACAGGCTCTTTGATTCAGTCAAAAGCCAGAACTCTAAAATCCTACTGCTGTTTCCAGTCACAGGGTTCTCACTGAAAAGACGAGTTTACTGAGTTTTGCTTGAGCAAAGTTAAGGAAGGATTGGAGCATTTGTTTTTCCCTTTGCTCCTTTGTGAGAACAATGCTGTGAGTACTTTGTCATGACACAATGCATTCTGAACAATAATCCTTGGTTTGATAGTTGAAGCTAACTGGAATCTGTTTGTTGCAGACATTCTTGGGAAAGTTTTCTGTAGGCAAAAGAAGAAATTTATCAGAGGGTAGTATGCCTTGAAAGATGTCTAGCAGTGCATGTGAAGTCTAAAGCAAATATGAGGCAAATATGAATATTCATACCATAGATCACTGTAGCTGTAGGCAGCTTTCATTTTGATAAAAGTAGGAATAGAAGGAAAGCTCATTGCTTCCCACATCATTCACACGTAGGTGACATACACAAGGACAATTCTTGCACCAGTGAAATGACCATGAAACCTTCAAAATATTACAGAATCAGAGAATCACTGGGACTGAAAAAGACCTCCAAGATCATCAAGTCCAGCCTATAAACAAACACCACAACATCAGCTAAACCATGCCACCAAGTGCCATATCTTTTGTTAAAGACCTCCAGGGATGGTGACTCCACCACCTCCTTGGGCAGTCCATTTCAGTGCCTAATTACCCTGTATATATTAGATAAAGAATACTTTCTGTTTGGGGCTTCTGAAACAGCAGAAAAGCTTCAGTCATGGAACATGGGTTGTAAAACTTATAACAAAGACTGAAATCCAGGTAACAGGGGTTGGAAGGGACCCAAAGAGATCATCGAGTTCAACACCCCTGCCAGAGCAGGACCATATAATCTAGCTCAGATCACAAAGGAACACATCCAGATGGGCCTTGAAAACCTCCAGAGAAGGAGACTCCACAACCTCTCTGGGGAGCCTGTTCCAGTACTCCGTGACCCTTACAGTAAAGAAGTTCCCTCTTGAGTTGAGGTGGAACCTCTTGTGCTTCAACTTACATCGACTGCTCCTTGTCCTATTACAGGGCGAGCATGTTCATCTGATAGCTAATATTGAAAGCACCTCCAGTCCATAAGGACATCACCTAGAAGGACATAAAAACTGATATTTCTCCTTTTAATTTTATATGTAATATTCAAACTTCAGACACTATGTGTATATATGGTGGGAACTTTCTAAAAATGAGTTCCAGAAGCTAATCAAATTAAAGACAACTAAGAGGAATTGGTAGTGTCCTTGATACAAGATTAAGATCATAATACAGAAATACTGCAACCTAAAATTTCTGCTGTCAGGTTGAAAGTTTCTGAAAGATGCTTTTGTGGGCCCCTTTTACTTCCTACTTGTTTATATTGTACCACTTCATATGAATTATTTAAATGACCTTTGCCCTTTGCCTCAGAGAGAAAGCTCTAGTTCAGGTCCATGTCAGGTTCTGGGATCATCTCTTCAGTAGCAAATAACCACAGATTCAATGAAAAACAAAATGTTTCTCATCCTGTTTCAAAGATTTTTTCTTAGGCTGAGGAGCTTTCTGATTTCTGTCTCAGAATATCTTCAAGTTTGGTGGATAGGGGCCCCAATGAGGAGTCGTGGATAAAGAGTGAAGCCCCAGAAGAGCGGGATCTGGGTATTTCAAATGGTATAGAGCCCTCACTGTTAGCAGAAGTGTCAATGAATAATGTATGTTCTTCCTTGGAGAGGGTTACCTGGCTTTGGCATCTAACTTTACGGGAAAGTTTACAGCTGTCAATCCTTGCTGAAAGGAGAACCTTTCCTTTGCCTAGAGCGGCAATTAGATCTTTTCCTTTATACTTCTTTTTGGTTAATGGGGGCATTTTCATTATCTTGCTTTTGTAACTACTGGGAATTTCATAATTAGGATCCTAACTTTCTGCATCTCATGTTCCTTTCAAGCAAATAACAGCAGGTCAATTAAAAATCAGGCACTGAAACATCCATGGCCATCTAGAGAATTAGATCAAGATTGAAAAAAAACCCCAGGATTTAGAGAGACTTGGTTGATTAGCTTGAAACTGTATTTCAGAAAGTTGCACTTAGATTTTCTTTTCTTTTATATTTCTTATTTTACCTTGAAGCTCCTGAGGTATTTTCAGTTTCTCTTAACTTACAGCATGCAGACACATCACTCCCTGGTAACTCTACATGACATATTTTCAAAAGGTCCTTCTTTTTCTGCCAGGGTTACAGAGTTATGAGTTCACATGTTCTGGGTCCTCAGTTGTCATGTTTGTTTCTGAGGAGCAGTTCAGCTCCAGCACCAAACATCCTCTTCCCCACGTTTGACCTTTTTGGCTGGTATTTTGGTACAGAGGAAGGAATAGTGCTCAACTCTCCTGCTCCCTAGGCAAGCTAACTTACCAGATGGAGAATGGGCAGCATCAATTACTGTGCCTCCTTTGCTGTATTTTAAAACAAGACACTAAACTCAGCTTTACTTTTTCAAGTTGAGATGGGCTGTTGCTCTCAGCTGTCTGCCATAGCAAAGTCATCTTTAGCTCAGGGAACTTGAAATCTGTGGGCTCAGACAGCTCTTTCTACGAATGGGGTTTTGAAGCATCTTTCTTTTCCTCCAGACTGTTTAGGAAGCCTAACTGGATGAGTGTGCAATTTTATTTTCATCCAGGCGCCAGGACAAGATTCAGAGAGGTTATAAAGCTCATACTCTAATGACACTGAGACTGAGATAAGTGCTTAAGTGTCTGCCTTTATTGAATATACCCCTTAACTCCAAGGGTTGTAGGAACACAAATTCCTCTGGGTCTTTTATTTATTTATTTACTATTCCACTTCCTTTCCTGTCTGAATGGGATCTGCTCTCCTAAAGGGCGACTGCTTTTGAAAAAACTTCTCCATAAAATGCTCATTATTGTGGGTAACTTTGCACAGCTGTCGGAGGGAATTTTCAGTCATTTAAGCCAACTCAAAGTGAATGTGGCAGGGTTCATTCAGAGCACTACCCCTGAGTATATTTTTCAGTAAGTAGGTAAATTAGCCGCGCATGCATGCACGGCACAACTTCCTTCCGAACATTCAGCTGTCATTAAAACCACTGCTGTTATTTGAAAACGTCTAAGCGTGTACGATGTGCAGTTTTCAAGGGCTCATAATTCAACCAAATCAAAACCAGTTTTCACCAAACTGCTCCAGGGCTTCTTGATGGAAAAGGTTTCCATACTGAATGTCATTGTTTCCAGTTATTTCATCCTGCTAGGTGTCCAAAAAAGAAAGTCACAAGAATTTGTACTTGTATAAGAACTTTCACTCTCTCATTCAAAAATATAGCACTGAGGATAAGCTTAGCAGGAGTAAGAAGGATTAGGCATTTATGTGGATAATGAGAACATCCATGATTACATCAGGGGGGTGAATAGGATGAAAACACTGCAGCCACCAGCCCTCTCTTGGAATTTTTAAACATTTGTTTTAAAATTTTACAGGAGAAAACCTCCGATAATGGCGTAAACAAAGGAGAGGGTTAATCAGACATGGATTAAATTAAAGTCACCCACCTAAACACACTGATTGTGGAGATTAAAAGCACCATCATCTTTCATCTATCTTGTTTACCTCCCAAGCACCCTCTGGCTTTTGTGTGGCATTTTGGTTTCCATGGCCACTGAAGGTTCCTTCCTATAATCAAAAACGACCTCCTGTTATAAAAGACTCAGAGCCTTTGCTCAGCAGGCCATTTCCCCCTTTTATTATTCTTTTCTCTTGCCTTCAGGGAAAGCTTTGTGCGAGCAGGACAGAGCACTTGGTTGGTTGGCGGTTGACCTCAGTTGCACACAATGAGCTCTGAGTGCTACCTGAAATGTGTGACAAAGAGAAAAGGGTCACTGGCTTAGAGCATTACAAGGGCATGGGCAGGCAACTGTGATGACACTTGCCAAACGTCAGCATTCACCTAATTCAGGAGGGTCCCTGCTGATTGACAGTTCCTCACTCTTCAGCAGCTAAAGAAGGAAAATACACAAGTTCATTAATTAATAACCCTGCTAGACTCTGAAGATATGCATTTA
>VWZI01011183.1:99095-173219 GCA_013396835.1 Psilopogon haemacephalus | reverse complement strand
AAAAAAGAAGGCAAACTCTAAAAATTAACAAGAAAACAGACAAAGCCCCCACAAAACCCACAACCAAAAAACAACAGGGGAAAAAACCCCACACATACACACAAAAAACCCCAACAACAACAAAAAAAAAAAACCAAAAAACCACCACAAAGCCAGACAGAAAGCGGATAGGGTGGTGGGAATGAGATTGGGATAAAATATGTACGAAGTAGATGTATATATTTTAAGAGCACGCCTCACTAGTTTAAAGCCATTTTAACAGCCTACAGGCAAAATTTGTCATGGTATGTAGCTGAGTGCTGTGCTTGTTTAAAATGCTTTTGACAATGTGAGGAAAGCCTTTAAGCATTTGATGAAGGTAAGTTGGTTAGCAGGGCTTGGAAGCCAGTTAGCAGGTTCCAAGATAATTCCTTGGGATCCAATTAAACTGTTGAATTTTACATTAATTCCATTTTCCTAATGCATTTAGTTAAGGAGATTTCTCCCACAAATAACCCCTTCCTACACATCCTGTACTTGCAAATCAATGATCTTAACTAAAGTTTTGTGTGATTTCACCCTTTGATTGTTGAAGTGTGTTACCCTTAAAAGAAAAAAAAAAAAAAAAAGCTTTCAGCACATTTTTCTGTCCTGGCTACAGCAACTGGGAGATTCAATGTTGTGTATCATAGCTGAAATAGGAGATTTGGCTTTGATTACAGAGGTGTATATGAGAGTGCCTGTGGATAAATGCTGAAAACCCTTTGTTATACTGGGTACTTACTGTGTTGCTTAGGTGCCATCTGTAGTATACCAAAATGGTGAACAAAATAGGATGTGAGAATCACAGGAAAATTCATCATTATCTGCACTATCAAATTTACAACAAATACTAATCAAAGATGATTTTAGCTGTCATTCTAGTGTAGGAATCTTTACAAGAAAGAAGTAAAGTTCATTTGAATAAGTACTATTTTCAAATGTAAGCACAGAAGATTATGATAATCTAAACTGTATACTTCTTAGCATGGTAATGGAAACCTTTTTCTGACATTTTTCATTACATCAGTATCATTCTTAGACATAATCATCAATACTTTGTCATAACAAAGAATGTGTTCAGCTCTCAGACTAAAAAGAAATGAAAAGCTGTCTGGAGAGAAGATCTTGAAACCATGAAGTGTGTCAAAATCAATGATGTCTTCTACATTTTATATCAAAATATTACTTTTTCATTCAGTGTGAATTAATAGATTTAAGCAGTGAATTCTAACTGAAATCATTAGAAAATTAAAACACTTGTATAGAAGTGGTTTAGCAAGAAACTGAAAACTCTATATTTTAATTCCTGAAACTTTTACAGTGCAAATACAAAATGCCCACATGATCAGTGAAACTCACCTTCCAGTTATAACAGTGTAATCACATCTTCAGAATACTACAGTTTAGCTGGGAGTAGACATTTTCACTACTCAGTTATGAAGTGCATAATTGGTCTTGTAGCTGGAAACATTTCTCCTGACAGAGGATATTGAGAACAGAGATTTCTGCCAGGAACTCCATGCTGCTGCTCATGCAGCTTTCATCTTTGGAATGTTACATTCAGATCTGCTTTAGATCATAAAGGCTGTGAATTTCCCCACTTTAGTGCAAATCAGGGCACATAAACAGAATTTGAAGAAGAAAGAATTACTGTTCTTGAAAAATATTTAATTTTCAAAAGAGAGGGTTTGGGGGTTTTTGTTTTGTTTGGGGATTTTTTTTAATAAGGATTGAATGATAGTTTCTAGGAATATGTAACAAGAATATAGAAAAGGTTACATTTGTGTATACTGCAAAGTGTGTTTTTTCCCCACTTAAAACAAAACAAACAACAATAAAAACAAAACAAAAAAAAAAAAACCAAATCCAACCCACAGAATGAAGTAGGGCCAGAGAAGGACGCAGTTCTAACCAAGTCTCAACTTTTACACACCGAAACTCTCACTGAAGTTCATAAAAGAAATAGAGAATATGTCATGCTTAAACAGGCATAAATGTGTTTCGTCATAAACAATGTAACTTCTTAGAAGTCCATTGCCTTAAATAGTATCCAATCACATTGTTTAAATGATCCTACTGATTGGCGATGATGTTCACCAAAGATCTAACCAGACATCTCCAGAAAAGGTGGTGCTGACATCAGTGGACTAGGAATGTGCTTTAAATGGTAATCAGTTACCTATCACCAATAAACATTAGCCAAGTTATACTTCTTGCATTTTATAATTTCTTTTTCAAGTATCCAGCATGTATTTTTCGTGCTAAACGAATGGTCACATGAACCCTTGGTTCTAAATGACCTTCCCGTAGACAAGTCGCTCAGCTTCTAGTGTCTTGAAAACCAGCTGAGCTAAAGCACCTGAATGCAGAAGCAACTTTAAAATAATATTATACATATCTGAACAAAAGATCATTTAGAAGATTGCTTTGGTCACTGAACATTTTCCTTGCTGCCATCTCAAGACTTACACCTCTAACCAAACCAGCCCACTGTTGTGTGACCTCCTGGCAATACTGTTCCTCATTCCAGTGGCAGCAGTTCCCTCCTGAGGCTGTGTGCTGTACGCTCGCTCAGCAAACAACGCTCATGGCAACAGGCAGTGTTCTTCTTCCATCTCATCTCTATTATCTTAAAGACATCTCTGCAGAAATAAACTGCAGGTGTGTATGCTTAATCTTCCCCTCTTTCCCTTCACTTCTCAGAAAGGTCAATAAATGAGATTAGAATTCTCTCATTTCACCTCAGACTTTCAATACAAGGCCAAAAGTGCACATGTGTGTGAGCAAATGTGTCCATTCACACCTGCATGCATAGGAAATTCACTTTTGGGATGTACCCGTTTACTTTTGTGCATTTAATAGATGTTGGTATGGGCTATGAAATCTTGATGCTCCACAAAAAACAGGATTCAGCATGTAGAGCAGAGTGGAATTGCCATCTTGATCTAGGCCTTTAGATACTACAAATCAAAAATGTCAAACAAAAAATAACATGAAGCAGATAAGAATCTAATGTTATGTAATTCTAAAGAATATGCCAAACATTTTGATTTAGCTTTCTACAATCATTTTAGTTATTCTTTAAAGCCCAGCATATTGAAACAACCAGTTATTTCAAAAGAACAGCAAAAAGGAAAAAACATATAAATGTGCTCCATTTAATTTTTCTAATGAGACACTTCTTTCTTCTCCATTGAGTAAAATATATGTAGGCAAACATACCAAGTCTTAAGGTAAAAAATTAGCCCAGAATGAGAGCTATGTATTTCAAATTCAGTCAACAGTTCTCCATATCAAAATTTCCATCAACTTTTAAATTAAAACTTTACCTTGGGGGAATCTTGTCTTTTTCACTAATGGAAGTAATTCTGTTAAAATCAATGGGACTTAGCCGTGTTACTAAATTAGACTGTAATCAATGATTTGATCCACCACTTTTGTCTATTCCAAGTTAAGAACAGAAATATATTTTATAAAAATATTTCTTTTCTGAATCATGATAATGTAGATTTAATGAAGAAGTTGTAGGAGCAAATTTTTAGTTAGGACACATAAGACAAAAACATATTTCCATCACCAAGACTGGTAAAAATGCAGTTCACTGATACGATTGGTAAGTCTCTTGATTTGATGACAGAGCAGCCATATGACAACATCCAAGTCATGCAGCTGAGGTGCAGGTTCTTGATATGGTTTGAGGGATAATTCAAGAGGTGTGTTGGTGAACATGGCAGAGAAGGTTCTGAGTCAGGCTACTACCAAATGTGCCTTTCAGAAATGTCCAGTGTAAAGTCCAATGTAATACACTTTTCAAGGGTTCATAAAACAACACACTGAGTATCCCTGAGTGGAAGGGAAAGTATTGAGCTGAAGTACGAATATGTGAGACTGTGTCACAAATGCCAGCAGCATGGACTTGGATGGGCTTACAGGACTGAAAGAGGTGATCTAAATCCACGTTCGAGTGGACACAGAGAATAACCCAAGATGAGAGAGAAAGTGAAAGGTGTAAAGAGTCTCTCTTTAGCAATTAGGCCAAAGGAAAAACCTGCAAGAAACTGGTTTGGCAGTAAGGACCTGGTTTATGTGATTGAGTGCACTTGACCCAGTTGATTAGGACAAATCACACTTTACTTTCAAAACACAGTATTAAAGCCCTGCTGATTGTGAGATTTGTTACAGTGGTGGATTGGTGAGTCACACAATGTATATACACAGGTGTTTACCATAGGGAGCCACAGCGTTCAACTCAAGTGGAAACCTTACTTAACACTCCTAGTACATAAGAAGTGCAAGTGGAAGGTAAAAAAGTATCATGCATCTCATCTTCCTTTCTTCATGAAGGGGATCTATACACAGCCATCTCTCAAGAAGTTATCACCTTCATCTCATTTCTCATCAGCAGATGAGGAATCAAAGCTTGATCTGTCAGCGTGTAGGTAATTTTTTCCCTGTGGAGCTTTGCTTCCAAGTCTGACATTACTCGCAGGTATTGAAGGGCAGATTTAGCTTTCAAGTACTCATTCACTCTGTAGCAATGAGATTTGTATATTGCATCACTCAGCATTCCTTCAAGATGGCATGCAAAGAACTGGATGTGAAAACACCATCATTTCCTTTCAGCCACAAAATGCAGCAGACTGATTATTACTTGAGTTAGAGGTTTATCTTTTCCACAATGTTTGACCAGTTTCAACAGATGTCATCTGTGAGCAGCTGAATTTCCACACATGGAGTGTCAGAGCATGCTTATTGCCATGCTCCTCTTTTGCCATGCTGAAACTTCCTAACTCTCAGGGATAGCTTCTAGCCATGGAGAGCACCAGATGTTCTTCCCTGTTGTCTTCCTGGGGTAGTCTTGTTCACATGCTCAGTCTTGACAAGTTAGCCTGTAAAAAAAGCACCAGAGAGCTGGATGGGCTTTCCATGCATCTGGAAGTTTTACTGGCATTTCAAACCATCAAACCTAATGTTATGATAGTTAATCTCTCAAGGCATAAGACAATGGAGAGTTATATGTTTTGTGGAGAAAAACAGCATGGATTTTGGACAGCTACCCCAAATTCCTTGGTCTCTAGACAGACTTTTTGATTGAATAAAGTATATTTTAAGGCTAAATTTCTCAAGAAAAGAATTTATTTTTCCCAGTACACTCTAGACAGGCATAGTGTTGCATATCATGTGCAACTTTGATTGCATAAGTATACCAACAAGTTACTTGAGACTGGCTTCCTAGTCACAGGAAAAAATAAAAACCAAAACAAACATATGATCTGTATGTTGAGAAGACTCTGTCCATTAATTGCTTCAACCACACAATTCGAGAAATGTCTGTCCAAACTTTCATAATCCACATAGAGAAGAAAAACACACTGTCACTGCCACACAACTGCTAGTATGGATCTCATAGTTCCTTTTGAGATGTTCAGTATAGCGACACTCACATCACCTTCACAAGTGGGCAGATATCTACTAATTTTAAAGGCAACATCTACTGCACTGAAAACTGTTAAGACAGGACAAACTTCTCCCTCATCAAGTTTGAATTGCAGGCAATTCAAAACAGGGAAAAGTGGATGATATACTAGACAGTTGTGCACATGGAGCCAAACAGATGGAAAGCAGCTCTCAGAAAAAAAAAAAAAAAGAACCTTGGAATCCTGGTGGACACCACGTTTTACTGTGAATCTATAATGTTTCCTTGCAATGAAAAAGGCCAACAGCCTCTCACACTGCATTAAAGCACTGCCACCAGTTCAGAGGAGGTCCTTTCCTTCTACTCACTCTTGCTGGTGAGACATCTCTGGTGTGTCTCAAACCAGCCTCAAATTTCCTGTGATTCTTGGTGATTCTGTGAAATGAATGCTTTGTTCTAATTGAGAAATTTGTGAAAATGTCCTGTGGAAGCCTGTATCCATCTCCTCAGTGATACAGGTACTGCTGTAGTCTGTCACTGCCTCACTTTGAGCTGAGCTGTGACGCTCTCATATAGGCCAGTCTGGCCCAGCTGGTTGTGGTGATTGGGTGACACAGATTCAGTCAGACACTGTATTCTATTTGCCTGGCCACAATGCACTTTTTCTCATCCTCATATCTAATAGATATGGGCAAAGGGGATTTGCTGTCTCCCTAATCTCCTAAAATTTTATTTCTTTTTCTGGTATTTTTTTTCCTCACTATGTATGAAACTTAAAGATGGGAAGGGGAAGTATATCCAAGTAGGTAAACACTCTCATTTACATTTTTAATTTAACATATGAGATGTTTAATTTCAGAGATTGTGTGATGTACCATGCTGCTTCAATTTATCTGGAGGTCATTGACTTCATTTACTTTCCAGATTAACTACCTGGTGCTGTAAGCAGTCCTGCCGCAAATAAATCTCACAATCAACTATAGGTTGACCCTCTGCAAATAGTTGTTGGGAGCAAGTTGTCCCAAACCAGACTATAGCTTCACCCTGAACAAGACAGTTGTTTTCAATTTTTATCCATTTTTGTAGGCATTACTATGAGGAGTCCGTTTTTGAAGGACTGGCACCAGGGTCTGAATTCCCCTGATGCAGAACTGGCCTCTTCATGGGGCTTTTTGTGGTATGTGTAAAACAGGCAGTGAGATGAAAATTGTCTTCAGAGGGCATAGAAAGAAGATCCATTCCCTTCCAAAGTCATTCCATTATTTTTTATTTGTTACAAAATCCTCTTGATTCCGCACTCTTGTTTTTATGTCTTTGGTTCCCTGACATTATTCCTTGATGGGGAAGGGGTGAAGGAAGAATGTGCTGCTAATTTTTTTTTTTTAATCAAAGAATAAAAAATAATTTAAATACATTAAAGTACAGCAAAACATTTAAATTCTTGTATTATATTTCTAAACTAATTTTTAAATTAGTTTTCCTGTAATAAAATTAGTATGATATCTCACAGACAAGGATCTCTGAAGACTATAGAAATATTCATTAACTAATTATGTCTTTTGCAAGTGCTTAAATATTATTATACCAATTTTGCAGGTAGATAATCTGAATTTCATTACACCAAAGCCAAAGAAAACTCAGAAACCTCAAATAAAGGGACTCATTTCTAAGTCACACTTGCAATAAGTGGAACACATCTCATATTTTCAGGAGTTCTGAAAAAAAAAAAAGCCACTAGTAGAGCCTGGTCATTCAAATGTCTTTGTGTAAAACCTGATCACTGATTTTATTAGCAACACATCTTATTGCTAATTAGGCTGCCTAAAAGCCTTCTATTATGTGAAGAGCAGCTTTGATTACTTCTTTGATATAAATCAGAGATTTTTAAAAAATCAATTCTATGGAAATCTCTCTTAATCCAGAGTGACTGTGCTTTTAAAAAAAAGGAATTTCACATTCCTTCAAGTAAAGGACATTTTGCTCTTATGAGACTGCATTTTAAATGAAACAGCAATTTCTGTCTCTAGGTCTTTGTTTCAGAAGTATCTACCTCAAAGACCACAGAATCACAAAACATTAGAGGTTGGAAGGGACCTCCAGAGATCATTGAGTCCAGCCCCCTGCCAAGGCAGGATGCCCTAGGGCAGTTTGCACAAGAATGCATCCAGGCAGGTTTTGAAAATCTTCAGAGAAGACTCCACAACCTCTGTAGGCAGCCTATTCCAGTGCTCTGTCACTCTCACCATAAAGAAATTTCTCCTCATGGAGATGTTCCTTTGCTCCTTGTCTTATTGCTGTGGACCACCAAAAAGAGATTGGCCCCATCTACTTGACTCCCACCTCTCAGATATTTGTATACATTGATCACATCTCAGTTTTCTCTTCTCCAGACTATATAGCCCCAGGTTTCTCAGTCTCTCTGCAATGGGGAGATTCTCAAATACCCAATCCTCGTGGCTCTCTACTGGACTCTTTCCAGCAGGTCCCTGTCTATCTTGAAATGGGGAGCCCAAAACTGGACACAGTATTCCAGGTGTGGTAGGAGAGTACTAGGGCAGAGTAGAAGGGGAGAAGAGCCACACTTTTCCTGATGCACCCCAGGATGCCAATGACACATTTCTGGCCCATGCAGAACTTGCTGTCCACCAGGAACAGCTTCCAGAAGGCCAGCCCTCCATGATGTAGTAGATTACTGTGCCTGGGCAAGAGATATAGTCTCAGATATATATTTTTCACAGCTTTTGCTTTTGGGTTGTTTAGGTGTACATCTACTTAGCATGCTAGGTGCTGCAAATCTTAGTCTTTTGCACTACTATTTCCTATTGGCCAACCTGGCAACTTACTGTCCTAATTCAGGTTGTGTGTATCACTCACAGTAACTAGCTAACAGACATTATTGCTCTGATTGACACACCTATCTGCATAGTCTTAAATCCTATTGATGTCATCACTTAAGATACTTTTAAAAATGCAAATTAGCCTCCAGAAACACTTAGGCACTCTTGAAGACTCCACGTTTGGATTGTGGAAGCGAAGTCAAATGTTCTTAAAAACAGAAGGAAGCCAGTAAAAATGTAACATTTTTGAGGGTAGGGAAAGGTCAATAATTTTCTAAGATTGTCTATAAGCAGAAGAATTTAAAAAATCATGGATTTGTATTGAAACTGAAATGATCATGCACTTAATTTTCAACTTAAGCATCTATTAAACCAAACCAAACCAAGCAGACAAACAAAAAAAAAACCCCAACAACCAAACAACACCTCATGAATCTGCAGAAAAAATAAACCACCTAATGACAAAGACATTCCTGTGTGTCAGCATGAAAGTGTATGTTTCCTGATACATCTTCATTGGGTGAAAAAGAAAAATCATACTTTGCCTCACTGGACCAAATTATCTCTGTTGTAGCCTGATGATGTCTACATAGTTACAGTGTGGATGAATACAGGTCATTGTATTTCTGCAGTTGGCAGAAAGTACATGTGTGGGAGGAGAAAAATGAGATCTAATCATGAGTATGAGTTTAGACACATACTCCTATTAAAACTGCCCCATAACTTTGTCACTGGAAGTTTCAGAACAAATAAGCTTCAAATGAAAAACAGAATGAGGGTGTTTCTCCAAGTTATTTCCTGCACTGCTGTCAGCATTACTGCATGACACAGTGTGACCACGTGATGTTCAGCTTAACATGTAAAACACGGGGAACTGGTTTTTACTTAGCGGTTTCCAAACCATAAATTCCAACTAAGTAAAGTGTCCAGTTTCTAGTCAGAACTTACCTGGCACTAATTAAAGCTAAGCAAAAAAAAAAAAAATAATGTGGACCTCTTCACTTAAGTTTGATGCTTGGTCCGCTGGGGAGCAGATTAAGTGCCATGCTAGTTATCCAGTATTCTTCAGTATAAAGTTTCTTCTAAGTACTAAAAAAACCCAGTTATCTGGGAAAAGATCCAATTGCAGAGCAGAAAGCTAGAGCAGAAGTAATATCTTTGTGTCCTAGTACCCTGTAATTTTGGCATTTGCTGTGCACCTCAAGGGATCTTGTTACTGGTGACTGATTCCTGGTGTGCTAAAATCTTCACTCCTTATGGGAGATTCCAGCTCTGGGCCACAGAGATACTTCTTACCACCTGCTTAACTTGCAGACTCATTGGAAATATCCCCTGATTTTTTGCTTTGCTTCTTCACTGGCCAAGTCATCAACCACTTTTAAGAGAAGCTTTCTGGACAGTACTAAAGTACAAGATGGACTACAGCAGAACAAATGCAGACACAGATGCTGACACACAGTCACATAAAAACCGTTTCCATCAAGACAACAAAAGAGGTTGCTGCATTATCACCACCACTGAAGTTTCATTCCCCATTTTACCAGACTGTCCAGTGCTTTGCAGAACTGTTTGGTATGAGTGGGATACCAGACCAGGAAGGTCTGGAAAATGTATGAACAACTATGGCCTAGCAGTGAAACCATTGAGTGAACTGGGGCTGAAAGCAACTGGATCTGGCACCTGAATACTAGACCTGACATTTTGAAAGAAATGCGGACTTCTCTGTCAATCATTTCCTCAAAACCGACTCACTTCTATAAACTTGCTGTGATTCTTGGACCATATATAATGCTTCGTAATAGGTGTTGGTATTTTTTAAAAATTTGAAAAAATTAAAAATCACATGTTGCCCTTATGGCTCAGTAGGATGAATATAAATTAAAAAATAGAATAGAATAGAATAGAATAGAATAGAATAGAATAGAATAGAATAGAATAGAATAGAATAGAATAGAATAGAATAGAATAGAATAGAATAGAATAGAATAGGGCAGGTTGGAAGAGACCTCCAAGATCATCCAGTCCACAGGTTGAAGGTGGACCTTGAAGTAAATATGTGCCAGGACAATTCCAAAACTATTCTTCGATTTCTGGATTTATATAAAGAAAAACTAAAATCACTCCAGAAATCCCAGTGTATCTGTTTTGTGTTTGATGCAAATGAAAATTCACAAGCTTCTGCCAAGACAATTTGAGATTTCAAATAGAATGAAATCTGTGGCCACAGCCCAGTAGTAAGTATTGTAAAGGAAAACATTTATGGAAGCCAGAATAATTTTTCATAGAGCATATATACCTTTTGCACTCGCCTTGTGTAGCACACACACCTCCTGCAGTTTGAGGGAGGCATCCCCTGCTTTCTGTCTCGTCTACTTAAGAAATAGTAGACAGTAAATTTGTTTATGGCCTCCAGTTTATTAATAGTGGCAATCAGAGGCACTTTTATGGATATGCTTTGTTCGCTTCAACTCTTGCTTTGTCTTCTGAGTTGGTGGGAACCCCTGCAGGAAACTCATAAATGGACACATTTACAATCTAGCCTGTGTAAAGTGCCCACAGCAGCATCTACATCCAAGTTGTCTTTGTGCTCGTGCACCAGCTGTGATGCCAGAGGGCATGAGGTCAGAGCAGAGGGCTTCCTCTGGCTTTCTGCAAACTGAGATCAGCCAGCCTTCATTTATCTACAGTTAAGGACTTGTTTTGGTTTCTCAGATCATGACTTCATAGAGCTGTTTGGGTATTTTTAATCGAAAGACAAAGCACTTCCTCTTCCAAACTTGGTGCCTGCAAGGAGCATAACAAACTAATCATTCAGAATAATTAATTCTGTCAGAAAAATCTCTACAATTCTCACTAACGCTGAGTGTTTTGTAATCCTAATGAAAGGAAAAACCTGTCACTGTGATAATTTTTGATTGACCCATTTTCTTTACTGGTTGGGGAGAAGAGAGTGTTGTTTGTTTTTATTTCTAAGGACCATAATAATGAAAATGATATCCATAAATCTTGCATTTCAGTCTTGTATTCCCAACTCAGCCTTCAAACAAAACATTAGCTAGTCAGTAAGATTGTCAAATTGATCATCTATATATGTGTCTAGCAGTGTGACTTTAGTTTCAAAATATTCCCAGGATAGGGAAGCCTTACTTTTCCCCATTTATAAATGGGAACCTGAGATAGAGAACACATAAGCAGCTTGCCAAGGCCATAGAGGTACAAAGCCACAAACTGGAATCCAAATCTTGAGTACTCTAGCCTAGCACTGGAAAGCACACCATCACTATGGGTCTCAATGTAATATAAGAAGGATTGAGAAATAATTTCTAAACCAAGCCTTTATGATTGAGTGTGGAAAACAAAACATTAGTTTCCTACACTTGCCTAGTATTGTAAACATCTAGTTATCAAAATCACTGAAGACACTGCCGGACATAAAACAATAAAAGCACTTAAGAGGAAAGACATCCGAAGATAAAGAGATTTTTTTTTTTTCATATTGTCATGTTTTGAGGTCATCTATTTCTTCTGCATTTGGCAGCTAAAAGCTAAATATGGCAGGCAGTTGTATTTCTCATTACTAAAGACAGGATGGTATAGGAAATTTGTTCTTCAATATGAAGCCTTTTGTTTCTAGGTCACTAATTTGAATCGATCCCTGATCAATGGTGACTAAAAGGCATTCATATCCGGCAGCTGTTCTGTGGTCTGTGTTAAATGGGGGAGCATCTTAGTTATTTCCCAGCAGTAGTGCGTCTCTAGCAAAACCAGAACAAGCTGGCAGCTCTCACAGAGGAGCTATGGGCTGATTGCACATGGCACTGGCAGATATCTGAAAAGCAATTAACCTATTTTTGTGTGTGTTTTTTTGTTGTTGGTGGTGTTTCTTTGATTATGTTTTTTAAATTTTTTAAGGAAAGTATTTGCTTTTTTTCAAATGACCCACGTTTTCTCACTGTGTGCTTTTTTTATATTAAATGAGACCATACTGCTGCTTTTGTATAAATGCATTCTGTAGCATTCAACATTATGACTGCAGTTGTGATGCTACTAGCAGTGATCAGAGGTTGGTTCTTTACAAAAGGAGTGCCAAAACTACAAGCATAGGTACTTTCTACTGAAATATTGCTGAAGTGCAATCCAACTTCAGCTATGTAGAAGTCTTCTATCTAAAGTCTTCTTTTTGGTCCAAATGAATCAGCTAGTCTGCCACTGTACTCCATATCTCTTGATTAGAAAATGCATCCACAGAATCTTTATCCATCCCAAGGGAAGGTGTTAGCTGGTTAGAGAAGAACTCCACTCAAAACCTTCAACATTTTATACATTCCCTTCTGTAGTAGCTGCAGAAAACTTCTATGACTGTACAAAATACGCTGTTTTTGTTTACAAGGACGCATCTATATTGTTGAGTAAACATGTTGAGAAAAGCAAGTATAATTGCTAGATTCATATTTTCCAGGCACTAGAGTCGTTGTGAGTAGGTGAAGATGACGAAATACAGTGGGTATTTCATCATCAGTGGGTTTTTGTTATTGTTTGTTGTTTGGTTTTTTTTCCTAAATTTCTCCCACCACAATGACATGACCTCCCAAAATGTTGGTATATGGTGCACAATGCACAATACTTTTATTCTCAAAATACCTCTGCTTTGAACAATGCCCTCCACAAATTACTTTCTGTCTTCAGCAGTGTGCTGAAAACCCCACATTCTAATCCTTATTACCATCCCCTTTTTTCTTTTTTTCCAAACATGTTAATACCTGCTGGACAGATACAACATGAAAAACACTGTCTGGTGCCACTGGTTCCCCAACACAATGAGTCACTGAGTTTTTCATTTCACATTTTTATAACAATTCTATATAGCCAAATAGTCTGGTAGATTAAAAAATTGTCAGAGGGAGTGTATAACTTGGCTGTAAAAAAATCACTGAAACTTGGCATAAATAATCCTACACCAGAAACAAGTTTGATTTACCAAATGCAAACTCTTCCTTTCAGATTCTTTCCATTACCTCAAAAGCAGATTTCATTGTTTTCTCAGAGATGGTTGCAAGCCAATAAACTATGGTGTGTCTAACTATGCTTATGGAAAATAAAAACCAAAACCAAAACAAAACAGAAAGAGAAATCTAGAGTGCCTTCAAGATTTTGTGCAGAAACAAACTTATTTTAAAATAGCATTTAAAGGAATTTCACAGGCATTTAATTCACAGCCTTCATAATATTGCAAGTTAGAACCACTTTGATACATTTTTATACTTTTTCTTAAAAGCCATATTTTCAAGAATCTTGGGGGCATAAGGGAAGGTAAATGTTAATTACCTAGTCACTGTAGGTGAACAGAAAAAAATAAGGAGAAAACTTCACTCTCCATTATACTGTGTTATTTATACTTAGAGTTGGTACAACTGTGATTTAGCTTTGTGTGACTGTCATGAGTTTAGCTAGCTGACTGTTCAATACCATGCTGACAGCATGCCAACTTCAAAATTAAAGTTCTGTCCAGAGCAAAGTATCTCACAGCTTGAAGTTCAGATTGTAACATGATGGAAGTTTTATTTCCAGTTGCTTCTTCCAGCTTCTGATTCTGGGGTGGGTTGGTCTTTTCCAGTGGACTGACTGTGGGTTTGGGGCATGAGAGAGTCTTTTTATGGCTAGCTTCTCCTGATGCTTCTGATTTTGCTGTGCTTTTCTGAAAAAATAGGCTAAGATAATTTTACTTTTTATCATCTTATTAAGCTCCTTATCTCAACCCAGGGCTTCATATGTTACTTCTCCTTCTGATTGGGGGTGGGGGGGGGGGCAGCTTGCTTTTTAGAGCCAACTCTGTAACCCAGGACAGTGATCAAATAAGTTATTACTAATAATTAATATTTGTATTACCCAAGAAAACTGGAAACCTTGGTCAGGAATGAGAACCCCATTGCTTTAGGCACTGTACTAATGAGAACAAAAAAGAGGAAGGGTCTAAGTGCTTACACTATATGAAATCAGACAGCCTGCTAGGATAGCTGGAGAAAACCGTCTAATAGCATCAGTCAATGAAATAGATTTAATGAGGTCAGAAAACAAAACAGGTTTGCATGCATTTATGGGGATTACTTCCCACACCTGGGCAGAGAAAATGATGAAAAATTTTAAATTCATGTCTAAAAACTGAAATGGAGATGATGGAAACTGATATCACAGTCCAAATGGAGGAACAGTTGGCCCTTTAGTATGATTGCAGTGTCACCTAACTGGGAAAGGGGAAACGTAGTGCGTTTGTTACAGTGCATGTAACAAATTAAAAGAAGGACACACTGCGAAGATACAAACAGAGTACAACAAAATGAAAGACAGATGGGGATAACAATCTTGACAGCAGTAGTCTAAACAGATATGAAGAAGGAATGGCTGCAAAACACAGAATACTGCAGTAACAGATATGTGACTGCAACTCTCAAAAATATTCTGGGTAAGTGCTTTAGTAGCTGCATGGATGAGAAAGAAAAGGCCTGCACTTGTGACACAACACAAAATTAATTAGGAAGACATAGGCACATTCTGAAAATGAGAACCCTTGGAGACATAATCTGTAGTGCATGTCACTCTCCGGAGCTAAGCAGCAGACCAGATGGCTTAGTTGTTCACAGTGATCAAAAAGAAGAGGCTGTGGGGCACACAAAGGACATATATGTAATTGTTGCAGGTTGTGGGCTGACTGATGAAAAGTGGAGGAAGATAAGGAGACACTGCAAAGGAAGAAGGAAGAATAACGGAGATGAAGGAGCCCTAGCTGGAAGCAAGTTTCTGATGGTCTGTTCATAGCAAGTAGCATTTTGGCCTCCTTTCCCTCAAGTGCTATTCAAGTACGTAATGAGTACAGTAACACTCATCACACTCACAGCACTTTTAATATGCACAAAGGTAACAAAATCTTTTCCTTAGTGCTCTGAAAGCTATGTTTTCAACACTTTTTTTTTTTTTTTTTTTTTTTTTTTGTAGGTGTATCTGGGAGTACCTACGTATCTTGAAAATTACTACCTTGCACTTTTGGACCTTGTCAGATTCCCTGTGCTCTGGCTTCACTGATTTCTATCTCACTATTGAGACAGGTCAAAATTAGCACATTAGTCCTTATAACTTTCTGGATCTGATTCAGAATGTGCCACTCTACTAAAAATTCAGTACTTTAAAACATCTGATTTTAATCAATCATATCTTTACTGATGGTCCATGTTCTCCTAAGAAATTTTAAAAGCCAACACATATTAGCATGCCAAATGTGCTGAGATAGCTGGTTATATTTAGCCAAGATCATTTGGAATCTCCAATTTCAGCCAGAGTACTCTACTTTCTCTACCTATTCAGAGATGTTTCCTCTCCTTGGTCTGATTTTAAATATCTCAGTTTTCCATTTGTATATAAGCGCAGATGGATTATGCATATAAAGCTATGATTTTGGCATTCAAACATATGTCAAACCAAAATATTTTCAAGCCAGATGCTCATACACATTCACATTTTTCCTGACTCAAACAGGAAGAATATTCTTTTAACATGCCTTACTGGTGTCCTTAATATACACTGATATATACACTGCTGTTCCTAATATACACTTGTTCCTAAAGAAGGAAAATTCTTTCCCTGCCTTATGTATATAAAAGGGCTTTTATTGATTGAAGTCACATTTATTCTAATGGATTAAGGATTTCGGGGGGGCGGGGTGGTGGTGATGGTATTTTCACTGGGTTTTTGGGTTTGGTTTTTAGGTTATTCCCTTAGTGAAATGTTTTTCTCCCACCCCCCATCCCCCGTTTGGTTTTGTTTTGTTTTGTTTTGTTTTTCTTTGCATGTGATAAATCAAGTTACTTTTTCACTCTGGACTCCATTAGGGGATCACAGTGGCTATACAAACCACACGGAGTTAAGCAAACAAAGGAATTTTTTCATTTTCTCTTTCACTGAATAAAGTTCCATTTTCTGTCACCCTGCAACCTTTTGACCCGCGTCCTAATGGCACTGGTCACTCAAGGGCAAAAGTTCAGCTGTAGGTTAAGTCTGTGTGTGTTTGCGCCGGGCAGGGAGACGCTCGGCTCTTGCTTCCTGTCGTCTCCCCCGAGCCCTGCCTTCGCTCTCCAAACCGCCGGCCAAGCCCCTGCTGTGAGCTTCCCCCCACCCCCCCAAGCCCTCTCTGTGTGAAGAGAGCTTGGAGTAAGCTTTACCTCAGCCTTTTGTTTTTCTTGCAGCTGTCAACAAAACCCACGCCGTCTTATTTTCTTGCTCTGGGGGTAGAAAAAGCAAGAAAGAAATACGCTGGCAAGGGTACTCGGAGCTGACAGTCGCTGCTACTTCTTACTGCCAGTCATTTGGGTCACTTCATTTCCCTTTACTCAGCAGTTGCCTATATTTTAGAGAGAGCCTAGGGACCCTTCCTTTCTTTGGGAAGTGCCTGCACAGATTGTCTCTGGTTAAAGAGTTCCTGGCACAAGTGTTGAATTCCCCGTATACACATTTTTCAAAACAAATGCAGATAATACCTCTGTCACAAACAGCATTTTTGAACACCCTCCAACAGACTTTTTTGGGTGGCCTGGGAATGACCTAATGATACATTTCTGCAGTCCACAAGCAATGCACACGTCGATGGAGACTCATACTGATAGACATAATATCCCAGTCCAGTTCTCTGTCTCTGGTATGACATGCTGCCCTCTCATTCATAAGAATATAGAAATGTCCAGTTCAACACTTCCTTCTCAGCCTCCTCTTGGTTGTCAAACAGCTCATCCTTCATCACTAGACAGCAGGCTAGCAGCCATGCAGTCACCCATAGCAATACAACTGATTGGATAGGTGAACTGCATAAAAGATGCAGTACAGCAGGAGCTTGTATCGCTGAAGGGGTTTCCTCCCTTCCTGACCAAGAGAAAAATCATGTCTTGGATATGCTTGTTCATCCTTAAAGAAACTCTTGACTTAAGGGTCTGACAGCCAATCCAGTCATAGTCTGAGCTTTAAGCATAGATGCACCAGTTCCCTTCATTCACTAAAGCTAAAACAGAAATGCTTGGTGTGTAGCAAGGCTCTCTGTTATACTCCACAAAGAAATGTTGCATAGAATTTTTCTGTGCAGTAAAGGTGAGATGCAGACTTCTCTATTTTAAAATGATTTGTGAATATTTATATGCAAGTTATTAGAATACACAGAAAAGATCTGGCAGTTATCTGCGTATTAATTGGAACAAGCTTGAGATGTTGAGATTAACTGAACAAACATACTAAGCATTATTTAGAAGGTGGGATTTTCAGTTGCCCCCAACAGCATTAAAAACATCCAGGTATTCTAATACTAAGGGATATGGGGGAGGGGGGAGGAAGGGAAACAAAAAACAAAGCAAAACAAAAAAACCCAATCAAACAAACAAAACCCCCACGCAGTGCAAACAAAATAACACCAACCAACCAAAACCCAAACAAACCAACAAATCACCCCGCCAAAAAAAAAAAAACCAAAAACCCACACCAAAAAAAACCCACCAAACAAACAAACAAACAAAAAAACCCAGTTAAAACCAATATCTGAATATCAGGCAAATCATTAACAACCTGGTAAGTGGAGATCTGGCATAATGAAAAGTAATGTGCTAATTAGATTTGCATACAAACAGAGAAGCCTCATTTTCATTTTCTAAAGTCCACCATGCTGCTTAGAAACTGGCAGTAGGGTGCCTGGCCTTGGCATCTCAGGGCTTGTGATACCTAGAAAAGGTTGACCATGCCTGCACCATATAACTATTTTTCTAGACACTTCTTGAGTACCACCAGTCTCTGAGATGTTCTTATCACTCATTGCATGTTCTGTTCCAGTTAAAAGTGTCTAAAATAGTACAGGAACTGTGTCACAGCTGCCATGGACGACTAGAGTTATTTATTGCCTTCCTTTGTGGGTGCTGTGAAGGCCTGTATGACTGCTCAACTGTCAAGATGCTGTCAGAGGATTGTTTAGGACAGCTTAAGGCCAGATTGGTACAGTCATGTCCTCTGAAATAAACCATCTTTAGCTACTCCCAGACTTCATCACAGCAACAGTAAATGCACTAAAGAACATAAAAATATTTTCCACAACCATATATTTTTAATAGATTACAATATACCTAAAATAAATTATTTATAATTATTTATTTATAATTTATATTTCATATTCTTGAAACAACAACAGCAACAAAAACTTAACCAAGACCACAAAATCATATTTAAAAGCACACAAACAAACAAAAACCAACATATTTTGCATGTGGAGTGTATGGTCTGCTGCAACCTCGGTCAAGGCCTTGTGTGGTTCGTTAACTTGACTGGACCCTAGCAGCAGCACACAATTTGGTTTAAGTGTGCTTTTTGGGATTTGCTGCAGCTACACTACTGAATCTTGTCCGAGCACAGATATTAAAAGCTAACCTGTGCATATGTCTACCCAAACTGCAACCCCCATGCTAATCACAATGTAAACCTACCCTGGAACTGACCTAGAAGACCAGACAGTGACTTGAGGTCTAGGAGACCTGGCTTTCATCACTCAGGAAAATGCATCTTTAAGTGATGGGAAGATTTTACTAATCAGCTATTAGCTCTCAACTAATGTGCTTTTTGGAGAGCTGTCTAACTGTACTATTGTCTCTTCCCTTTTCATTGTCAATATGCCAGACTCAGCTGAAGGGAGATGTATCCAGAACAGGTTGATTTACAACAGGGAGACTTTCTGGACCACTGAAATCAGGGAAGCAATTTGGCACTGAGCTTCTACTACTTGCAAGAAAAAATGTAACGAGATGGAGGGGAGGAGAGAAGGATGTGCCTGAAGAAATCTAGCTAATAGGGCTTTGGCAGGACTGTTAATAGCTTTTCTTCTTATTCTGATATTCCATGCTGACGGCCTAGTGGATTGTTAATTGATTATCTGCTTTTCAAAAGGCTTACACATCTTTAAGTGGCCTTCCACATTTTCATATATTTTCATTGTGCCATCACCATTAGTTTCTAAGTACTTACTGGCAAAGTGACACACATGTGGTTAACACATGAATATCTATGAACTGGTTTCTCTAACAGGGCCCGGGGGATAATTCTTAAAATTGCTTGTCTACATGCTGTATCATTTTTACTAGTAAAGGAGGAGTATTTGAAGAGAGACACTTGTAAATTGAATTTACTAAAGCATGTGATCCAAACTGATTGTAGTCAAGCGTGATTGCTTCAAACCAGAATTTAGAGAGCCCCTATGGTGGGAGCTATGATGTATACTAAATGATCTTACTATTGCTCTGAAAAGAGAGAGATTCTCCAACCATCAGCCTCAGAAATAAATCTTTTACAATCATAGACTTTTATACCTCTTTCCTATCTCTTCTGAGACATATTTAAAGTGAAGGCAGGTGCGGTACACTACCCTGGTTTCCCAGCACTCCAGATTATTGGGTGTATTGGAAGATACCAGGACTTTTCCCTCACCCCTGCATGGTTTTAACCCAGAATGAGGATAGGGCACCGTCAATTCTGATCCTACTGTGCAGCCCAAAATTACTAGGCTGTGTGAAACAAGGCACACACCACCCAGCTTACATAACCTCTGGTGGAGACATGGTCCAGAAAATCTAGAAAGAGAGGACACAAGCCTAGATAAAAGGTCCAGCCACAGAAAGACCCTGAAAATGAAGAATAGGAATAGAGTTTGTATCACATTCTGCTGCTGCCAATTTTAGACAACTGCCTACATTAGAAACAACAGTCCAGAAACCTCACTGCCTACAATCACCTTTTGTTAACTATTTTCCAGACCCCTGCAAGCCAGAACAAGTGCAGTTTCAGTCCATGTGACTGCTCATTTAGGCATTGTGAGAAGTGAAGTCTGAGAGTCAAAGCCAATCAGTTTCAAACTTCAAAATGGATTTTTCTCTTTTCTTTCTTCACCATGGTGGTGATTAACCATTGGCACAAACTACCCAAAGAAATGATGGGTCTCTCATCTCTCAGAGCCTTTAAATCAAAACTGAACATCCTCCTGCAATACATATACAAGTCAGGCTGTGGGTTTAAACATAAGAGTTTATTAGAAGAAATCGTGACATCTTTAGGTGAGTTATCTAAGGCCAAAAGGGAGCATTAGGCAAGCCAATAAGTTTTTAGGGAAAACATCCTTGAGTAACCCCTTTGTTTTGATTGTTTGTTTCTCTTTGTTTTGATTGTTGCAATCCATTAACCATCTAAAAGTAAAATCCTAGTCTAACCTGTAGAGTGCCATATAGGTAAACACAGAGCATCAAGTATCGATATCAGATTTTCTTATTCAATTCAAAGTACTGAATTTCTGTAAAGGTCAGGTCTTGATTTGCCTAATGCTATAGTAAACACTGGGGACTTTTTTATTCTTCTTTTGAGCAGCGTCTGCACAACCCCATGTATTTTAAGTAAATGTATTATTTAGACCTGCACTCTCCTTCTCTCTCTCTAGGGTTGAGTATTATATTCTAAGCAACTCCCAAAGACCCTTAGTTGGGGAAGTAGCCCTTGTTATTTGTACCAGGTAAACAAAACTATTTCAAGAACTCTGTCCAAGGGAAAGCTAGCAAGAGGATAACTACTAAAAACTCCCTACATCACGTCCCTGTATAAAAAGCAAACAGATAAACAATTGCATGGATAACAAACTGGCAGTGCCCAAACAACATGAATAATTTGCTGAAATGAGACTGCATTTTGACAGAGGTCATTCTGCATCCAAACTATCAGAGAAGAGAGAGCAAAAGGCAACCTTCTTCCCATGCGGACAGCTGCAATAAAAAACATGTCCCTGTCCACTGTTCGTTGAATGAGACCTCAATGATATTAATCCTGTGGTAACAACACAAACCCAAAACTTACTTAGTTCATTTTATTGAGCACCATAGATTGACTACAACAATAAAGTAGTAATACCTGTCTTTATTGTTAACAGCTTAATTGTCCTTCTAGAACTGGGATATACAAATGTGTTATTAAAATGAGACATCTGGCAGTGGCCCTAAATGCCTCTATGTCAGGAATTTACTGAGCATTACTTGTAACAGTAAATCTGTTGTGCACATCTGCAGCGGCAGGGAAAATCACATCTGACAGCAATGATACAAAACATTCACGGGAGCTTTGCAAAGGCACGAGACTGAATAAATCCAGGCTTTTACAGTTCTTTACAATCTTCACTGAACCCAATCAAACCAAAGAAACCCATTTTATGGCACTTTTCTCCATTTCAAATCAGTCATCATTTCTTGAAGCAGAACACCAAGAAATCTTTCAAATACATATGCCTATAATAACTTATTTTTCATGGCATTTTTTCTGAACTGGAAGCTGTGCAAATGTTTGTATGCTTTGTGGGTTGGACCCTAGCTGTTTTGTCTACCAGAAATAATCTTAGATGCTCTTAGCAAGCAATAAACCCTAAAATCACCTGAGACGATCTATGTGGCCAGTTTATTACCTCAAAACTTGCTTCCTTTAAAACATATTTGTACTATATTGATTTTTTTTTTAAAATACCCCTTAATATTCTTATAATGAAAGACATGCTAACATTTCTACATAGTTTCATCTTACTCTGTGTTTAAAAAAAAAAAAAAAAAGAGAAAAAAGTGCCTTGGAACAAATCTCATTCAAGAAATTATTATACATTTACTTTTATAGGTGCACAGTTTTGTTTTCTATTCTCAATATTCCTGTAAGTCTGGTAATATTGAATTGATAGAATTTAAAATTCAAAATTCTAATCCACTCCTGGCCTCTGAAAATTAAATAAAGGAGAAAAATATTTTTTATAGTTTGAAGATTAAAGCTATAATAAGGAAAAATAATGTACACTTTCATTTTATACACACTCAGGTCTGATGAGAGAAAAAAAATATTTACAATACTTGAAATGCACTATATTTAGTAGCTTTAGTCTTATCAGCATACATATTGTTTCCTATTATCTATTTCAGGGACTAAGTGACATCGAAGCCATCAAGTTAGAGAAAAAGCAATTACTTTTTGAAGAAGAGCAGAGATTTACTTGTTTTACAGTGGGCTTTTTGGGTTTTGTTTCTTTTTTTTGTTTTGGTGTTTTTGTGGGTTTTTTTCAGACATAGTCATAGTTTACGACAGCTATATAATGAAGTCGCTATTTGGTGATATACTCATCTGGTAATTACTTCTCATACATCTGTTTTCACGTGTATAAATTCAATTTTTTTTTGTCCAGTGAGTAAGCCAGAGCACTGGCTTTGCCTACCAGGACTGATATACAAGTTTTTCTAGAGCAAGGCTATATTCTGTCATACATTCTGCTGCTTCTCAAAATCAGCAATAAGTACTTCTTAGTACACACTCAGAAAATACTTTTTTTTTTTTTAATTTATGTAAGCCTGTTTAGCTTGGAAATTGTTTTTCTTTTTCATGACAGTGAAAACCCAGCTTGGATATCAATAAATGTTTCTATCTTATTGTAGCATCCAAGGGAAATAACATGACATCTCCAGATTCTCTCTTCGATGTTTCATCAGACCAGTAATTCCTTACCTGGCTGACACAAATGACAAGTATATCATGAAACACCCCTATATATTGTAGATTTGGTTTACAAGCTACAGGAAGAATCCTGCAATTCTTCCTCAAGCAAAAGAGCAGACAGCAGAGGCTGTCTGTGCACCGACAACTTGTACCAAAAGATAGAAGTGTCTCATCAGATGTGGAACAAAAAAACCCAAAATGCTATGAAGCTGAACAAATAAGCAAAAGAGAGAATGTGAGGTGACCACACACGTGTACTCCTGGCATGAAAACGTGGCATCTCACTGCTGTATTACCAGGATGTGCCAGCCACAGAGGAGGCATTGCTCACAGAACATAGAAGGTTTCACCTCAACATGAGGAGAAACTTCTTTACAGTGAGGGTGACAGAGCACTGGAACTGGCTGCCCAGAGAGGTTGTGGAGTCTCCTTCTCTGGACACTGTCAAAACCCACCTGGATGCATTCCTGTGCAAACTACCCTAGGTGATCTTGCCTTGGCAGGGTGTTTGGACTCAATGATCTCTGGAGGTTCCTTCCAACCTCTAAAGTTCTGTGATTCTGTGATTCCAATTGTCAGGATTACCACTTCTCAAATAGCAAACATCTGAAGAACAGAAGGTTTTTAGGAATATCAGGATCAAGAGTAATTTTTTTATATATAATATAAAATATTATATAACATAAAATAATAATATAATATAAAATATATATAATATAAAATAATAATATAGCTTGATTACATAAAATGGAACCAATACAAGCACAGGAGAACTGGCTTTATGTGTTTCTTGCACCATAGAGTTCTTATTAGCAAGGTACATTTTTTAGAATAAAATAATATTTCCAAGTGGCCTGCATCATAGCAATAAGCAGCATAGGAAGCCTCCATTTGCTCCACCTTGTCATATGCATGGTCTTTTGCTGACACGTATCATGTGAGAATCCAGAACTAGTCTCAACCATTTCTAGGTTGCTATGCTTCTGGACAAAGGGTGAGTGAGCCCTTTTAACAATGGGGATTAACATCAGTCCTGCTATGCTTTCTCTCTGCTTGGCTCTGTTCCTTGGCCTTAACTCAGGATACAAGCACCATCCTGTGTTACTTGGATCCAGAGAAGTCATTTCCCACACTACAGCATGCAGCCTCGTGTCATGTGGAAAGAAGCCATCAGGAAAAGCAAGATTACCAACCAGCAGGAGGATGGGAAAGGAAAGCTTTAGCAAAATGTATTCCTTCAAACTGAAACTTGGCTTGTGCCCAGGAGTTAATATTTCCACCTGTGCCAAAATTAGCTGCCATGGGATCTTGAACAGTAACTGGTCACCACATTACTCTTGTAAGGGTAGTCCTTTAAACAGTGCTGTGTACATGGATAGTGGAGCAGAAGCTCAATATTGACAGAGGGAAGTTTGCCACCTACTGAATCACCACCTGAGTCACCCAGTAGCTGAACCACATATTAGAGAGCTGAAAGTGTGCCTCACTTTGATGGAAACCATCATTGACAATGCTACACTGAGGTCTCAGGCAGGGGAACTTCATAGGTTACAGGTTTTCTGTCTTGTGGTTCCTTGGCACAGGAAACACAAAGTGTACACAACAGGCTATAAAATCCACTTTTAGTATAAACCACGAAGCTTGACGTGCATGAGGCTTGAGAAAATAGTTTCCATTTTCTGTAATAGTGATAGTATATACAACTTCTACCTGTAAATGTAAAAGACAAGCTTGGATTATCTAAACATCCGCCTGCAAGCCTCTCACAGCTGCAAAACCCCTGAAGGAGATGAAGGAAGAAACATGGCAATGGTTAGCGCTACATTTGAAGCACTGGTAAAATAACGACTGATCCTTATTAAAAATTTTAAACTATCTGAGAAGTTTTTTTCCAGACCATTGAAAATGGTAAGCTGCTGGTGAGCCTTGAGTTCCTTGCTACTGCTTTCATTACATTTACTACTTGAAGGTTTGCTGCAGACGTTTGCAGAACAAGTTTTAGTTAACCTGCACCACCTTTACCTGAGGCCAGCTCACTGGTTATCATAACCTCAGGTATACCAGTGAAAGCACAGGGGTAAGATAAACGGCATCCAGGATTTACTTTTCCTTTACATACGTAAAATAGCAGCACAGTATGGTTAAACAGGAATACTAGTTTCAGGATTCCACAATTCACTGTTCCTTTACCCCTTCATCCCTTTGTCATCAATTGTCAATGAGCTCCATACATGCCAAAGTACATTGATAAAAATATTCACTGCACCCACCACTGTAGTATTTCTGCTCCCTGAGTTCAGTAGCTCTCTGTCTGATGTAGATGGTGGAAAATTATGCTCTGCCTCAGGAGAGATCAAGCAATCTTGGTAAAGTGAGTTTCCCATCTTGCCTAAGAGGCTTGGTCTTTGTCACTCCAGCAACACATAGGAAAGAGCCTGCTTGGGGCTGAGGGCTGCAGCTGCATTATATAGAATATAGTGCTGCAAAGTCACAGGATTTAAGTGTCCAGCATGTCTGCAGATGGGGCATGCCGCAAGGAAGGGTCCAAAGGCAGCATATCCTTTCAGGAAGGATGGCAGATTTCAGCCACCCCAGACCAGATATGGCTCAGGGACTCCTGGATGGGCCCCAGGTCTGGCTCTTGTGAACTCATTATAGAGGCAGGCTTTTATTTGCATGAAAATAGAATTTAGGGAGCCATTAAAATGTAACAAAAAAGTATTTAATGCCCTAGTGTGTATCAAGCTTATCTCAACCTCCTTATTAAACCTTTCTTTTCTTTTTCATTTTGGGTTTTTGGGTTTTTTTTAATTCCTCCCCTCCCTTGGCATGACTGCTGCACAAATAGCCCATACGGAAAACAGTGCAGTCTGGAAACACCTAGCTCTCTCTGTCCTCTTTTGCTTTTGGCTTTTGCAGCTGCTGTTTTCTCAGTGTTGTCTTGGGGCAGTTTCCTGTTGCCATAGCTGATAGCCTGCCAGCGCCTGCCTGGGCCTTTCAAGTGTCAACACTGCAAAGTTTGCTGCGATGGCCAAATGCTTGTTAATGAGATATAGCAGCTGGGTAGGGGTGAACCACTGAGATGTATAAAGGCACGCCGCTGGTGCAGGAAGCGATGCCTTTTGAATCTTTTCAGCGCTCTGAAAGCATTCAAATCAAAGAGGGTATGTTGTATTCATTAATAAACCGAAGTTCCCATGCAACTGTGTTAAAGCCAGTAGTTTAACTTTGCAATGGACAGGTGATTTTTTTCAACAGCGTTTTACACCGGAAGACAAAGGGCAAGAAAACAAGAGTTTATGTACTGCCAAAGGCATTACTTCCCTATCTAGCAGCCAGACAGAATTGTTAAACTGAGTTAGGTATTTGCCATTTCCTGACAATAAAAGCCTCTTTTCTTTTTTCCTTTATTTTTCATGCTTCAAAGCTTACAGCAGCCTACTTGATCTCTGTCTCTCACAATTTTTTTACACTCAATTCCTAATATTTTGTAAACCATGATTAAAAACTAGAATAAGGAAAGAAAAAAAAAAAAAGGGAAAAAAAACAGAGTTTGTTTAAAAAAAAAAAAATTAGTGCCAATGTGATATAGACAGGATTAATGACCAAAATTGCTTTGATTCAACCAGAGCAGTCCATGTGATCTATAGTCCAGTCCTCATCTGTTTTGCTATAACAGAATATACCAATGCCCAACAGCTGGGCAAAAGAGCCAGAAAGCAAAAAAAAAAAAAAAAGACATTTGCATACAGTGCAAAGTTTTAAAGACAATGTGAGCCAAAGATCATCCCAAAGACTTTTTCAGTATTTATTTTTAATTGGATGAACTTGTTTATCTCTTGTATTTTTTCCTTTTTTTCTTTTTATTGTTTGGTTGTTTTTATGGAGAGGGGCAGCTGGAGAAAAGATTGAATGCTAAGAAAACATGTTTAAAACTGAAACAATCACAATGATAATAGTGACAAAATTGCTTTGGAAAAGTTAAACAAAAGAAGTGTTAGAAACAGGAAAGGGCCATATGGCTCAACACTGCCTACCATTTTCTGGTTTATCTTAATTGTTTCCCTCACTTCTTCACAAATGAATACAAGTGTCTCAGACTCATTTATATGCTTTCATTTCCCTTTCACAGTAAATTGTTCCAAGGTAATTTAAGCCAAGCCACTTAAATGATATTTAGCTATTTGACTGTTTAGAGAACAGCAGTTTAGTTATATTCATCAGCCCACTGCAGCTACTGTACTTGTTTTCAGAATTTAGCTAGACCAATCAACTATCTACTAAATGGCCCTCTTTGGGGTAAATCAAGTCATGCAGTCTCTGACCCAGAAGCCACTAGGGTCAAGAGGAGTCGTGCTACTCACTTCAACAGATTTTTGGTTCAGGCATATTCTTCTACTCCAAAATTTAATTCCAGGAAAATATAAAGTGTTTGAGGGGGGGTTGTTTTCTTCTCAGAAGTGTGGACATTTAATTTATATTGTCCATAAAATATTTCATTTTAAGATAGTCCTATATCACATTATTGCAACTGAAATGGTAGATGAAACCTGAATGCTTCTCCAAAAGATTATCCATAAGAGTTTGTGGGAGAGAGTACTGAGGCCTAAAGGGTAGCTTTATATGTGAAAAATTCTCCAATCATTTTGGCCTTGATCCTAGCTGCTGTGATCCTTGTGTTGCCTACCTGTTTGTGCAAACCTGACTGCAGAAAATGCAGGAAAAAAAGACCAAAATAAGGTGCATTTAGATGTCTGGAGATGGCCATGGTGCAAAAAAGACCCTAAGCTGGGAAGGAAAGAGAGTCAAAACAAAACATTTCCTATTAATGATAACATCAAATGAAACCATGCAAGCTGTTAAGCCGTTAAATAAACATACCATGACAAGCTGAAGCATAAGCTTCAACCAGCTTGTTAGAACACAGTCCTCTACTATGACAGAAGTTGAGATATTCTGCATGCATGAAGCTTGTGTCAGGGCACAAACTGCATCTTGGCTACTTAGGCTACTTTGAGTAAGAAGTAGATTATGGGGGAAGCACCGTTAATGGAGTAAGACAGCATCTTCATGTTCTTTTCAGTCTCAGAAAATGCTGACTTAGAGAATCTGCTCAGAAAACTGTTCAGACACAAGCTAGTAAATTCATTCATTCTTACAAAAGATAATGAATGATAATAAATGAGTCAATTCAGTGAATGTCTGGCCTGTGCTCCTCCCCATATGGCTTCAAGAAGATAATTGCAGTAGTGAGGACACAGAAAGGAGGGACAGACATCTGTTGAGCAAGACTGGAGATAATTTTTTAAAACAATTTCTATAGATTTACTTACTCAATGGAGAAAAAGGAAATTAATGGTTTTCATATCAGCGACTTCACTGAGTGCTTAAAACAGGCAGGAATATAAGTATATGCTTCCTTCTTTCACCATAGTGACATTATAGACCAGAGAAAATTGGGAGCTCTAAGGTGCCTGGACCACAACCCCTGGCCTCAGCAAAAGACTTAAGTGAAAGGAGTTGGAAGAGAAACCAAAACAACATCAGACTTGTCCAGTTTTCTGCTGCCTTTCTAGTAGTTTTCAGGTATTCACAATACTACAAAACCTGTAAATCACATAATCTCTGAAAAGCAGAGAAAATATTGATAGTTTCCAATATTGTAACAATTAGATTGTCCATGACAAAGGTTGGAAAAGTGTAAACTCCTCTCAGAGATGATCCTATAAAAAAGAAAACAACATTTTTAAGGTCCTCTGAAAAGACCATCTCAAAGGATGGCTAATATCCTTTGGAATCATGTTTGCTACCAAATTTAACTGAATATGTGTATTCAGTACACATATGTCTACATATACTGAATATGCGTGTATATACGTGTGTGTGTGTGTGTGTGTGAGTGTGTATATGTGTATACACACACAAAAATATCATGGTATCTATGGTCTACCTGGACTTTAATAAAGCCTTTGACACTGTCTCCCACAGCATCTCTGGAGAAACTGTCTGCTCACAGCTTGGGTGTGTGGACACTTTGGTGGGTTGAAAAGTGGTTGGATGGCTGGGACCAAAGAGTTGTGGTAAAAGGAGCTAAACCCAGTGGTGTTCTCCAGGGCTCAGTTTTGGGGTTGGTTCTTTTTAATATCTTTAGCAATGACCTAGATGAGGAGATCAAATGCATCCTCAGTAAGCTTGCAGATGACACCAGGTTGGGCGGAGGTGTTGATCTGCTTGTGTGTAGGAAGGCTCTGCAAATGGACCTGTACAAGCTGTATTGACAGGGCAAGGCCAATTTTCCAAAGTTAAACAAGGCCAAGTGTTTGTTCTGCACTTGGGTCACAACAATCCCATATAATGTGACTGGAAAGCTGCCTAGAGGAAAAAGACCTGGGGGTGTTGATTAACAGCTGGCAGTGTGCCCAGGTGGCCAAGGAGGCCAACAGCATCCTGGCCTGTGTCAGTGATGGTGTGGCCAGTAATCCTAGAGAGTTGTTTGTCCTCCTATACTCAGCACTGATGAGGCTGTGTCTTGAATACTGTGTCCAGTTTTGCGCCCCTCACTACAGGAAAGACAGTTGCTGGAGCGTGTCCAGAGAAGGGCAACAAAGCTGGTAAGGGGCTTAAAACACAAATCCTGTGAGGACCAGCTGAGGAAACTGGGGCTGCTTAGCCTGGAGAAAAGGACCTTATTGATCTCTACAACTACCTGAAAGGATGTTGTAGTGATGTGGTTGTTCTACCAAGTTGCAGTGACATGTCCAGAGGAAATGGTTTCAGGTGTAGTCAGGGGAGGTTTAGACTGGACATTAGGAAAAATTTCATCACTGAAAGAGTTGTGAAGCAGTTGAATATGCTGCCCATGTCAGAAGACATGTAAACATGATGCTTAGAGCAGTGGTTTAGCAGCAGTCTTGGTGATGTTAAGCTAGTGGCTGAGACCAATGCTCTTCAAGGTATTTTCTTGCTTTAAAAATTCTGTGGTTCTATGGTGAGAGGCAGGGGGTGAGGTTAAGCAGCTTTTCTAGATCTTGAAAACACTGTCTAATCTTTCCACAGCACATCACTGTACTTCCTGATAGGGTCATGACATGTGTGTTCTGAAGCCTAGGCTTAATTTCTAAGCTTAGTTTTGTCACAAAAATCTCCAGATCATGGCTTTTTCTGCATTTGCACTTCAGAGTGCATACATTATAGCACCAGCATATATTTTTAACTCCAAGGGTTCTCCTTTACTTTGAATATGCGAGTCACAGCAGGCTGGCTGTGACTGGTTATTTTCTTGCTTATGTCAGCCCTTACCCTTTTCTCAGTTTACATTTTCTAAATGTAACATGTTGTTTCAAATATGTCTTTCTCTGGTCTTTGGTTTATTGAATGTTTTCCTTAACTTTAGATACATAACAAGAGGACTGTTAAATGCCACCTTCTGAGCAAGAGGAAGCATCTCTCTTCCCTAGGTTTATCCTTGCACCTTAATGGAAAGTTTGCTCTTTCCTCATTCATTCCCAGTAGTTACATGCCCATGGTTCATTGTGCCACTTTTTCAGAGGAAGACAGACCAAGCCCATAAGGATCTTAAGTTTTCATGCCTTGCCAAAAGAGTTGCTTCTGTTTCCATCAGCTTGCTTGCCTACAAGCCTGCAGTCTTCATCTTCCCTCAAAGAATTACAAGCTCTTGAATACCTGTTCATAAAAGAGATATTTGGGGCATTTCCTAAGGGAAACAGTGCAACTTGTTTTACACTCCCTTCTCAGAGACAGCCTGCAATAAGATATGTGGATTATGGAGTGGAATGCTGGAGGGGATCCCAACATTATGTTAGACCTGCCAACCTGACAGGTTCCACAGAAACCTCTGAAGTTTCCTATCCCCATGCAGTGACCCGTAGCTAATCTGCATGACAATATATTGTGTAATTGCAGGAAGCCACTGCAATATCATTCAGGAACAGGAAGCCTGAGAACTGTTTACAGCCACTGCTCTGATGATGAAACCTGTCATTACCCTGTGCACTGTTTCTCCTGAAACATGGATGCAATTGCAGTCTTATCACTCAGCTTTATAGGGAAGATCTGCTGAAGTAAAAGAATAACATGGGAAGAGCAAAAAAAAAGAGACGAGTCTTGGTTGATTGCTGTCATGATTACATTACACGGGTTGAAAGACAGTTTCGGCAACTGCTTATTGTGCATGAGAAGACAGAATTGTTTGCCATCAGTTAGGCTTCAGTTAAGTTTACTATTCCTTATCTCTTGTTTAAGGTAGTACTTCAAAGGAGTACTTGCTTCTTGTCCTTTGACTCAAGTGGGCACAGCAGTGGGATGCCATGTGGGAGATGGAGATTTGAGAGCGTTCACGTGCACCCAACCCTCAGGCTAACAAGAGGGAGGCAATTCTGCCGATTATTTTCTGTGCTAATTTAGACTAACTCATTAATTCATATGCAGAACTTTTAGAAAGCAAAATCATACCTGCATGCTGAATATGACTAAAAAGCAGAGAAAACATCACAGGCCCCCAGTAGCTGAGTTTTGGACACATTTATATCCATATAGGGCTTTTAGGATCCATGCTCACATTCCAGAGGAATGAAAACAAAGAAAAGACTGTTTGGAATTGAAACCTATGGGTTTCCAGGACAAGGGCTTGAGATCAAACACAGCTTGATAAGTATGACTGAGGAAAAGAAGCTGCCTGTAGTTCAAATATATGAGAGATGTTACCCTCTTTGAAATTTCCCAGATATGACTGGGGCTTTTTTTTGCTGTGAATTAGCCCTCAAAATCTGCTTTTTAAAATCCTGAACTACTCCTGTAATGAATATCTCAAACAGGCGACAAACAAGTCAGCAAATGCAGCAGACACAAAAGAGATGAGCTACTGACCAAATGTTGACAGGCAATGCCACCCTCAGATTTAGAAATCTGACTGTTCACAGCAGATGACACACTGGTGTCTATACTGATGTCATCTCCTCTTAATAGAGTAACTGGTTTAGCTTGACCCAAAGGCGGCTATGGAAAGAGAATACACAGTTTGCAGAGCTTAAAAAAATATACTAATAATTATTGCTACAACACATGGAGCCACGGAGTCTTCGATTCACTAACCAAGCTCTTTCCTCATACCACAACCACCCTGGAAATAGATTTGACAACTAATAAGAATGCATAAAGCCTTTCAATGTCTCGGGGTAAGAGGTGTTCACTCAGATTTTTACTAAGCTGTAATGCTCTTCCGAGGTTAGACTTTTACTTCAGTATAATTTTAGCCACAGAGAGACAGTATATTTTCATTTGATGTAATGATGAAATTGTTGTTTGTTTGTTTTTTTATTACAGTAGCATCCCAAAACCCAGGTTGTAGGGTGTTACGTAGTGTTGTGGTCTAGAGAGTCAGACAGCAAGAGACAACGTTTGCCTCAATGAAGATTGTATAGTAACCTAAACATTTAAGGTAGAATATAGGACAATCAGACCAACTGTTGGTCAGAGACAGGCACAGACACCGTAAGTGAAACTCATCTGTCCAAAATTCAAAAGCTACAAAATGCATACTTATTTTTGATGGACTTCTTCTAGATTCACTTTTAAATTGAGAGAATCAGACCTTTCCAGGGTAGAACTTATTTCACCAAAAGTGATCACACAAGGTAGGTCAGATGGCCTATAAGCATCTCGATTTCTCTTTTTGTAAGAAGCCAAGGCAAACTTATAGTTCAGATGTGGCACCAGTACTGCTGAAGTCAACAGCTGAGGGTCATGAACCCAATGCTGTGGGCCAGGGAGCTTGAGAGCAGACCTCACTGAGAAGGGAGTCAGCCAGGGAGTTGTGAGTCATCCTGCTTGATGAGGGACATATCTCCACAGCAACCTGGCAGGGCAGGATAAGTCTGGGGATGGTGATTGGCACCAACTGAGAGCCTGTTAATCAGTTTGCAAATCCATAGTGTGAACCAAGGAAAAAAGTCAAATCAGTGGATCAAGATTAAGGCCCAAATTTGGGACATACAAGACCTGACACAGGCACAGCTCCAGTACAGCTCAGGTAGAAACTAAGGATGAGAGCCAAAGCTCAAAAGTAGCTGTCAAGTGAAGGACAAGTAGCCTTCACTGGGGTGTGCCATAACTGGACACCTAAGTCATCTGTATGATGATCCTGAGCCCTGCCAAGTTGCCTAGAGGCAGTTGCCTCAGATTGTCCTCTGAGCCCAGTCACTCTGATGCTCAAAGCTTGCACCACTACCTTCTATACCACACCACAGGAACACTGTAAATCCAGAGATTTAAAACTAGCATTTGATAATGAAACAAAGGTAGTGCTTTGGAAGCTTGTGAACTTCACTCACAAAATGTTTGTACCAAGTTACTTCACATGTAGTCAAGCCACATACTTTGAGGTAGGTCCACACTGAAACTTCTAATCTAATATTTTCATGGGGGAAGTGGCTGCACCATGTGAAACTTGGACTAGAGGAGTTCCCCTGCTTCTGGCATGTACCAAAGTGAGATTCCTTTGGTACCAGTACCACTTTGCCACACATGCTTTTATGTAGTTTGATTATTTACAGTTGTGCTCAGGGTCCTGGAAAAGCTTGCTCAGCTCATGCTATCACTTTTTTATCACAGTGACACTGCTTTTGGTGTCCAGATCAACTTTGTACAAGTGACCTTACAGCAGCTATGTGCTTTAATGGCGAGAATACTGTTACTTTGAAGGTACACTGTACACTGCCATTAGAACTAATGCAATCATAAGGACTCTCGTGGAGAAAGGTACTACTCATTCTAAGAAAAAGTATCTGATCTGGCCCTAAATGAATAACTGTTCAAAAAGCAAGAGACTCTTCAATTTAATCAAACAGTTTTAGAGAAGAGGAGGAACTGAAGGAGCAGGAAAGAAGAAAGAGAGTGAGAATATACCTAAGAACATGTTCTAGTGGTTTCAATCCTTGGTTTAAGTCAATGTCTCCCATGTCCTTCAAAAGATCATATTGGCATCTCGTCAATACAGGAGTCAAAATTGGCTCCTGTAAAATTCACTCTTTTTTTTTCTTTTTCCTTTTTTTTTTTTTTTTTTTTTCCTGGAACAAAGGTGATAAAGAGAAGGTGAGAGAAATCATATTTCAAAAGACTAGTGTACACATTTTAATCAGTCACACTTTCCATTGTTCAAGATTACACTTCTATTAAATGAGTGTTTCATTTTCAAGTACATGAGAGTATTCGAAATATTTCAAGAGTACCTCTTTTAGCTTCTAACAACTAGATATTGCTGCCACAAGGGACTATTAATTTAGAAGGAGCATGAAATGGAGATTCTCTGACCTCAGAAGTCATGTTGCTTCATTGACAGTCACATAGTCAGTTGTATCCTAAATAACGAAATGTTAATTTTTTGTTATTAACATGATTAATTGGGGAAATTAAGGAAAACTTTACACCAATTCTCTGGTCATCCTCTTGGCTGCACTAGAGCTAACTGAAGTAAATTAGGCTTAAGCCCTCAAGACAGAGTCTTTTTTTCTTTGTTTGTCTGTTTGAGATTTGGTGGGTGTTGGTTTTTGGGTTGTTTTTTTTTTTGTTTGTTTTGTTTTGTTTTGTTTTGTGGGGTTTTTTTGGGGGGAGGGCTTGATTTTGTTTTGCTTTTGTTTATTTTGGGGGTTTTAGACTATTATTATTTTTAAATTGTCATGATTTTTAACTTATTGCTTGTAAACAAAGCAGAGAACAAGTTCCTTAACCCAAATGTTTCATCATTTAACAGGGCATTAAAAACATGTTAGCCACAGCATGTGGTGGGTATGCTGGTTTGCTTAAACCAATGCAGACCAGATAGTGTTCTGTTTCTTAACAAGTCTTGATTCATTTGTAACTGCTGCTAGGTGAATTTCTGAGTCAAAAATACAATGGCTCCAATATACCACCATCTTTTTGAAAGATGGTGTAGCATAGTGAGTCATCTCTACTTCACAAAAGTATTTTAAAATATTTTCTTACATATTCCATAAAGAACTGTCCTATCTTTATTATTACTATTACAACTACTCAAAAAATACTGACATCCCCTCAACCCCCAGCTTCAAACCAAATCTGTGGCCAGACTTTCATTTTGGGGTCAAATTCTCTGTGCAGGTGGTTCTCATTGAGTTCAATATGATCCCAAAGAATGTAGCAGAGGACTGAATTTGGCCTCTACCAGCTAGCCTAAATATATGATGTGGTTCTGTCTTTACACTGTACTGGAAGGAGATACTGTACCTTTTTAGTTTATGAATCTGCTTATTATCAGTCTTGAGGAAAGAGAAGATGGTTAAATTCAAATTTCCACAGAATGTTTTGATTTAAATAAAAGAATTCAGTGACCACCAGTTTGGAACATCCTTCTGGTGTCCTAAGCAAACTGTAAGAAGATTCAAAAAGGCTGTGCATGTACATTTAATTGATTGGAGAACAAAGAGAATATCATCCTCCCAGGTTTAGATGAAAATCAGGTAGTTTCAGCTGAAAAGAAATATGTGTCTTTGTTTTAAGCAAAATTCTGGGAACATACATGATCCCAATTGTTCTGCAGTGCTCTAAAATGCAAAGGCACTTGTTACATATTTTTTCTCACTTGTTTGCTCTATTGATGCATGGAATTTCTCACATTTCCTATCTTTGAATATATGCCATCAGAAACAATATTCTTTTTAGTTAAATGTCTACTAGAGCATCATAGTAACATCAGGCCATGGCACTTGTATAGGACTTAATATAGCAGATCTTGAACAGGGATATATATAGCCTCAAAAGTAAAATAACATTTTTTAAAATAATTAATAAAGGAATATGGGAAAGCCATGCACTAAAAAAGTAAGAATGATTGGCAGTGCCATCGGCAAACTGTAGCTCTGGGAGGATTAACGCTAACAGCCAGAGAGATTCCTCTCTTATTCCTGTCTGAATACTTGGCAGCTTACACTACTGCCTGGCCAAATCATCTTTTGCACTTCTGTCTTGTAGGGTTACAAAATTCCATCTTCCTCACACCTCCTACTTCAAGGGATTATGCAGATGGAAAATTAATATTCCACTATTCGGCACTCTAATCACAGTCTTTGACTAATATGGAATTAAACTGCCAAGCTTGCTTCAGAAAATGAACAAGGAGCCCAGGCACTGAGGAGAGTACATTGGTTTCCTGTAATGTATCCAGGAATGCTGTACAATAGGGTGGCCTAGTGAATTGGATTTTTTTTTTTTTCAACAAATAATTTATTTTTGTGTAAAAAATTAAAAGCTGTTTCAACTGGGAAAGGTTCTTTAATGTGAATTAGATTTGGCAGATTTGAGTTGGCACAAAAAATGAGGAAAACATTCAGAAGCTACAAACTGGATCATCAAACTCTTTCTGACACAAACTGATAGAGGGGTTACACTTTTGAAGGAGATTTGAAACAATTCACAAATTGAAGGAGGTGTGTGGCTAACAAATGCTGTCCAATCTAGAAAGCTATCTTCCCTTTGCTTCACTCAGTATCTGAGCTTTATTTGTCCTTCAATGTTTCAGACCACATAACCAGCCTAGAAAACATAATGAGTTTTCTGTGGAAAGCTGTTCTGCCTTGCATGGCAAATGGGAGCCACTAGGACTGGACTTAAAGAATTACCTTTTCCTTCCATGTGTTTGCACTATAAACCTCTTTTTCTTCATCCGTTCCATATTAATCTCAAATACATCCATTTAAATAGGCCTTCCTCAAGGACCTTGTTATTTAGTCATTAGGCTTCAGTTCCCTAGTAGAAAGTCCCAACCAAGACCCTGGACCTGATGATCTAGATGTAAAGTTATTTGAATGCAATGTGTCACTCCTTCACAATCAGCCAATGCATTTATGGCTACAATTTGAATATAAAGGAGAACAAACTTTCCTCCTTTTTACTTTTCTGGGATTTTTTTGCTACCCTGACTGAATAACAGCCCAGCTGCCACAGGAGGGATGGAGATTTCCTCCATTCATACATTGCTCATGCAACTGCACTCAGGGTGCTGCATTGAGCTCTGAGTTGTGCAGAAGGTGAATACATCCAAGGGCTACGTGTCTTAGTGGAAGAAGATGAAGATGCTCTTCACTGTGTGGCTTTCAAAGCCAAAGCATCACAGGAGTGGCTCCCCAAAGCAGTTTTCCAACTGCTTTGCTATGATATTTTTCCCCTTAATGAATGGAATCAAAATAATTAACTCGTTATTTAGAAATTGAGAATAATGAAATGCATCCTAAAGAAAGTGATCAGCTTTGAAAGGTGCTTTTGGCTTTGGGCTACAGTATTATACCTCATAAGGAGCTGCATAATTTAATCTCTGAAGAACAAAGTTTATAATAAAGTAGGCTATATTTAGCATAGTTCTATATTTGAATGAGAAACACTGTCTCTTTTCTGTGACAGGGATTATCTTTGGCTGATACTATCTGGTTTGTGTAAAATAAATTTGAGATCATGATGTGCATATTTTAGGCTGTTGACTTTCCTCTTTTGTTAGTATTAATGTCATTATCAGGTTCCTCATACATTTGACATAGGTGCATTTCAGATAAAGGGGAAGTTGCATCTAAGTGTTCCTGTGTATGGAAAAAGTGGAGAAAGAATTATTTCTTCCCCTTGTGTATTTATTACATCACGATTCCTCCTTCTGTCTTCTGTCTGCTTTAACTGCCAAACTGTCTGATATTTCATGTATTTTCCACCCTTCAGTTTAAAAAACAAACCCCAAAACTCAGCTGTTCACAGTTACATTGTCCATTCCTCTAGTCTTCATAAAGCTGAAAAGGTGCATAGAATATTTTTAGAGTCACAGCTTTTGAGATGTTTTTATAAAGGTAATCTCCCTAAATCCACATGTATTAACCAAGAGCAGCATTTTACACAGATAAATGTAAATCTGTAGGATTTACAGATTTCAGTGTAATTTCAAATTAAATCAGTAGAAAATCTGGAATGTAAAAGAGATTTTCTGAGATTGAATGAAGCAAGCAGAAAACATAAGCTGAAATGCACAGAGCCCCTGCTCCCTACTGCCATGAGTGTTCCAATGCAGTTAACACCGTAGCTCCCATGACACATGGCCAAACTATAGGATATTTATACAGACTCAAATAAGTACTGAGAGCTTGACATCTGAGTAGCTTTGAGGATTTGGGGAAAAAAGAAAATTCTAGTAATGCTTATGTAGAGATTTTGGAAACAGCGCTAACTGAAATCAGAAGTATCTTGATGCATGCAATGAGCTCTGCTTCTAGTTAGATCTCCCAAGATCTACCCCTCTATCTTCACTGAACACACTTTCTCCTCCTCAGTGGGGTGTCACTGATACAATGGAGGATCATTTTGTTGGTGTCACCTGTGGGTGGAATGTACCATGACATGCTGAGCCTCCTGCCTGGCTTCTGAAGCTGTCTGGGGAAGCATTGTTGTGTGGGCCCCCAGAAGCTGGTTGTAGTGGCTCTGCCCTTCCAGCTTAAAACTGTGCAGACCCACAAAGGTGTCAGTGGTACATGCCCCGGTGCTAACTACCCTTTCCTTGACAGTGTCTGTGACATATCCCATCAAAAATTTTAACTTTATAGGTGCCTCACTATCTTCAAAGAGTCAAAAGAGCCTAAAGGGAAACTGTGCTTCCAGTCCAAGGCATTTCCTTATTACTGTGCCCCCCACCAGAAATTATGTAAATATTTTTTAAAACAAGATACTTGCAAAGGTTTGAATTGCAGCACAGTTAAATGGATGTTTAAACAAGAACAGAAGGGACGGGGACTTCTAGCAGATATAATACTGAAGAACTGGCCTGTACTAACCACCTAGCATATATCAACTGCTGAAATCTTTGAATCTTATTTTCAGTGACAATATTACAGAACATTATAAATACCTATAGATTTTTATAATACAGAGCTTTATAGAAAGACCATGTACACTACCATCAGATGCTCAAAATTAATCCACACCTTTGTTTACAAGTTTAAGTTTTTTTCAGTCCATCACTGAAGATTAGGAGGGAAAATGCAGCAGAAAAAAGGAAGATATTAATTCCCACTTATTACCAGGGATAATCAGTATCTTTGCAAACCTTATACTAAAATTCAATCTGCTAAGTTTGGTTCAGTGACCCTTTCTTGAATGGAAATAAAATTTCAACAAGAAGTCAAAATTATTAGTAAAAGGGTTAAAAATACATTTCATTTTCTCTAGGCCAGAGCATAACATGATGTGCTTTTTGAGCATTTTAATATCAGGGATTCTAATATTTTTGTTTGTAAAAGACAATCCTGGTGCTTCTATTTTTAAGTGGAAAAGTGATAAATACTTATGTAGTATCAGACATTTCTATTTATAGACTGCAGAGGAACTTTATCATCTGTATGATGGTCTTACTGAGAATAAGCATGCTGACAGAATGCTGTCTCTATATCTGTGCTAGAAAAAACTTGCTGTCCATTAGTCTAGTCTGGGCAGTCTAGTAAACTAATGAAATATTTAATTCCTAGAAATAACTAGCCAATGATCTGAATCCTCTCTTTTCTGTTTTCCTCTTGTAAAAATACTCCTGGTAAATACTGACTAAGAAAATACCAAGATCCTCAACTGCCCATTGCCAGATAGCAGGAGAGATCAGTTCTCACTGTCCTCAATAGTACAAATAAAATCTAGTCAAATTTTAATCATGCTAAACATGTACAGATATTCATAAATGCTTCAGGGAGCAGTGAGGTGAACTAACCTTGTTCCTCCATATGTTCCCACTCCATGGTCCCTCCACAGTTCCCTAAGAAGACTCCCTCGTCAAAATAGCAGCAACACGTTGTCCTGCAATTAGCAGTGTGTGCAAACTGGTCACCTGCAAACCTTCAAATGTTAAATTGCTTTTCCGTCTGTAGCAGCTCTTACTTGGGTCTCCATTGCCTCTGCAGCTGTCAGTTTCCACAAAACTTATAAGAAGTCAGGGTTTCTGGCACTTTCTGCTCTCTAGTTGTCACATAGTAACTAGTTCAAAAGGTATTACAAAGAAGGAACGAGCAAGGCGTATGGATATACTTTTCACTATATGATGGCCTAAGCCTCATTCCTCTCTGAAACCAAGTTAAACTCACACACATATATCTGTGTGTCTAAGTTGGGGGAAATATTAAGGGAGTTATCTTAATTTAAATATAAAGAATCTAAAAACTGCTAGAGAACAGGTCAATCAGAATAAAAACACAGGACTTTATGTGGCTGTTTTGTACCCATCTCACAATTTAAACAAGGCAGTCATGACGTTTCTGATTTCAGTTACATCAAAGTGTAGCACATCTGCAAAGCAGGGACTGCAACAGCTCAGGATCCTAATTCAAGCAAACACTAGCTTTTGCACAGGGAGGCTCTTGTTTCCCACTGATGCATACTTTCCAGTTTGCTGTCTGTCCTTAAAGTGTGGCTGCACCAGATTCAAACCCACCTGTGAAGTCTGAAGTGTGTTTTGGAACACTATAAAATGAGGTGAAACAATAAACCCATGAAACCCACAATGTCAGTAAAAAATCAATTTCAAGTACCTTGACATCCAAGGAGTTAAAGGTAGTAATGAATCCTAAGAAGAATTTTGCTCTTTGGCAACTCTGGAAAAAATAAGCTTAGATTTTTATAGAAGCTATAAAGCAGTATGATGAACTTTCTTTTTTATATATTCTTGGACCAACCTTGCATTGCTGAAACAAAAAATCTTTTAAAAGAAACGGAAGCGGTTGTATGGGTACAGCAGGAAAGCTTTGGTCCACATCACTTCTTTCAGGGAAAGGCTGATGCACTAGTAATAGCTGCATTCACAGATTTGAAGTAGAACAGTATTTGGATTTCCATAAAAGATACTCCAAAGCATGGCAGAAAGCCCCAAAGCAGCAGAATACCTGCTAGTCAGCAAGCCTTGGTTCCCGTCTCTCCCTCTCAAGTGTCTCAGTGTTATGTAACAGGAGAAGGGAATGTTCCTTGCTTTTGGCAAAGGACTCTGAACCTAGCAATTTGTCTTGATGGGACTGAGCAGAGCGCATGAAACCAAGTGAGTTATTATGGCCTGCGGTTTCAGGAACTGGTTTAAAGATAGCCTCCAAATTATCAAAATTTACATAAAGAAAGACATCTGACTACGGCCATGAAATACTTCTACCAAGTTTGGAAAGCAAAACTCAAGCAATGAATGGTCTATGTCATAAATCAATTTTTTTGGCTGCCTGAACAGGCCAGTGAAGAAAGAACATTGAATAAGCAAAGGTTTTAATATTCTGACAATTATAAACAGTCCTTTGTTTTTCTTTTTCTCTCACATGCACATGGGTGTGGGCTGGGGAAACCATATATTCATAAAACATCTGGTGTTCAGCTTGTTGTTATAATCAATCAGTCTTTTTATTTTATTTTTCCAGGGCTGTGGAAAAAAAAAAATAAAAAGGACTGATCGCTTAATTAAAGAACTAAAGCTTTCTCCTTCTGGATACAAAGGCAGCAGGCTCTGGCTCATGGTCTATTATTTGTGAGATTTGCCTTGAAGGAAAGAAGTCCTCGTGGTTGGAAAGAGATGTTTATTGGGTAAAAGCTGTCGAAGTGATGGTAGATAGTCTCCAGAGCAATCATTTTCTCATGTGACAGAGAATGGCATTGCTGACTCACTCTTTTCAGCATTTGCAGTCATTACTCCTGTGATACTTTAGCTTTTTGTCCCTATATTTATAAATGCAGTAATGTAGTAATAAAACAAACATACATAGCAATATAAACATCAATATACATAGTAGTATATTAAGCATTCATAGATAAAGGCACTTTAACAGTACTACAGTGCTTCCTAGCTCCTATCATTCACAATAAGGCATTGCAGCTTCCTCAGGCTGATTTACAACCTGCTGGCTCTAAGTTGGAAATCTCATTCAACAGCTAAAGCCACCCGATTTAGTGGTGGAGGGTTCTTTTCCTATCTCTGAAAAAGGAGGGCCATATTTGCAAAAACAGTTTTAATCCTCCCATCCCCGCAGAGGATAGTGAACTTATTAGCAGCAGGATCTTCAAAAATCTGTCTCTGTTTCTAAAAACCTAGCTAGTAGGCACGGATTTTTTTCTTCATTCTTGCCTGTAGTTCTATTGTTATTCATGCTGAAAAGGGACACCCAATTACTTAGCACCTATGCTCTGGCCGTCCCTTCATCTTCAGATCCTTGGAGTGTAAGAAATAAATAAATACTAAGAATAAACTTAGTTACTGGGCATGCCTCCTTCAATGTAGTAGATGTGTCATGTTTATGTGCACAATTTACACATTAATCTAACTATGTGCTAACCATTAATACCTTCTCTTACTTTGTCTAGTTGACACACTGTCAAAGCTGTAGTTTCTGTATTCCCAGAGCTACATGCAGCCATTACGTAGGTGCTGGGAAAGAGCACAGCCAGGGGTCTGACATCTCAAAAATCTTTGAAGAGCAGCACTGAGAGATGACATAGAGTACAAAATAGCAGGAGCAAAGATCACATATTATCTGCATACTGCAGTACACCAATGCAAAATAACTGAGGCTAAGCTGTAGCTCCGGGCTTGAATCCTAAAAAGTGCAATTCTGATGCTTAACGTATCTGTGCCATTTGTGATAGCCTGGGATACCTGGATCACCCACACTGTGCACAGGGCCAACCTACAGATGGATTGAACACCTCTGAGGAACCAGAAGGAACCTGGTGGGAGGCAATTGGCAATCTCACATGATACTAGATACCCACATTTAGGTAAATGAATCCTGGCCAAGCTTCCCACTTCTGCACTGACAGGAGAAGAAGCTTAGCTCTCTAGTTTAAGTGCAGGCATTTTTATTTAGATGCCTAAAACCAGGTGCCTGAATCTGAGGGTGAACTCCAGTCAGCCAGCTTGATTTCAGTGTTCTCTGGAATTCAGTGACCAGTTTTCAAGACTTGGAACTCTGTCAGTGACTAAGTGAACTGCAAAGCAGAGCGAGTCAAGATAGGAATTACAAATGCACAAGATGATTTGCAAACATTTTTTGCATTAATCTGAGTAGGATGTTGCATACATTTTCACAAGTTAGATAAAACTTTAAAACTCAAAAATGTTTCTGTCTTGTTTTCATCTCATTTTGAAATAATTTCCCCCCCCTCCTCCTCCCTTCCCTCCAGCTTTGTCTCTCATGAACATATCAGAACACCACAAGCAAGGGAATAAGATAACCCACTGATTAAATGACTAGCCACATAAGTGTCCTCATTATACAGGAAACCTCGTCACGACTTTGCCTTGCCTACAGATTGATGAAAAAATCTTGTGTTTTGTAAATAAGCTCTGCAAAGTCTGGTGGAAAAGTGCTTTCTTCCTTGTTTCATCAATAAAGTTACTATGAGACTTTTAAAAAATTCCACTGCACTAGGAAAACTTCTGTTTCCTTTTATGTCCAGATTTAGCAAGTTTTTCAAAGCCCTTCTTATTAAGAAAAGTTGTGGCTGGAAACATGGATAAGTAGCTACAACGATTCCAGGAGCTATAAATATTCAGCTTATGATATTCAAGAAATTATCCTCTCTGAAGTGGGCTTTATTGTCTCCTAGGGCCCACCTGCAGCTAGGTAAGGGCCTCCCAAAGTAAAGTGGATGGCCCTAAATGATCATAGGTGGTTTTTAAAAAATAAACACAAAATTAGTTTCACACCTACTTAGACAGTTTAGAATTTTAATGTGCAAAGTCTGCCAGGGCTTTGCAGTGAAATAAGGCCATGCATTCAAGCTCCCTAAAGCCAATCAGAAAGCTGGGCTGAGTACTACCCATTTTGCAATTAGGAATCACTGCTTAGTACTAGAGCACACTATTAATGAACAAACTGGTACTTTGATCACATTTTACCGTTTACAAGCTTACAAAAACTAACAATGTATTAAAAAAAGAAAAAGGACTGTTATGTTATAGCCTCAAAAGAAATTAAAAAAAAAAAAGTTGAGATCTGTTTCATGTCACTGTCTGCAGGCACTCTTGCACACAGCAAGCTTTTCCAAATTTTTCTGAATGTACTCTCTTCTTTCTGCTGAAAGGTTCCCTTTAGGCATATTTTGATGCATTTATGGGTTTTTTTTTGTGACTTCTGGATGTCTGGTAGCCCTGCCATAGGTCAAAAGCTTTATATCTGGGGTCACCAAACATATGACAGCTCAGTCCCATCTCCTCTGTGGTGCCCTGTCTGGCCACCCACTTTCACCTGACACCTCCAGGGAGAAGCCGCAGACAGGCAGCCTGAGCACTGTGCTTTGCTCTGCACGTGCAGCCAGGCCAGCATGTCCTGCATTTGTCTTGGATTTATTCCACATCTGCCAGACAGATCTTGTACACATTAGCGATTTGGGAAAGCTCTAGGTATGAGTGGGCTTTACTCAAACCAGTCACTGCCTTTAGAGAAGGGGTGGATAAAGGTATGTTTTACTGTTTTCTATCATCATATCTTTATGTTGTTCACCACTGGGGTGTGCTTGTTCTTACTGGAGCTATGGTATTCTGAAGGATTTAACTATGCTACTACCACTTCAGCATCTAAGGTGTGTGATGAGGCAGGCTCAGACTGGGCAATTTTCCTTTGTAGCCTGTAGATACAAAATAGGGACCAGACTCCACTGTGCCTGGCACTGTTTGTATTTTCATGAAAGAACATTCATTCATCCTACAAAAGCTTTGCCTATTAACTCTGCATTATTTCAATTTTTTTAACTTCCATTTGCTTACAGTGACTTGTAAGTCCCAAAAGATATTAGTTTATGATAGTAGGATAATTCTGTCACTGTTTTTCATGAGCGCATTTTGTATTAATGGGATTCAGTCCTATGAAGTTCCTGCCCAATACCAAATACAAACAATATCACATGATGAATGTCCTCATAATTAGATTCATTAAAGGACTATGGAGCCCAAAGTGCACCTATAGTTAAATCCAGACCCTCTTCTAGGCCTAACCTAGTTAGTCAGTGCAGGACAAGTGTCTCAGGAGGACTCCACCACAGCCAGTACATTATTCATAGAGGGAAATAATTTAGGAAATAATAGTTACTCTTACATTGCCAGATATCTTGGCATCCCCCCCTTACTCTTGTTTATCTAATGTCCCTAAGCTAATTCATAAGCACTAATTAGATCTCCAGCTTTCTTTCGAAACAAAGCAACTGGTTCTCTGTGACACCAGACTTGCAAGTCATTCCAGGAAGACACAATTCAAAGATCACTCTCATCAACCTACATAGCTGTCTACAGTTGCCTCCTCCATTGCCACCATCACTACAGCCCCAGCTACAGCAACAGGACTATTTCACATTAACTGGGGAAAAAAAGCTTTTTGATGTGTAGATATAGCCTCAGCCACTGAGGACAAATGTGTCCCTGAAACATTTCCTCTCTTTGTCCCTTATCAGATCCCAGCTACTCAGACTCCATGAGCCAGAGTTATTTGCAGGTTTTAATTTGCTAAGTTGATGATAATGGTCACGATATCACCATTTTAATATTATAGCCTGTATCAAAGTCTGGAGTGGTTAATTTTAGTGCCCATTTCTAGGGCACATGTGCCTACATTTGACATATCACCCACAGTGTGTGATCAATACAGGCCTTATTTCCCTCTACTTGCATTATTTCCCTCTACTCTCAGTGATCATAGGTGCCTATGAAGAGCTCCAGAAGGCAAAAAGAGGACCATAAGCATGTATTTATCTACGTAGACTGAACAAAGAGCCAATGTAAATGCTATGTGAGTTCATCCTAGCTCAAAACAGGGCCCACTCACCTTCTTCTTAGAAGACCCACATTCAGAATGCTGAGTATTTTTGAACAGCAAAGATCAAGAAGATCAAGATTCTGGTCAAGACTCTAGTCATGATAAGACATTCATAAAACCATCATCTATTCCATCATAATTATGTGCCTACAAAAAGCAAGTTTAAATGGCACAAATCGTTAACTGTCATTTACAGCTTGCTTGCACTACCAATCACACCATTATAATTCCTGTAGGGAGTAAAACAACATTAGCACTAGGAAGGAAATGGGAAATTACTTCAGAAGCTTTGATTTTTACTACTGTCAGTGGAATGGGGAAGAGGAAAGGATAGGAAATATAGATACAAATGAAGTATAAATTGTGATCCTTCTCAGGACAGTATTATTTGTCTTACCCTGGCTATAAAGTTGCTTTATTTTCTTAACTTTCTGCTTGGGAAAGAAGCCACTAAATTAAAATAAAATGTGATTTTGTAATTCAAGGATGATTGTCTTTTTTTTTTTTAATTTATAAAACTGGAGAATCATAAGATATTATTAAGTTGGATAAAGATTTTGCTGATTCTGATTTTTTTTTTAAGAAGAAGGAGTTTCTTTGCAAGTGAAATAATTAAAAATAATAATACTAGGAACAGTTCCCTTTTTAAATACATTAATTTTTTATCTGTTTTTGCCATTGTCACATTTACTAGTGGTGTTGTCACTGAAGTAAATAATACAAGAACTAATGCCTGCACATAATGTAAAGTGCTGCTCATTTTCAGTAGGGATATTGTAATTCTCTGAAGAGCTAGATAGAAAAGGAAGAAAATAAAAGCTTTTGAAACCAATTCCTTAAAGAAACTATGTAAACCTATGATTAACCAGTAAGTGTAAAACATGATTGCCTAAACATACGGTCCTGTTGTGACTGCAGACACCACAGGATAGCCCAGTGGGTGCCTGGCTTCCGTGCCAGACTATATCCACCATAGGCTCTGTGCTGCATTTCCCAGCATTGAGTGAACATGTTTGGTACCTCAGAGCATCCTGAATGGCTCCAAATGCCTTTGTTTGAGAAACCAGACCTCTCCCATAGAGTCATCATTCCTCAACCTTGTTTTCAAAAACACTTCCTGACTTAATCCTTGAAGCTCAGTACTTCATCCATATCTCGAGCTCACTCGACACACAGTAATCTAATGTTAGTACAGCACAGGCAATAGCTGTGTCTCTGCTGCTAAATCTAAAGTCACTTGGCACTGATTGGCTTGGACCCTCCTGAGATTTGTCTTGGATACAGCTAGTTGGAGTGGTCCTAAACAGAGCCAAAGAGCTATTTGTTAACTGGAGTGGGTAATCACAGGTTTTGCACTCAAACCCACACCCTTACTTTTCTCTTTTGCATTGTAATCATGCACACACACATGCTCTGGACTTTGGAAGATCATACTTCAACTACAGACCACTCAGTCTCACCTCTGTGCCTCGCAAGATTATGGAACAGATCCTCCTAAGGCAAATGGAAAACAAAGCAGAGGTGATTGGTGGGAACCAGCATGGCTTCACCAACAGCTAATCACTCATGGCAAAGTTGGTGGCTTTTTGTGTGAAGACACAGCAACAGTGGACAAGGGAAAGGCAACTGATGTCATCTACCTGGAACTGAGTAAGGCCTTTGACTCTGTCCCACATGACACCCTGGTCACCAAACTGGAAAAACACAGACTTGATGGGTGGAGCACTGCTAGATAAGGAATTGGCTGGATGGTCACACACAGAGAGTGGTGATCAAGGGCACAATGTCCACCTGGAGACCAGTGAAAAGTGGCATCCCTCAGGGGTCAGTGCTGGGACCAGTGCTGTTTAACATCTTTGTCAGTGACGTGGACAGAGGAATCAAGTGCACCCTCAGCAGGTTTGCAGATGACACCAAGCTGTGTGGCACAGTTGACTTGCTGGAGGGCAGGGATGGCATCCAGAGGGACCTGGACAGGCTGGAGAGGTGGGCCCAGGCCAACCTCTTGAAATTCAACAAGGCCAAGTGGGTCGGTGCAAGTGCACCTGGGTCGCTGCAATCCCAAGCACAAATCCAGGCTGGGTGGCAAATGGCTGGAGAGCAGCCCTGAGGAAAAGAACCTGGGGGTCTGGGTTGATGAAAAGCTCAACATGAGCTGGCAGTATGCACAGTTTGGACAGCCAACAGTGTTCTGGGCTGCATCAAGAGCATCATGGCCAGCAGGGCAAGGGAGGTGATTCTTGCCCTTTATTCTGCTCTTGTGAGACCTCACCTGGAGTACTGTGTGCAGTTCTGGAGCCCCCAGCACAAGAAGGACATGGAACTGTTAGTGTGAGTCAAGAGGAGGGCCATGAACATGATCAGAGGGCTGGAGCACCTCTGCTATGAGGACAGGCTGAAAGAGTTGGAGCTCTTCCTCCTTTCTGGAGGAAGGCTTCAAGGAGACCTTGTGGCCTTCCAGTATATGAATGAGTCGTACAGTAGGGCTGGGGAGGGACTATTCACAAGGTCTTGTAATGACAGGATGAGGAGTAATGGGTTTAAACTGGCAGAGGAGAGATTTAAGCTGGATGTTAGGAGGAAGTTCTTTCCAGTGAAGGTGGTGAAACACTGGAACAGGTTGCCCAGGGAAGTTGTGTCTGCTCCCTCCCTGGAGGTGTTCAAGGCCAGGTTGGATGAGTCCTTGAGCAACCTGTTCTAGTGGGAGGTGACCCTGCCTATAGCAGGGGGCTGGAACTAGGTGATCTTTGAGGTCACTTCCAACATAAACAATGCTATGATTCTTTGGTTCCTGTAGTGAGGACTCCAGAACTGAGCATAATACTCAACATCTGGCCTCACCAGTGCTGACTACAGGAAGATGATCATTTCCCATTTCCTGCTGGCCACCATGTTTCTAATACAAGGCAGGATGCCACTGGCTTTCTTGGCCACCTTTGCACACTGCTGACTCCAAATTTTGAGATGTCTTGCTTCTGAAGTCCAGGGATAACTGACTAGTCCACCTGCATGAGAAGAACTTCGTTCTAAAAAGAGGACATTAAAATTATTTCTGTTGCAGATAGATTCCTGTGACACTCCAAGAGAGACCATTCTCTGATTTCTAGCTCTGCCAAAAATTTGTCAGGATTTTATATTGTTTTTACTCACATAAATTCTCCATTGCTTGTCTAATGAGCCTATCTAAAGTGACTTGTGATTTGTGTTATTTTCTAGAAAGATTTTGAAGCAGAAAGACTTGTGAACAAAAGCTGTGCATTAAGGAAGACTGTGATTTCTAGGTCGGATGAGGCCTTGAGCAACATGCTCTAGTGGAAAGTATCCCTGCCTATGGCAGGTGGTTGGAACTAGATGATCTTTGATGTCCCTTCCAACCTAAATTATTCTATGATTCTGTGCACCCCTGTGTATCTACACATACATGCATCACATATTCAAGACCCAAAGACTCCAAAACATGCATGAGCCTTCATGAAGACCTGCTTCTGTACTGGTCTGTGTTATCTCCATAACATAGTACTGGATTGCTATGAGAGTGAAGTTCTAGAAGTTGTTTGATCTACAGAGCACTATATCAGATTGTTGTGGGGGAAGGGATGTTTCTTTGAAAGGCAGAGAAACATGTTACTTTAGAGTAGACATCAGACTTAGGGAACGTGTGTTTAAGAAGAAAAAAGTCTACAGGACAGACATTGGAGAAGGAGACAAGAAGAGTGAGAAACAACAGAGTTAGCATCAAGGCCAGAGGAAGGGAGGTGCTCGAGGAACTGGAGCACAGATTCCCCTGCAGACAGTCCCAGGAGAAGACTACGGTGGAATAGAATCAGTCAGGGTTGGAAGGCACCACAAGGATCATCTAGTTCCAACACCCCTGCCATGGGCAGGGACACCCTACCCTAGATCAGGCTAGACAGAGCCTCATCCAGCCTGGCCTTAAACACCTCCAGGGAAGTGGCCCCAACCACGCCCCCTAGGCAACCCATTTCAGGGCCTCACCACTCTCATGCTGAAGAACTTCCTCCTCACATCCAATCTGAATCTCCCCACCTCCAGCTTTGCTCCATTCCCCCTAGTCCTGTCATTACCTGATAGCCTAAAAAGTCCCTCCCCAGCTTTTCTGTAGGCCCCCTTCAGATACTGGAAGGCCACAATAAGGTCACTTCAAAGACGTCTCTTCTCCAAACTGAACAGCCCCAACTCTTTCAGTCTGTCATAATAGGTATTTACTTCAGAAAATAATAGGTATTTACTGTCAGAATAGGTATTTACTTCCCTGCACTGCACCAGAACAGGCTCCTGAAAGGAATTGCAGCCTATGGGAAGAAGCAATGCTAGATAAAAGGAAAAGTATGAGGAGTATGGAGTGGCAGAGAGAAACACCTATGGCCTGACCCCAATCCCTGTTGCTCACTTCTAAGGGAAGAGGTCAAGAAGCTGAGAATTAAGGAGCAAAGCTGAGTCTGAAAAGCAGGGGAGAAGGGAAAAGGTGTATTCGTTTTAGTCTTTGTTTCTCTATTTTAACTGGAAATAAATTAAATTTATTTTCTCAACGCACAGTCTGTTTTGCTCATAAAAGCTTCTGGTGAGTGATCTTTCTTGCCTTATCTCAGCCCATGAGCTTTTAAATCGTATTTTCTTCTCTGTATCTTGTTGAGGAGAGGGCATGTGAAAGCAGCTGAGTGAGTGTCTGCAGCCAGCCAAGGTCAGCCCAACTCAGGACATTAAGACATTCATACCTGACATAAAAGTAAATCAGAGTCCTTCAAATTCCTGCTGATCTAGCAGAAGAAAACAAAAGTAAAAGACATTGCAAGATTATTAATGGAGTGAACATGCACTGTGATGGTTATAAAGTGATAGGATACAGTGGAGGTGGAGCAAGCAAGAGTTGCACTGGGCCAAAACACTAACCCAAAACATTAAGTATGTCTTCTTTAACACTGAACATTTTCTGTAGTTTCAGGAAGAGAACATAATAACCCACTTTCCTCAATATGCTGGAGCTCATCCTCATTTTCATTAGGCTCATTCACTACTGAAAGTTAAATAGAAGTGCCATAAATAGAACTGTATTGGCATAAACATAATTTCAGTTCTTGGCGCTTGACTTAGGTAAACAACCATGCACTTCCAGTAAGCCTTAGGGATGTAGCCTTATAATTGCACACTATCAATGCAGTCTTCTACAGTTAGGCAGTTTAAATCTGAGGTGGGCTGAACTGACCTTTGGAGTTGCCTGCTTTCCTCACCTGGTTGCAGAAAGAGATTTGTAGAGCGCTGCTCTTCACTCTTGCATGCTTGACAGGTCAGAACTTCATCTGCAGCATGCCCAGACTCAGACACTCACAGGCAGACAGATCACCTGCACACCGCTACCCTGCCCTGCAACAGAGCAGGCTTACTCTCAAGCTGTTGACATGGACAGTGGTGATGCACAATGCACAGCTGACAGAATTTCATCTCTGGGAGAGGCAAGTGCTTCTGCCCACTTTTTTCTGGCTCCCACTGGATTCCCAGGGCAGCAAAAGCTGAGACATGTAGCTTGCACAGAAGTAAGAGAGCAGAAGGCAGAAATTCCTCACTGCAAGGAATGGAGTAAGACAGATATCATCTTCACAGTCTGTCAGGAGACATGACATAGAGTTTCCAAAATTTCCATCCATTTTTCTCAGTGATGTTAATTTGTGGATGTGAACATTTAAGTTATTTACAAAACAACCTCCAAAGTCAGCTTTCAAATGTTACAGATTGCTGAAATTACAGAATGCAAAGAGATTAATGACTGTAATCCCACAAAATGTTCTCCTAGAAAAAGAAAAACCACAAGTAGCCATTAAAGAATAATGAAGATATAATACAGTGTCAAGGAGTTTCGTTGCTTGGCATAATTGGAACTTCTGTGCCTTAGCTGAATCCACGTGGACATGCATGGCACTGCCATTAAATTCAACATGTATATGGGGAGTCTGGTGATGGTACATGTGTGTCCTGTTCATATAGAATCAGCTGCAAAACTGGGGATGTGAACAATACCTGACATTTATTTGCAAAGGAAATAACTTTCTTGCACTGAAAAATAGACATACAAAGCTCAAGCAGTGCATTTGTGATTTTTTACCTTGTTGTGTAACTCTGGTTTGGGAGTTAACTTCATCTGCGGAGGTTGCAAACTCCCTCAATAGCAGTGCTGTTCCCAGTGAAGCATGCAGCAAGTAGTTAATCAGTAATTCTTCATGGTTCATATTCGCTGTCTGCTTTACTGCATATAGTTTGATATAGTTCCTTTCAGTAGACTTAATGCTGTCATTAGGAGTCACATGCTGAATTTTTATCTGAACTATTATGATAGCCCAGACATAGCATTACAGCCTCCCTTTGTAAGCCAAAGTTATGGAGTTCAGAAAGGCTTAAAACTTAATAAATAGTATGGGGTTTATGGTAATGGAACAGCTGCAATGGCAGACTGACATACACACACACTCTGACTTAGCCTGCCTAGTTGCTGTAAACAGGTGCACCCAGAGGCTAAACCTCCTTTTTTTTTTTTTTTTTATTCATGACACTGATTTCATTGTCAGAGTTTTTCTTGACAATTGTGTGCGTGTTGAGATAATGTAAAGGAATCCAGGCACATGTGGTGGGTGAAATTCCTGGGTCTTGCAAAGGGGGTGAATTAAAAAATTTCAATTGCAGTTATCACTGTACAGATAACCCAGTAAGCCATTTGAAAGAAGAAGAAGAAGAAAAAAAAAAATCGAAACCCAAAACCAGCCAACTGAAAAAAAAACCAAAAAACAAAATCCCCAAAAAACTAAAACCAATGAACCAAAAAACAAACCTAGAACAAAAAACACTAAAAATCTCTTGTTATTAATGGAAATAATAAATGTACGTTATGGGGAGAATGTTCTCAGAATAGTAAAAATCACTGCAAAACAGTGTGGATTCTAGTATTTAGCATTCATTTCCGGTACATTCCAGGAAGTTCTAAACCTTTCTTTTAAAATCTCAGAGTCTGGGTGCTTCAAAAGAACTAGTTTCTCACTGTGTTAAAGTGCACAAATGGGAAGACAGAGGCATTTAAAAACTTCAGCTCAAATGCCTTAGATCAGATCACTACGCCTGTGTCTCACCTATTTAGTCACACCAGAAAGTTTCCTCCTCCTCACTGTACATTAGTCTGTTTATTTCTTGCAAGATAATCTCTAAAATCAGGATCAACAGTAAATAATTGCATTTGGCGTTCCCATTTGTTGACATCCTGCATAGGAGATGCAGTGAATTTACCTTACTTTGGATGAGTCATATCTCAACAAGTGTTTATTCCTTCTAGACACTTTTGGAGAGTCTGCTTAACCAAATGTGATGCCCCAAAAAGTCCAAGTGAAATCTAAATAGTGAACCACCAAAAAACTTTGTACATCACTACAACACCTTCTATATGCCAATAAGCTCATACAAGAAGCCAGGGATAGGAGCCTGGATGGAGTCCTATATTTATACAGCTATAGTGGCTCACATTGCCCAGTAAGATTATCTAGGGCAGCTTCTAATATCTGCATGACACTAATTTTGCTATACACACATACCCTCCCACCAGAGCTTTTAAATAGGCAGGTGACCCTTGTTTCAGGTAATAATAATTCCACATGAATGAGGAAAAATCTGTAGAATGTAACAGAGCCTATAAAGATATAGATAAATATTCTGTATAAATTAATTTAGAATTAAATACTTTCTGAAAAATCTATAAGCTGTCCAATAAGGTTCAACATAGGATTGTATCTCTGTTTTTTCAATGGATGAGTTTATTGTATGGTGAATATTCTCTTTAAATTCCATAGAGAGGGTTTTTCTCTGATGACTGAAAAATTAGTAGAAATAGAGACACATGTTTTAGGATTCACATTCTCCAAGTCAGACACTGAATCCAGAGTTTTCTAAGACCATTTTTTATCATCTTTCTTTTATAAAGTCTTTCTTGGCTTTAAAAATGGCAACTGTATCCTGAGCATTTTGTGGATGTGTCACAATGAGGCTTCCTCTCCTTAGTATCTGAAAATGTCATCTTTACTTGCCTTTCAGAAATTAAACTTTCCAGACAATTTCCCTATAGTGAGACAAGCTATGGACTTGTAATGTCTCAAAACTGATTCAGAGATACTTCTAAGAGAATGCTCTTAATAATCTTCAACTAGAGTAATTTTGCATAAAGCCCACTGGAAAGTGGCCAAAATTGGGTTTGAACTTCTGTGTGTCTAGGTCCAAAAAGTTCCACACATTGTTCAGAAAGTAGTCTATCACAAAGTGGTCTGCTGTCAGGTTTGATAAAAGCTACTTACCACATGTGCGCAGTATATGATCCAAAACAGGAAGCACAGCATCCGATTAAGTAGATGACAAAATGCCAGCAGCGGATATCTGGAATATACATTCCTCAAAAAGAAAAGATATTTTGCTGTTGGGCAATAGTTCACAGAAATCAGCTGCAATTGTCTCCTTTCACTGTGTGCTCTGCAATTCAGATATCTGAATTGTTTTGAGAGCCTTCTCCACACCCCTTGAAATTACTGAAGAAAATGATAGTGATTAATCTCTTCTTCTGCCAGTGAATGAAGAACATAATTTCCCTTTAACACTTCTTAAGTGTGCACTGCAGATTTATGAATCCAGTATAGGCTGCAATTTGAGTTTAATTCAGACAATTGTTTTAAACATTTATGTTTATTTATTGATCTTTGATCATTTTAGCCCTCCCCATAATCCTTGTCTGACAAGTCAAGATTACATCTTTTGCGATGTCTTCTGAGATTGAAAAGGTCCAGCAGTTTTCAACATTTCTCCAGTGTCTTAAGCACAGTCCCTTGCTCTCTTCTTTTTGACCAAAAAAAAAAAAAAAATTGATTAACACCACACTGGTGTGCTCTGGAAACAATTGGCCTTCCTGTGACTTTAACCAGTGTTGTAAAAGATTTGTTTGGTAATTTCCATTCCTTGTCCTGACAAAATAATCTACACTAATACATTAATACATATACATTACAAATATTTGTTGTTTATACGTAATTACTATCTAGATGTAGCAGGAGAAGTTCCAGACATTCAAGTAATAAGGAAAGTGAGAGGCCTAACTGTTTTTTTATAGATGCCAAGAGTCAGCCTTGACTGTGGAAAGCAGGATCCGCACATAACTGGAGTGGTCAGAATGCAGCTATTTACAATGCTTACCTTTCTCTGTATGGTGGTTGGTGTTGTGGTATTTTTCAAATATAGATAGCCTGAATCTGAACAAATTCAGTTCGTTCTTTCATGTTACCAGTTGTTTTTGTTTCAGTGTTCTCATCTCAGTTTTGTGGGTTTGCCTCAGTTATTCTGTGTTATTTCCACTACTTAACCTACTTTGTTCCTTTTACAATCTTTCTCAAGATCTTTTGGATCCAAGCCTGTTGTATACAGACATCTATGATAATACAGCACTAATTAGAATATGACATGTACATAGATCTGTTCTGCAGAAATAACTGTATTTCCCTTTGACTGTTCTGTGGCATGACAAATCTAATTCTACTGGTGCCACTGAAAGTGAAGTGTTACTTCTGAAGCCAAGAGAAACCAGAAGTAAATTAGAACCGTTAGCCACACTAATGACATTGGCAACATTCACTGACAGTAGCAATGGGAAAAGCAAATATATGATGATGCATGTGCCCCAGATCCTTTATAGATCAAGACGTGAGTCACACATTCTAGAATCACCAAACTGGAAGCAATATAGCCTGGTCAAGGAATAAAACACACTCCTTGCCTAAGGAGACATTACATTGCATGTTTACATTTAGTTTTAAGGCAAGCTTTTACAGATTGTTTTGTTATTTTTCCTCTGTTTCTGTGGGAAGATTGGCTGGCTGCAAGATAAAGAAAAGAGTAATAAGAAAATTAAAATTAATTAACCAGAGCTTCTAGAAAAGTTCCTGCCAGTCTCCAAACTCTGAGCTTTCATCCATATTTAAGAAGTCAAGCAGATTCTGCTCAGAGGTTCAGTAGCTACCAGCTACTTTAATAGCTACCAGCTACTAAATGTAAATTATTACCCCAGAAAACAGGGACCATTTGACATAAATGGAACAGCTGTCTATATGGCTTCAGCTATAAAAGAGACTGTATTTCAGTAAAGAAATAATGGAGCATTTTCCCGGGCTACGGTAGAGGGCAATTGGTAGGTTTTCCCTTCGGTACTGCTGTTTACCCCTGGAGCTTAGTGACCACCTGTTCCAAGGAGCTTCTGAGACACAATGGCTGGAAGGTGGATTTCCATCTGAAACAAAACCAAAGTCATGGAGGACATCAGCACTCCAGAGTAAGGAAAGGCTTACTATTGTTGTTGCTTCAATAGTTTAGTTTTCATAAATCTTAAAATAGAAAAGTAATTCTAGCCAAATATTATTTGCTTGCTTAGGGCTTATGATTTTTTTAGTGATTCATCCTCATGCTTGTAATTTTAGTATCTATTCTTTTAAAGGCCAGTAGAGCAGTTCTGCTAACAGACAAGGAGTAAGCAACAAACCTGAAAAGAGGTTTTCCCCTGAGCCTCGTTTACACTGGGCTGTTTTGAGTCATCTGGCTCAAGTGACAATGCCTAGGCCCATGCAAACACCTCTTTTCTGCAGTGCAAGATATTGCTGCATATCAGTTAGCTTTCCAGCCTGACACAGCTATGCATTTTGTCATTATTTTAAATGAAATGAAACCTTAATGTTTATAAGGGGAAATGTTTGGGTTATTTCTGTGTTGAGAGGAAGGATGTGAGAAGAAACCTTCCTATCATCTTTCTTCACATCCAGCTTTCTGCTGAGCCCTTGGACCAAGCCAGTCTCTGTTGCAGAATTTAACAAGTGACACACTATGCCCCTTCTCTGTTCCCATGCTTACCAAGTAAGGTGCAACCTAGGGTATGATTGACATCCAGAGATGCACCTCTGGGAGACAGAATGACTCCAGGTTGGTTCACGACTATGAGGTTTATGCAGTTCATTATGAATTTATAAGTGAAAAAATCCACATTCTGTATGAGGAAAAAGGGATGGCTGTATCAATTTAATGAAAAATAACTTTTAGGGATCGGTTTAAAAAAAACAGCCAAACAAACAAAAAAAACCCAAACAATATTGTCTCTTTCAAAAATTTCAAGATTGTTTCCCTAAAATATAAAACTCTTTTTTAAAGCATATTAAAGGCGTTAACACAGTGCCTGCTGCCAGAAGAGCCCCACTGCAGTGCTGCTGAAGGAAGGAGGACAGCATCGTTATTTATGAGCGTCTGTGCTCTCTCAGCCTTTCATGAAACCCTAATTTTATCTGGCAGCTCTTAAGAATCCCTGAGAAACTCAGTTCTTTGTTACCACCACATCCATCTAACTTCTGCACCTAAAAAGACGTGGACATTTTTTCACAAATAAAGAAGTCCAAACTTTCTGACATTAATGTCATTCTACTGTTTTACACCCTAAACCTTCAAGCTCTTCCTCTCTCAGCAAGCACCAACAAGTGCCCCTTTTTGCACAACTTCCATCTCTAGCTTTTACAATACTTTTGCTGAGATCAGGATCAGGCCTCGGTCATCTGTTTTCACTGGGGAAAAACCAAGACAAAACAAAACAAACAAAATCTTTTTATTACTCTTTGACAGGAATAGAGTTAAGCCCAATGGGATTATTTTTCTCCCACTAACTTTTTCTAACCTCATTGCTCCCTCATCTTCTTTCTCAGACTCACTCCCAAACAGTTTATGTGTACATGTGGCTATGTGTCTGTGTCTCTGTGTGTGTGTGTACGTGCACATTTATCCTTGCAAAGAAAAGCAGTCTATCTTTTCAGATAATTTGCTGTTGTTTGCAACATGATACAGCTAGTCCTTTTGACTTCAGTGTGAATAAACAGCCTGATCCTGTAAAATAGGCCTTTTCTCTCCCTGGAGCTTGCTCCAAGATTGCGGAACACAGGCTAGCAAAGAACATCTGCAACAGTTAGTGGAAAACCTAAGAATTCTTGTGAATAAATAGATTGGAAACAAAGTTGGAAATTTCTCAGTGATATATAATTTTTTTTAAAAAATGAAACCCAGTTGAAGTACCCAGTTTCCCTGGGAGAATACAAGTCTAGCCAACCCAAGTCTAAATACATGTGGTAGTGATCACTGCATGCTGTTTCCAGTTTATCATCAAAAACAATCATAGCAAAATTATTGTCATTCAATTTAGCTTCTAATAAAGAAATGATACACTTTTTATCATAAGCTTGATTGCAAAACTCCTTTATAATGATGTCGGAAAAAGATGAAACAATGGATTGTTTAAAACTTCCTCTGCAATTTTTGGACAGATATTACCAGAACCTTAGATGAATATTGAATGTATCAGTAAAAGTCACCAGTGATAAGCAATACAGATCAGGTAGATTTAAGAGCCAAAACTCAAGCCTGAATTTCAAAATATTAGTGGTGGTAACTCTTTGCAGATCAGAATCAGTGAAAAACCTTTTTATCAAAGGCTGAGATCTCTTAACTATTTAGACTTTCACTTTTATACTGTGTTCTTAGATGTGCCTTCTTCATTTCAGTTACATGCTCACTCTCCCAGTTATTAAGTTAGCACAGTCCCCTAGAGACTGTCTTCAGGGTTTTTTTTTCTTTTTATGCTTACCACTGGCAGTGTTATAAAGGAAAATGATTGGGTTATACAGATTAGAAGCTAATAGATAGATAGCTTCATGGGAAATACTTCCCTCTTGAAAAAAAAAAAAAAGGCAATATTGTTTGGCTTGATTTAGTATAGCTTTGGTACGCAGAATAAATGATTTGCAGCTGGCTTACCCATGCACATGCTCTGGGCGTGAGGAACACATGCATGTTATCAATTCATTATTTGTTCTGCAGTTCATTGCCACGTACATGCTGGACAGCGACATCACTGTCTACCCTACATCTGAGGGTATAATATTAATGGCAATAGATATCAGGCTGCTGGGAAGAAAGCAAAAGCTAGACTGTGGTCGGATTAACAGTTGATTGCCTAAACAGCAGAGCTTTGAAAGCATGGGAAAATTTGCCTAGTGAGCAAGACGGATATTTTTAAAAAACGTAAAGCCTGCCAAGCTCCCAAACCTAAGGGGGGAAAAAGAGCTAGTGGAGAGCTTTAATTAAAGAAAATGGATCAATCTCTCCTCTTTCTTCTGAAAAGTCTCTTAAATATGCTGGTTTAACTGTATGCTCATACTGACTCTCTTTCTCTACTCAAAAAGAAAAGAAAAAAAGGTTAAACAACTTTTTGCAAGTGTTCTCTATTCTTCCAGCCTGTATTACTCCCTTTTTTTGGGCTATATGGTAGAGAAAAGAAAGCCCGTTCTAGTGAATACTGGCCAAAACGACTCCACAAGACCTAGTGTTTCTCATAAATATGCACGTATACCAAGTGTTTACTCAGTTTAATCTACTTTGGAGGCAATATGAAGTTTGCTCTCACTCTTTGCTGTATGGATATAGACTGCTGAAGTGACTGTACTAAGGATGCCCTCTACTGAGAAAAAAAAAGATAGAAGTCTTAATATGGGAGCTACAGGGAATCTCTACTAGCTAGTACAACTAGTAAGAGACTGATTGCTTTCTGGAGCATAGACTATTGAACTTTATTTCAATTTTCAATTTGAGAACAGTTCTGACTAATGTGTGGACAGACTTGGCCACAGAATTATAGACAGTAGCTATACTACTAAATTAAACTCTGCCAGGTAAGGCTCCCAAACAGTTTGTCTTGATTGTCATCACTTTTCAAATGCTAGAAGGGTCTTCACATAACTTTGGCTAACATAAATTAGCAGCTTCCCTGTGTCCATCTTGAGGAGGCTGCAGTTCGTCACATTGTTTAGGGTGGCCAAGGCAGCTTAATATTATCGATACACATTACTCTGTACTAGGAGTAGACTAACTGGATTCCAATTTCTAACTGGAATCATGTTAGAAAATAATCTTAGGCAGATTCAACTCCTCAGTACAGACGTAGCCTTAGAAAACAGGGATGCAGAGAACCTAGTAAGATCTAGTAAGTTTCTTGCAGTAGATTAGAGCATGCAAAACAAATTCTCATGGCTCCTGACAGATGCCCATCCAGTTCTCAAAAGCCTCTAGGGACAGAAACCTCATAATCTTCATTGGCTGTTCATGTAATTGCTAAGAATACCTGGGTTTCTTCAAATCCAAAATGCACACTGCAGCAGTGTTAGTTAGCCATTGTTTTCTGAACCCAGTGGAATAAAGACAGATTATGCTTTGTTCCTCTTTGCAGCTACCATTTAATTCTTTGAGATGATGGTATACAGTTTCAGTGTTTTTCTCTGAAGATTAAAAATACTTGTTTATTTGAAAGTTTCTTGTGGATTATCGTTTGCAGATCTTTAATATCACATACATATGTGAGGTATTTCTTGACAAATAATATAGCCAAAGAAAATTCAGGCAGTAAAATGACTCCTGCACTATTATCAGTATAAAGACATACACAGCTTCTGAGGCTGAATCTTCTCATCCAACACCAACACCAGCTTATAGCGGTATGATGAGTATGTTCTGAAGATACCTAGATGCCTGCATCTTTCACTGACAAAACAATGAGTGCAGGATTACTAGCTCCTACTGAAATGTTTTAAAACAAGACCTGGAGAAGGAGTCATGATTTGTTGGGACTGTGGACAATTGCTAAAATGTCTATCAGCAAATCCGGAATGTTTGAAAACTGCAACACCTGTAACATGTTGTTGTAATAGCTACCACTAGCCCAAACAAAGCTGGATAGCTTCCTGAAATGATGAATAATTTTGCTCTTCTTCATATACTTCCATGATCAATAGCTCTAGTGCAGTCAGTTAGCATATGGGCTGCAGACATTTATGGGACAGTAGTAAATTCTCTGCATGCTGGGCGGGTAGATCTGATGACCACAATAATTGTGTTCAGATGAGTCTCCTGATGGAAAAACAAATATTCTGTCTGACTATGGGCTACATATCTTCTAACTGCTATGCATAGGGTGACATAGATAGCATAAGATACTACAAAACATTTACGAATGCACAAGGTTTCACTGAGCCCATACTTAGAGAAGCATATAAAATACATCCCACAATATTTCATCATCCTCTTAGCTGTGAATAAGAGAGAGACATAACTAGTCTTGGCCATTGTAAGGGCTCTGTTCTTGGAGCCTGAATACCCTTTACAGTAGTAAGGAAAAGATTTGTCGTGGGAAGCAAAGCATTTGGTCTTGTTTTTTGTTTCTTGGGGTTTTTTTGTCAGAAGAAACGCACTGGGGAAAATATTTTTCAAATTATGTTACCCACATACATTACTTACCAACTTCTCTCTACACTGTCAAAATGAAGACCTGTTTCATTCCAAACTTCTGCGTGGCCTGCTCCTGCCTGTAATGTGGGAGGAGGAAGCCCACCAACCATTTTCTTCAGTGACACAACCTGGGCATTCTACTGAGTACTCTCCCTTTTCAAGGATCTTTAAGGCATTTCCATGCCTTTTGATCCCAGAAAAGATGACGCCTGAAAGGCAAATGCTCCCCATCACTTGATGGCCTATCCATTGTTATCCAAAATCCTTTGAAGCTGTGAACCTCAGGCTCTTATCTCTGTCATTGTCTCACCTTTCCTGTTAAGTTCTGCAGTCTATCCTCTGACTACCCTGAACATTCAGGCAGGCACCAGCAGGGGGGAAAGCAAAGCCACACAGAGACTCTGAAAGATTGCACAGATATTTTTCCATCATTGCCACAGAGGCAATTTCAGGGCATGGAGGAACAGTGGTTTGTTTACATACTTCAAGCCAGTCTGCCCAAAATATCACAGGAAAGTGGTTTCTTGGTGACTATGACAAATCATGCAGGGTACATATTGGATGGCATTCTCTGATTTCACCATCTTTTGAATGGAATATAAGCCTGGAAGCTATAACACAATGGTATGAGACTGCATGTCCCCAGAGGCTGAGGCATGCTTCCCCTGGGGTCTCCGGTTACAAGAAGCCCTTAGAAAAAGTTCAGGCATTTGGAGGTTTTTTTTGTGTGGAAGCAGATTTTGCAATTTAAAAGTTTGATGTTGAGAATTTGAGATTAAATCAGTGTTCTGTTCTGACTTCAACGACTTGGATTTTTCTGTATTTACATTCCAACCATGTGACACACAAATCTTTAGAAATGCTGATGAGACAGCAAGTAGATATCTTGGGTAGATTAGTCTCAACTTACTTAGTGAAAGGTGCCTAAGTTATAAGGGTCCAAAACACTGTCTAGACAGTATCAGAATCACAGAAAACATCCAGTTGGAAGAGACCTCAAAGATCATGTGGTGCAGCCCTTGATCTGGATGCACTGAAGGTCAACAGTAAACCATGTCCCTAAGTGCCAGGTCCACACACTACTTAAACCCCTCCAACAACAGTGAATCTACCACTGCCCCAGACAGAACATTCCAATGTTTGAGAATCTTCTCTGTGAAGATATATTTCCTAATGTCCATCCTGAACCTCCTCTGGAACAGCTTGGAACCATTTCCTCTCATCCTGTTGCTTGCCATCTCACTCCAATATCCCTTCATGTAGCCTCTTCCTCTCCAGAAGGAACAATCCTAGCTCCCTCAGATGCTCCTCATAGGTCATGTGCTCCAGGCCCTTCACAAGCCTCATTACTCTTCTTTGGACACGCTTAAGCACCTCAATGTCCTTGTAGTGAATTGCCCAGAACTCAAGATGTGGCCTCACCAGTGCTGAGTACAGAGGGATGATCACCTCCCTGTTCCTGCTGGCCACTGTGTTTCTAATACAAGCCAGGATGCTGTTGGCTGTCTTGGCCTCCTGGGCACACTGCTGACTAATGTTTAATCTACTACCAACCAATACCCTCATGTCCCTCTCTGAGTTACAGCTTTCCAACCACACATCTTGTGCTGGTTTGAGGCTAATTAGAATATTTTAATAAGAGAAATTAGATTATAGGTTGAAAAAGGAAAACATGGTGATGTATTATCTCACTCACAGGTTTGCTGACAGATACAAAAGTAAGAACACAAACAGATAAGGGAGACTTGATTGGGTCTGAGCTCTTGGCTGTTGGTCTTTCCCTTCCCTTGCCTTCCAGCCGAATCTGTGTAAACCAACTAATCAATTTCTGCTTTGAACCCCTCCTGACTGATCTTCACTGTTTACCTGGCATGCAAGACAAATACTGGGATAAGACTGGGTGAGGGAGTGGGGGGAAGGTGAAGGGTGATTGGGAACTCCTCCTGTGGACTCTGATTTCTTGGAGGAGTATGCTGTTTCTGTATTAGCTTTTTACTGTATATATCTGTAAATATCTGTAATATAGTGTAAATATCTGCTTGTATATTGAACAAAGCTGTAAATATCAAGCTTCATTCATTAACTTCCAGTTGGGTGAGTCTAGTCTGGGTGATTTCAAAAGGGGGGGGGGGGGGGGGAAGGGGAGGGAAATTACTCCAGAACCACATCCCCAAGTCTGTAACTTACCATGGGGTTGTTGTGACCCAAGTGTAGGACCTGGCATTTGGCCTTGTTAAGCTTCATATGATTAGCCTTTGCCCATTGGTCTAACCTGTTCAGATCCTGCTGTAAAGTTTCCCTAAACCTATCCAGATCCCACTGTGAATCTTCCCTACCCTCTCTAGTAGATCAACACAGCAACCCAGCTTGGTTTCATCTGCAGACTTATTGAGGATGCACTCAATCCCCCTCATCCAGGTCATTGATAAAGATATTAAAGAGGACAGATGTCAGTACTGAACACTGGGAGTCACCACTAGTGACTGGGTGCCAGACAGAATTAACTCCATTCACCACCACTCTTTGGGCCCAGCCAGCCAGCCAGCCAGCCAGCTATCTAGCCAGTCTTTTATCCAGTGCAGAGTGCACTTATCCAAGCCTTTTGCCATGATTTTCTGAAGGAGGATGCTGTGGGAGACAGTGTCAAAGGCAGTCCGAGCAGATGGTGTCCTCCCTTCCCTCATCCACTAAGTAGGTCACCTTAGTGTAGAAGGATATCAGATTAGTTAGGTACGACCTGCCCTTCATAAACTCATGCTGACTGGGTCTGATCACCTGGTTGTCTTGCCATATGCATCTAAAGTATTATTTTGCTGTGATGATAAGGAAAACAAAAACAAAAATTAGGATGATATTTTCAGGCAGAGGTAATATCTGTTCCTTAATCAACTAATGTGGGGGTGGAAGAATTAGACAAGTCTTTTGGTATAGAAATCTTTCTTCAAGTTTGAAAGAGAAGCAACAAAAGCTTTGGCATTTGGACTTGGAAATTAATAGTACATAATTTGTTAACAATTCTGGAATTCAAAGGAGGGAGTTATCAATACAAATAGCACTGAAAGCAAAGGTATCTTTGAGAAAATCTAGTATCAAGTAAGAGAAGAAAGAGTAATCATAATTGCTGGTTTGGTGGGGGGTTTTTTTTTGTTGTTTTTTTTCCTCAATAGCTTTCGATTTTGCCTTAATGGTTTCATGTAATTAAAAAGCAACAGGGCTTATACTACTTTTTTTGCTGTACTAGTACTTTCCTGTATGGATATTCATACTTTTGTTCAGTAGGATAACAAAAAAGAGCAAAGAATGGGGAAGTGAGAACAATTGCAATAGAACTATATAATAAAATTAAGAGATTAGAATCAATATGAAACATGTACAATTCTTAAGATGTATTTTATTTAATTTGTAATTTAGATAACTTTCCATCTACTTTTTATCTCTTTTTAAATCTTTTTCTTAGTTTTTGTTTAGTTTTGGTGACTACTTAAAATGAAAATGTCACTTGAAAATGAAAACTCAAAAAGTTTGATTTTGCCTATGTCAGAACATCCATAGGTAGCCCCAATAGGCTCATATTGTAGTTTAATATGATCGTGTATATTGTGTGATTGTTTATCTCCTCTTCAGTTTGCCTGGTTTATTTTTTCATGTCAGGAGTCTGTGAGACAGAAATTAGTTCTTTACACAATGTTTCTAGAAAATCTTGTCTTAAAAAATTCTAATGTATCTGTAGGCCTCTGTGAAATTATAGCCATGCATATGACATGTTAGAAATGTTTCAATGGAACCTATTTTTTTTTTTTTAGTGGAGACAGGTAATTAATCAAAATCAAAATATTTCTCAGAAATTATATGAGGCTGACAGAGTTGTGAAGAAGCACATGTGGGTTTCAGAATCTGCTGAAATTTCCATCCAAAACCTGAGTGTTTGTTCCTGTTCTTTAGCTTACATTGTTGATAGGCTGTCAAGTGGATTGCTTGGGAGATGAGCCTGAAGGCTGTCAGTCCTTCCTCAGCTCATATTGTAAACAAACCGGACTGTTAAATATATTATTCGCAGAGAACTATGCCTGTGCTTAACGTCACAGTTACAAATGTTGCAAGTAGCATATATCCACACTGTTATGCTTTAGCTTCTCTGGAGACGACCACGTCCTCTTGTCATATCACAGAACCACAGAATCCGAGAGCATTAGAGGTTGGAAGGGACCTCCAGAGATCATCCAGTCCAATCCTCCTGACAAGGCAGGATGCCCTAGGGCAGTTTGCACTGGAATGTACCCAGGCAGGTTTTGAAAATCTCCAGAGAAGGAGACTCCACAACCTCTCTGAGCAGTCTTTCCAGGCCTCTGTCACCCTCACTGTAAGGAAGTTTCTCCTTGTGTTGAGATGAAACCTTCTATGTTCCAGTTTGTGGCCACTGCCCCTTGTCATATTGCTGCTGACCAGTGAAAAGAGATTGGCTCCATCCACTTGACAGCCACCCCTCAAATATTTGTATACATTGATCAGATCTCCTCTCAGTCGTCTCTTCTCCAGACTAAACAGCCCCAGGTCTTTGAGTCTCCCTCCATAGGGGAGATGCTGAAGTCCCCCAGTCATCCTCATGGATCTCTGTTAGACTCTCCCCGGCAGATCCCTGTGTCTCTTGAACTGGGGAACCCAAAACTGGACTCAGTATTCCAGGTGCAGAGAGTAGAGGGAGAGAAGAACTTCCCTAGACCTGCTGGCCACACTTTCTGATACACCCCAGGATGACATTGGCTCTCTTAGCCACAAGGGCACATTGCTGACCCATGCAGATTGCATCCATCTTATTGGATGGCAGCACAGCCTGAAAGGCTGTCAGCCACCCTCCCCAGTTATGTATCATCAGTGAACTTGCTGAGGGCACACTCAATGCTCTCATCCAAGTTGTTGATAAAGATACTGAACAAAAATGGACCCAGTACTGATCCCTGGGGGGCACCACTGGCTACAGGCCTCCAACTTGATTCTATGTCACTGATTGCAACTCAATGAACATTGTGTTGGAGCCAGTTTTCAATCCACCTCACAGCCCAACTGTCTATAACACATCTTCTGAGCTTTTCTACAAGGATGTTATAAAAGATGGTATCAAAAGCCTTGCTGAAGTAAAGGTATATGACATCCACAGCTCTTTCTTTATCTANCCTCTCCCACCTTGGTAAATCCATGTTGGCTGCTCCTCATAACCCTCTTTTCTTCCATGTGGTTAGGAATGGCCTCCAGAATGAACTGCTCCATCACCTTTCCAGGGATGGAGGTGAGGCTGAGTGGTCTTTAGTTGGCTGGGTCTTCTCTTGCCTTTTTTGAAGACTGGAGTGACATTGGTTTTCTTCCAGTCATCAGGCATCTCTCCTGTTCTCCATGACTTTTCAACAATGGAGATAGGCTAACCAACAGTATCAGCAAGTTCTCCTAGCAGTAGTGGATGCACCCCATTTGGGCCCATGGATTTGTGTGTTTTCAGTTGACATAAGAGATCTCTCACCCAGTCCTGACTGACTAGTGGATTGTCTTCTTCTCTCCAGTTCTGCTCCCTTGCTTCCAGAGACTGAGGTTCCTGAGAGCTGGTCTTAGGAGTAAAGACTGAGACAGTGAAGGCATTCAGCAACTCTGACATCTCTGCATCTTCAGTTATCATCTCTCCCATATCATTCAGTAGTGGACCTACCTTTTCCTTGATCTTCCTTTTGTTATCAATGTATTTGAAAAAGCTATTCTTGTTTTCTTCAACCTCCCTGGCAAGACTCAATACATCAGTATGCTACTGCTGGTCCCCATGGGTTTGCCTGTGTTCCTAAACCACCACATAGTAAACGTGCCAAACAATAAGCACAGAAAATCCCTGTCCTTAAAATAAAAGGTAGAATTGCAGTGAAAAGCATTATTGCACAAAACTATGTGTCCTGTCAAAGAGCATAGCCACAGCTTTGATCATCTCTGCCCCCACTGGTATTCCTTTACCCTTAAGCCATGATGACTATTTTGTGTGCTTTTTGCAGATTGAAAGTGTCTGAAGACTGAGGTAAATCTCACTATCATAAAAGCATGGTTATTACAGGGTGAATAAAAAATTATGTGGTGCATGCCTTGGTAGGAGGACAAGTGGCTGTTTCTTTGTGTACAAAACCAGGTGGAATAGCTGTAGACAGCAGACATGGCACAGTTGTATCTGTAGCACCTTTCAGAAACAAGCTCTGGATTGAACTATTACCCAAACCACATAGAAGGATTCACTTTTGTGGAGCTAGCAGTAGAAATTGTTTACTTGTCCACCTGAATCTCAGGAAGGTTTAACACTGGAGCATGTATCCACTATGCTGCTTGCTAGAGCAAGCTGATGCTTAAAGAAGGTATAAGCCCATGGCAAGTCTACACGGTTGCAGGATCCTTGCAGGATTTGTGGACTTGTGGAGAGTGCACCCCATGCTGGAGCAGATTTGCTGGCAGGACTTGTGATCTCACAGGAGGTCCATGATGGAAAATCTGTTTCTGAACGGCTGCACCCTGTGGAAGGGACCCAGGCTGTAGCAATTTGTGAAGAACTGTAGCCCATGGGAAGGACTGACGTGGAAGAAGTTTGTGGATAACTCTTCCATGGACAGGATCCCACATTGGAGTGGAGGAAGAGTGAATCATCTTCCCCTTGACAAGGAAGGAGCAGCATCAACAAAGTATGATGAACTGATTGCAACCTCCATTCCCTATGCCCCTGTGCTACTTTTTGTAGAAGAAACACAGAAATAGCTTAGTGAAAATGCTAGATAATAACTGTCATTTTGCCAATTAGGGACTCACACTTTGAAGCTATTACGTTAAGAAAGCTGAAAACACTTTTAAGAGAGCTGAGCTCTAACGCTATTTGCCTATGCTGTTTGCAGAAAATGATTCTGATATTTCAAAGCTGGAGGTGAAAAAATCAAGGAAATCTTTGACACCTATTTTTGTCTAAATTTTCTTTTCCAAATGGAATTACAGAAATCATAGTGCTCATAAATCTGAAGAAAGTGTTCTGGAAATAGTTATACAATTATGTTGCATAGCAGCAAAGAAGAAAATGGATTTAAGCCTCCAAAATGTAGAGAATTATATTCATGAAGAGTTCACTGAACTACACTGTCTAATTCCATCATCATTAGAATTAATAAATGTTAGTCCTATTTATGCTTTCAGTTATCACAGAACAGGACAGCAAATGTTCTGTGTATTTTAGAGAATAAGCACATTTAGGTGATTATTAACCAGTGTTATTTGGTCCAAATCTGAGCCAAAGATAAATAAATGTGTTAGAAAATTCCATGATGGAGCTGCCAGTGTGTAGACTTCATTATAACAGGACAAGCTGGAAGTATGTATGTTTTTTAAATTATAAGAATGTTTTTAATTCAATCTGACTGGGCTATATAAAAAATACTCTCAGAAAGGACATTATTCCAGTTATTTATGAAGTCATGGTGTTAAGGATTTATTTTAGCCAAACAGGTGAGATGCTATATTTCATGGCATAACAAATGAAATATTTAGTGTGTGACATATTATGTCCTCTTACCACAAAGCTGTCTGGCTGTAATATAATAATGAAATATAATGTAATATAATATAATAATGAAATAATAACTTCTGGTTTTGAGAACTACATTGTTAAGGTTAAATTTGTTGTGAAGAAAGAAAAAAAAAAAACCAAAACTAAAATAAACCCATGAGCATTTAGAATAAATTTTTCATTTACAAATCTTATTTCCCAAGCTTAGTTTCTCAGGAAACTGCGTTCTGCATCTACTAACCCAAGTGAAAATAAGGCAAAGGAAACAGACAGAGATTTCACTGGTTGGTATGAATAAAAACATCAGAATACAGCCTTCTGTGAACAGTAAATAAGTTGAACAAATAATCCTGAAGGCTCAATTCTGATTCTTTGTATTAAACAATAAAAACATTTGAAATTTATGTTTGTCTTTTTCAATTAAGTGCCTTTTCAGACAGTGCACCAAAACCTGATTCAGTGCCAGAATATTTGATAAAGGTAGTAATTACAGAATCAGCCTTTTCTCACTGGTTGAGTTCTAAAAAACCTTGCAAAACAACCACGTCCCACAGGTGTTTCCATTTCTCTCTTCGCACTTCAGAGATGTAAGTCAAAGCACTTATAACTGGGATAGGGGTTTGAAGTACTGCTATGGTAGGCTAGAAATTATTTTTTTCAGCTTTTTCTGTTGTATATTAAATAACAAAAGTATTGATAACAGACTGAGAGGAATGCAAAGTATAATGTAGCAAACAGTATAGTGTATAGTACACATCATGTTTTAAAATGAAATTTTGTTCAAGAAGCTTGCAAAATCATTAATATTAATTCATGTTGAAGTTTATCTATATAATACAAATTATTCTTAGTACAGGCAACATCTCCATTTTTTTACACAGAACAAGGATGAAGGAAGCTGCCAATGTGTGCTTGGGGTGTAGCTGCAAAAGCATGAACAGGTCAAACAAAACCTAAAACCTATTTGCAGGATCTTATGTAACCTGGCCAAGAACCTTATAATTCAGTCCTGTTAGATTTAGAAGAGGTGTATTTCCCGACTTGAGAAAGATGGAAGTTGTAGAGAACATAGTTTAATTTTCCTCCCATCAAGCAGTCACTCAGCTTTCTCTCAGAAGTCTCCATAAAGAAAATATTGATAACTCTCCAAGAAACTTATTTACTGCACATTTAATTTCTGAATAAAATGGTAGGGTAATGGGAAGTGGATGGACCACCATCTGTCAGATGACAAGGGCAAAGACATCTTCACTGTACCAGATAACAGGTTTTGACAAAAAATCATGTCTTCATACAGATTTGAAAAATTAGTTGTGAGTAGTTAATCTATGCTACAGCATTTCCTGGTAAGAGGGAAGCTGTAGCTTCACACAGCCCCTGAGGATGGGATGATGCGTGCCAAGGGGTGCAGAGGAACTAATGGAATCTTGAGGGACCTTAGCCTTCCTCACCCTCACTTCTCTGATGAGCCATTCAATTGCTTTGCAACCCTTTCAGTGAAGAAGTGTTTCCTAATATCCGATCTAAACCTTCCCTGGCACAACTTAGGGCCATTTCCTCTTGTCCTAGCACTTGTTACTTGTGAGAAAAGAGCAACACACAACCTGCTACAACCTCCTTTCAGGTAGTTGTAGGGAGCAATACGGTCTCACTTGAGGCTCCTTTCCTCCAGGCTAAACAATCCCAGTTTCCTCCACTGCTTTTCAGACAATTGGTACTCTAGACCATTCACCAGATTTGCTGCTCTTCTTTTGACATGTTCCAGCACCTCAATGTCCTTCTTGTAGTGAGGGACCCAACTCTGAACCCAGCATTGGAAGTGCAAACTCACCAGTGCTGGGTACAGGGAAGAACCATTTCCCTAGTCCTTCTCAACCATCCAGCCTGTTTATAACCCATCAAAAAGTACACCAATCCAAACTATGAGCAGCCAGTTTCTCCCAGAGTATGCTGTGGGAATGTGCTGGTTTGAGGCTAATTGGAATATGTTAATGAAAGAAATTAGATCATTGGGTGTGAAAAGAAAATAAGGTGATGTTTATATTACCCATTCATTCTGCTGGGACACACAAAAACAAAGACACAAATGAAGAAAAGACAGTCTCTGCCTGGCTGTCACTGCATTAACTCTTCTGCCTGAACCTGCATATTCCCACTGTGGTGGTTCAGGAGCTATCTGCCCCCCACACTTTTGAAATCACTCAGACTAGGCTCTGCTGGCTGGGAGTTAATGAATGAAGCTTTATATTTACAGCTCAGCAATATATACAAGCAGATATTTACAATATATTACATACATTTACAGATATATACAGTAAAAAGGTAATACAGAAACACCACACCCCTCCAAGAGATCAGAGTCCCTAAGAGGGGTTCTCAACCACCCTTTCACCTTCCCCCCCACTACCCAATCTTATCCCAGTATCTGTCTTACATGCCAGGTAAACAGGGAAGATCAGCCAGGGGGATTAGAAGAAGGAATTGATTAGTTGAGTTACACAGATTCATCTAGAAGGCAAGCAGAAAGAGATCAGCAGCCAGAGTGACCTGAGCAGCTCTCCCTTATCTATGTTTGTGTTCTTACTTTTGTACATCTTACTTTTGTACACCAACTGATCATTCTGCTGCCCTTTCCAGCTCACCCTGCATATAAGGAAGATTCTGAGATAAGAGAGGGGTGGGAAGAAGGAGCAGGAGTTGGTTGGAAGCCCTTCCTGGCAGTCTGGCTGCTGAGAGGGGTTTTGTTTTTCTGTATTACCTTTAACTTGTATACGGCTGTAAATATCTGTAATATATTGCATATATATGCTCATAAATTGTGCTAAGCTGTGAATATAAAGCTTCATTCCCTAACTTCCCTCCAGCTGAGTTAGTCTGGTTAATCTAGTGTGGGAGAAGGGGAAACTCCAAAACAACTATGGGGAAACGGTGTCAAAAGCTGGGCTAAAATCTGGGTAGACAATATTCACAGCCTTTCCCTCATGCACTAAATTGGTCACCTTTCATAGAAGATGCCATTAGTCTAGCAGGACCCGCCCTTCCTGAAACCGTGCTGAGCTGGGCCTTCTCACCTTGTTGCCCTGTGTGGGCCACATGATGGCACTCAGGATCATCTGCTCTGTAACCTTCCCTGGTTACAGACTGACAGGTCTGTAGTTAGAATCATAGCATCAGTCAGGGTTGGAAGGGATCACAAGGATCATCTAGTTCCCCCCCCTCCTGCCATACCCAGGGACACCCTACCTTAGATCAGACTGGGACAGAGCCTCATCTAGCCTGGCCTTAAACACCTCCAGGGAAGTGGCCTCAACCACCCCCCTGGGCAAACCATTCCAGGGCCTCACCACTCTCATGGTGAAGAACTTCCTCCTCACATCCAATCTGAATCTCCCAACCTCCAGCTTTGCTCCATTCCTCCTAGTCCTGTCACTACCTGATAGCCCAAAAAGTCCCTCCTCAGCTTTTCTGTAGGTCCCCTTGAGATACTGGAAGGCCACAATAAGGTCACCTGGGAGCCTCCTCTTCTCTAAACTCTGCAGCCACAACTCTTTCAGTCTGTCGTCATGAAATAGGTTCTCCAGCTCTCTGATCATCCTTGTGGCCCTTCTCTGGACACAGTCCAGCACGTCCACATCCCTCTTGTAATAGGGCTCCAGAACTGGATGCAGTACTCCAGTTCAGTCCCTTCTTGTAGATGAACGTAACATTTATTAACCTTCCCCAGCACCTTCCTGGCTATGCAGGACTGCTGGTAAATGATTGAAGGTGCCACCTTCCTCACTATACTTAAGTGGTTCTCACCTGGCCCCGTAGACTTGTGTGTGTCTAAACAGTGTAGGTGTAGTTGTTTGGTTTAGGATAAGAAACACGTGCACAATGATTCTCTCAAGGACAGTACTTGCTACAGTAAATTCTGTGGAACTGTGTCACAGTTTAGGAGCATTTCAAACTTGAATGATATCTGTCTCTTTAAAAAAAAAAAATATATATATACTTAGATTTCTCAAGAATGTACCCTAGAATACTTTTTTTTCAACATTTATATCCAGTTAATATTTTTCATGCCTCCAAGTAAAAGCGAGCACTCCTGTTCCCTCAGATAAGTCTTAGACAGTAGGAAATCATCACAGTATTCTCTCTGTCAGGTTTTCTCCACTCAAATGCCTACTGCTATAAAATTTTAGGAGAACAGAAATTTTTTATGGAAATGTAACAAAATTGTGGAATGAAGGTCTCCTAGATCATACTGAGGGGCTTTCAATTCCTATTTTCTCTGTCTTATTGAAAATGGGAATAAAACAAAAAAAATCCATATTTTTTTTTTTAAAGGCAAGTATTTTTATCAGTTACTTATGCTCTTCACTGCCTACCTTTGATACTCTGCTGTGGCCTGATTTGCTTTGTCATTCTCCATGCCATCAGAAGCTGATGGATGCTGCTACCAAGTCATCAGAAAAGGTCTTTTCACTCATTTTGTCCAGTTATATTGAAGAGCTTTCTGTTTAAGAATAGGCTTTAGGAGAGATCTTTAATATGTAAAATTGAATAATAATTAGAAAATAATCTATTTCAGGAAATACTTCTGTCAGTTCACAGGATCACAGGATGTTAGGGGTTGGAAGTGACCTCCATAGGTCATCAAGTCCAACCCTCCTGCCAGAGTAGGACCACACAATCTAGTTCAGGTTGCACCATTGTCAAAATAGTCACCAGCCTTCCAGTGCTCTGCCACATTGCAGTAACTAAGTGGCTTTGAGCCAGAAAGTAATTGCAAAATCTTAATTTCTTTTTTGTCTACATGCAAGAAACTGAATCAGGAATGGATTTCCCAGGCCAGACTAGACACAACACACAGCTGATCTCCTTCCTTCATTCTTGCAAAGCTGAGTTGTGCACAGTCAACCACGGGGTGAGAGAGAGTAGAACAGACACAGACTGGGAGTTCTGCAGATCCACATAGTATTATTTAAATTCAGTGTTTTAATTCCCTCCATCCTACACCTAGTACAGATCTGCTATGATAGACCAATGATGAAAATGGTGAGAAGACAAATGGGTGTGGGAGAGTGTGTATGTGGTTACTGCAGTACTTGCCATCTTGTGACACCTCATTGAAGGCAAGATAAGAAACAAGAGAGATTATTGTGAACTTTCTTTATCCTGTAGAGCTGGGAGGATGTTTACTTCCACTTACCTCGTGGGTACATATCAGATATTTCCCAATATCTGTCTTGAAGCAAACACACCTTTTTCTGATGCCTTTGTCACCTCACTTCGAATGTATATGCAGTTTCTATGGAGCCTGAGAAGCAAACAGATGTGAACAGTCTTGGCCAGCAGGTGAGCTAAACAAAGAAGATGCCAAAGCAGGAAGACAGCATTCCTCCCTGTGCAAATATACACGCACTGATCAGCAGAGGAGAGAGTAGGGCCATGAAATTTGTGATGGAAAGTAGCAAGCAAAAGCAGATTAAACAAAGAGAATGAATAGGACTGAGAACGAGG
>VWZI01011183.1:84776-99019 GCA_013396835.1 Psilopogon haemacephalus | reverse complement strand
GGAAGGGAAGGGAAGGGAAGGGAAGGGAAGGGAAGGGAAGGGAAGGGAAGGCAGAAGGGTAACATTTTTATTTTAGGAGCTTTCTTCAGTACAATTTCTGTGTAGCTGATAAAAAGATGGAGAAAATTAAGGGAAAAGGATAAACACCTACCATTCTAATCCCTTCTCCCAAGGTAGTTTTTCTTGTGTATCCACTGATAATCTCAAATAAAGGAGATGCAGTCAGCCATTATCTGGGTCCAGCTAGGCCCCACTAAGAGCTCTAAGGGCTCCACATACTCTTTGGATAAAAGAAAGATGCTAAATAGCATTTCTGTTCTGTTGTCAGCTTACTGTCAGTGTGCTAACCACCCAGCATCTCCCTTCTTCTGTCAGCATGCTAGACACTCAGCTAATCAGCAACACATGGGCAATGTCATTATGTCAAATGATGGTAATCACTGGTTTGATGAAATCTTATTTTTCATTTTTCTTTTCCAAGGGGCTTGGGTAGCATTTGAGTGCCTGTCCTCCTCAGCTTGAATCTCAAACTGCTTTAGATGACAGACAGACACCATTTCCTAGCAACAGCAACCTGAGCGTTTGCAGGTGAATTAAACCAGGAGCCAAAGGAGCTTTCAACTAGGTAGCAAGGCTTAGTGGCTTAGTGAATTTATATGCCTACAGGATTAAGAAAGACTGGGAATTGAGTGGTTTTCAGGGCCCTAAAGCCCAGCATAAGAATGATTTTTCAGACTGGATCTCATTCAATATTTTTATCATCCAGTATCTTAAATGGCACAATCCAGACACAAGCAGCAGCAAACTACTGGTTTAGTTGTTCTTCCATCTTATGTATCTCCTTAACAGACAGTTTTCACCAGCTTTCAAGTTTAGAAATGCCTAAATAAATTTTCTGCTGCTGGGTTTAAAGACCAAATTTTGGCACTTTAGGCCCACAACATTTGGTTAAATGTTGCCAGCACAACTGTATTTCTTTTCCCATAATTTCAAACCAGTGATTATTTTGAAGTTACATTCTGAATAGAGTTGCTGTGAATCATTACCTCAGAACTTGAAAACAGTATTCACCTTATTTGACACATTTTAGTGCTGTTGCAATAGCTGATAACACACAAGAGACGAAGGGAGGGGACCAGGGGGAGAAATACATGCCAGGGAATGAGCAGCAAGTGCTTGCACAAACCTTTCTTTCAGTTCAAGTATGTAAAGTGAGATAAATGGTCAAACTGCAGACATACTGTATGCAGCAGGAGCCAAAAGCTGCTCCCCAAATTGGCAGCTTGAGAGGCTGTCACTACCAGATCCTCTCAGCAATCACCAGCTCGGAAACGTCCTTCCACTGATTGTGATGGACGTAAACCAGCTGCGTCTCCATAGGAAGAGAAGAGAGGGAGGAAGAGAAGAGAGGGAGGAAGAGCCAGACAGCAGGATACAAACAGCACCAAACACTGGGACCAGCTGCAGCCTGCAGGTCACACTTCCATGTCAACAAAATAATGTTATTTAATATTTGCCAAACACTGAAGTAATTCATCACAAGGTATAAGTGGATCTATAAGGTCTGAGATCGCCTGTTGAAGATTAACTGGGCATATCGCATTGCCAGTGAGGCAACTTAAATGGAGAAATTAAATAGCCTGAACCTCATAGGCAAGGCACTTATTCATTCTCTGCAGTAGCAAGGTTCCCATGCTGGTCAGCTTCAGTCATATAGCTCAGGAAACCCTCAAGCCAGAATATTTGTATGCGTGAAGGATGGTGCTAAAACAAGACAGTGCCAGCCTGTCAGAATTCAGCTAATGTTAGAGTCTGATCAAATGTGCACAGCTGTCTTCATCTAATCCGGATCCTGCATAGAACAAAATTACAGTGAATCACCAACTGAGAGCGGAAGAACTTGATTATTGCTTAAACATAGAGATAAACTGGCAACAAACTGTTCACTGCTGGAGAGCAGCACTAAAAATATCTGCTTTCCCCTGCAGACCTTCTTCAAATGGACTCCAGGCTTCTTGCCTGCCAGAGGTGTCACTTCCAGAAAGGCAGCAATACAACAAGTTGCCTGCATCCATGTTCTGTACTTCCTTCTCACCACTTCAGGATTTTACAAAAGAACAAAGAAAATCCTTTAAAATACACGGTACAGAGGGAAGTCCCACACAGACTTTTATAGAAAGCAGAAATAGTGCCACGTATCTCAAAGTGGAAATGAAAACAAGAGGCTGGGAACTGTTTTTTAATTTTTGGTTAATTACTTTTTAGCAGATACAAACCTATAGATGTTTCAATTGAATCTAAAAAGCTAATCTATATTCATTTAACTCAAAGAGTGATCTAAAGATTCCTTGACCTCTGACTAAATCCCGGTTGGACTCCAGTGCTGCTGTACATTGTCTCAGGTCAGTATCAATGCTCAGGTAGTGACTGTGGAGTAAAATAGTTTTGATAGCAACTTCAATACTGATGTATTGTTCCTTCAGAACTGCCATTTCCTGCTGCAAGTATGAAAAGGCAGTAAGATAGCGAGTTATATACAGTTCCATAGTTATTATTCTGTAACTAACTCACATAGAGTGCTTCTACAATATACTCTGTCACAGATTTCACTCAGTAATTACTTCAGGATCTACCCATAGCTATTATACAAAAGCCACAAGTATGCCTCTAGAGAACTCAGTAATTATAAGAGGTTTTAAATAACACAATTAAGTGTTTAAAGTAATAAAACATAGCAAGGTCATAGAGTGATGAGAAAGTACAATATGCAGTGCTCTCCTTGTCACAACACTCCTGGCACTGTGCAGGATTCATTACATGGCCTTTACAGAGAAGCTTTCTGCATATCATGAAGGGCAGCACTCAATTCTCATTTTCCTTTTGCTTAGTGGACACATCTGAGGCACAAGTTTGCTGCTGCAGCAAGCACAAAACTCAAGTCTGTGTACAACTTCCTTCATCCATTGAGGGTGTAGGTATTTCCCGCAAGCCTAGCTCTTATTCAAGGCTGGGCTCTGTGGAAGTTTTGTACCCAACAGTCTGTGCTCTAATTAACTCTGTTCCACTTTTCCACTCTATTATCCTTCTGCAAAATTTCCTTTCCACCTACTAATACTTATCTCTTCTATCCCAGTTCACTAGTTCCCCATTTACCATCTCTGGAGCATAAAATCTATTTCCTTCCTATGTTTCTGGTTTTGTTTTTCGGTTATTGTTGTTGGGGGGGGAGGGTGTTCTTTGTTGGTTTTGGTTTTGTTGGGATTGAGGTTTTTTTCATAAAAGCCACATTTTTACTCAAATATCTGTGATGAAAATGCAGCTTTACATGATTTTGAGATTCTCCAAGATATTGAAACTTTGTTATTATAAGGCGAGTTTTTGATGGATTCATAAGTCACAAAGTAATGAATTCCACAGCTCATCATTCACAAGTCCAATGTGCAAAATTAACAAATGGTGCTGTACAGCCTGTGTGAACTCCAAGACCTCACTTTATACATTCATTCCCCTCCAATCATTCTGCCATGACAGAATCCATAGTATTTTTGCTTTAAGTATTAAAGACACATGATCCCATGATTCTTCATGGGAACAGTGGTTAAATGCAGCACTTTTGCACTGCACTATCAGTTCTTCTGTCAGACTGCAGGGATGAAGTACATGTACCCTACTGCAGGTATCTAAACCTGCAGATGGACAAGTCTGAATACAGTAGACAGAAGCAAAACAAAAGTCAGGAATAAAGGCAAACCTCTTATCTGACCTCAAAACTTTTTCCCTTTTTTATTTTTCCTTTTTTCTCCCCTTTTTTTCTTGTTTCTTCTTTTTCCCTTCTTTCTTTTTTCCCCGCTTTTTTCTTTTTTTTTCTTTTTTTTTTTTCCTTGCAATGTTCCTTCAGTAAATTTGAAATTATCCATTTTTACTGAGAATAAAATTCAGTGCTGACAGTTCAGAAGTCTGTTACAGCTGTTTCCTCTGCACAGATCCTGTCACCACTACTGGGAAAATATTGTCAGAATCATTTGATTGGTACAGAGAGGAAGAAGAACATGCCTGTTCAAGTTTTCTTTTTAATTATTTTTTTTTTAAATTATTTTTAAGAGCTCTCTCATTTTACCAAGAGCAGTACCAAGGCTTGTTGATACACATCTATCTGAAACCGAAACTCTAACAGGCAAGAACTGATGGATATGCAGTCAGCAAAACTTCAGGTTCCCTTCTGACAAAATTTCATCTTTCAACATCTTTTTTTTTTGGGACTTAGTTTTCCACTGGAGTAACAGAGAAGTGGTGAGGAACATGCCCTGCTATATTGTCAGACATAACGATATGGCTAATTTTGATTCAAATCCACATAAAACTGAAACAAGCATGAGTCTTTTTTTTTTTTTTTTTTCTTAGAACCAGTCTACTTATCAACAACCTCTTAAGGTAATGTAGCTATCTAATTATCTTTAATAGAAACTAGCTTAGCCACAGCAGAAACAAATCCTGCCTAGGACAAGAGGGAATGGCCTCAAGCTGCGGCTGGGTGGGTTTAGACTGGACATTAGGAAACTTTTTTTCCCAGGAAGAGTGGTCAGGCATTGGAACAGGCTGCCCAGGGAGGTGGTTGAGTCACCAATCCTGCATGTGTTTAAAAGTCATTTGGATGTGGTGCTTGAGGATGTGATTTAAGGGTGAAATTTGTAGAGCAGGGATAAGAGTTGGACTTGATGATATTTTAGGTTTTTTTCCGACTGGAATATTTCTCTGATTCTGTAGCTTAGAAGTCAGATATCTTAGTCAATAAGCAACTGAATGAAGGAATGAGCCTGACATGAAACTTTCAAGTGATGTAGTCAGGACAAGGACTCATGCAGCATGATCCTATCACCAGTGTGAGTGGCATGCAAGAGTTTGCCATCACCAAGCTTTCAGCATGACAGAAAGGAGCAGAGCTGAGCAGGACTTTGCCCTGCCTGAAGGATAAGTGAACTTCTGATCATTAATAAAAGGATGATGAATGACAGCTGATTAAATCTATTTCCTTTATCACAGCTGGTAGTCTCATAATTATCAAAGCTTAGGGCAATTACAGGACTTAAATCTCCTCCCTTCTAGGTTTTGTGGGTTTGTTTAAGTATTACTTTACATTACTGTGATACTCCAACACTTTTCAGGCCGTGTGCTGAGGTCTCTGTCCTGCAAGACTATCAATGGAGTCAAACTGGAGAAATGTGCACACAACTGAGGGGCTGCACTGGAGATAGGGGTCCCCAGGATGAGGGTGTTCAAGGACAGTAGAGAAAGCCAACTGCTGCCCAGGAAAGCAAATGCCAGCTGAAAGAATGGATTAACCCCTAAATTCACAAAGGCAAGAGGAGTTTTTTAATTGACAATCAGAGTGGAGAAGGGATTGATATTAACACCCCTGACTTCTGAGAGTGCAGCGCAGCACCATGAAAAACCAGCATCAGTTCTGAAAGAGGTAAGAAAGTCTGTCCATGAGAAGCTTGTCACAGAATTTGGGACTGCCATTTCTGTTCAAGTTTCCACATTAAAAAAAAAACAAAAAACCACAAAACCAAAAACCTGCACAATCAAAAAGCAATTCCCCCTAAACAACATCAAACTAACAATATTTTTCTTTTTTTTTTCTTTTTTTTTTTTTTTTTTAGAAAGACAAAAGATAAACAGGGGATGTGTCATCCTGGGTTATTCATATATTTTAACACTGAGAGAATATGTAGCATTGCATTGGTAATGTATACTTTCAGCATCCAAATTCTCTCAGAGTCATACTTTGTGATGCACACATGCCAAAGAACCCCTTCCCACAATCCCATGAAGGAGTTTCTAGTCAAAATAAATGCAGCAGGGAAAAGGTATGGAAAGAAGACACCAGTGCAGAGATGAAATATCCTTGTTTGCAACAAGGAAACAGCAACAGGGGACATGCTGAGGTAAACTCCACTCAAAGTTACCCTTGCTCAGGTTTTCCAGGAGTTTTCCACCAAGTCTCAACCCACTGCTGAAGATGGGAAGCCAGGTCTTCAAAACTGACCAATCTCTTTTCCTTCTTTTCAAAGGAAGGACTGCTCACTTCTAACCAGTAACATAATATTTAAGGCTCATTTATGACTTGTGGGAAGTGGAAGAGAGCAGGAGGAGGAGAAGGAATAGGAAAGAAAACTCCACCTTCCCTTCAACAAGTTAATTTTAAACGCTTGTAAAAAATCTGCTCTAATGGAGTCATGGGTGAGCCTAACTCACTAGGCAGATAGTTTGGGTGTGTGCACTTGAAACACCTGCGTTTTCTCATTAATCCATATCATAGCCCTTATGGTTTCTTGTCCTCACAAGAGAAAATCAACAATAAAAGATTTCCATGTTCCACAGGGTGTTGTGAATACAGACACATAAGATACTTGAATTCCATGTGAAGGGAATCATTCTTCTGTCCTTTAAGAATTATTTTTGCCAGAAGTGCCTGTAACTAATTTTAAGATGAGCTTTTTATAAAGTGCTGAAATGAGTGTATAAAGATATTTTAGCAGAAAACTCAGCATACATTGTCCTTTAGAAAGGACAGGTTCTTCTCTGTGTTGGGCTTCCAAAACTTCCACAACAAATAACCTGCCCTTCACCACCACCACTCCCAGAGTCACTCTTACCCAGAATCTCTGCTTTGTACCTAACTAACCAGTGTTGTGTTACAATTACCATAGTGACTGCAAACCAACAGCTGCCTTGACATCTCATCTTCTACTGATTTTAGAATGCTTTCCTTTTGCCAAGGAAAAATTTTCTCAATTATTTTTTTTACTACACACTGTTCACTCCACTTACAAAATAAACATTTACTAAAAAAAAAAAAAATCATCAGAAGCAGCCTTAATTCTAACTACTAATTTATGTTATTCTTCTCTTAAGTGATTTTAAAGGTTTCTGAGGCTGTACACTATAAAGGTTATACTTTATTTTGCTGATAAACGGATGATTGTGCACTACTGTATAGGGCCATTATGGTGAGCAGGAGCCACCTCCAGATCCCAGCAGCCCAGCCCCACCCAGCCTCCTTACAGGGAGAAATGAAGCTCATCCTTATCCACCTAGCTGCTCAAATATAGCCATCCAGCTTTATCACCTCCCCATTTTGCTGTCCACTCTTCCACCAGTGCTTTCAGCCTTCAACTTTATCAATCGCATGCACTTCCCATGAAGCTTTAAGGCTGTTATCAGTTCTGTCTTTTGAGGAGGTGAGAAGATATGACAGTAGAGAGTATGACTAAATACACCTTTTAGCTCCTGCCCTAAAAGACAGAAGGCTGTGCATGGTGAAGCACCTGGCTGATGAAGAAGCCACCAGGCAGGATTTTAGAGATGCCGGAGTGTGCATCAGGGAAGGACTTCAGTCCCTCACTGGTGACATAGCCACAGGTACTAAGACCTAAAGTTGTGACATTTCCCCTTATGACAAAGTACTGTACAGATTCTAAGCAGATATAGATCTGCTCTGCTGACTGATAATTCATTTCAGTGCTACTCCAGCAGATCTTAATTAGCTAAACTGCTCACCCCCCTTTCTTTACCAAAAGGAGAGGATGGCATAGCTTTCCTTTGAGCAGTGTGTAAGAAATCACCTTTAAAAGAGCTTGACCCCAAGTCTGCATTTGAGCCTATATTAGGTGGTCTAGTGCCAGGAAAGTGTGGGCTGAAGACATACTGGGACAGGGAGGTGTGCAGAGGACATATTGCAGAGAGATTGATTCAAAATCCCAGTAGGCTAGATTATCTGCAGTTTGGCCAAGGCAGGAGATGCAGGATGTCTCTGTGTGTGTGTGGATGTGCTGAATGGATTTTAACAATGGTAAGAATAAAGTTAAGAACTCAACTGTTTGGTCTGAGAAAGATTAGTTTAAAATAAAAGCCTCAAACTATGTTTGAACAATTTTTCTTTAATTATGAGACATAACAACAAATTAAAATGTGCAATGCCTATCCGAAAAGCATGTATGTTTTACATGAGGAAGAAGGAAAACACCTTCAGAAGCAGTCAGCTTCCTGTCTTTTGCTTTTGAAATCTAGCTGATGGCTCACAGAACGGATCTCAGATATGTATATATATAATCCCCACAGTTAAAAGTCATCTATTTTAAGAGACAAGTGTTTGTGCACACAAGGAACATTGTACTCAAGCATTTGGTCTTTGTGATCCATATGGACTTCATCAACTTGTTTGCCAGGAATTTAGGAAAAACAAACTTTATTCATGTTCCTTAGAGAAATGAATTCAGTTCGTGGTCTGTGCAAAAAGAAATACAGCTTGGGAACAAAACCCCAGACATTCCTGGAACTGGAAGCTCAGAGAGCCAAAATAATTGATCCACTTAATATGTGAAACTAGTGACTTGCAATGGCATCTTCATCAGCACTAGAAGTACACAGTTTCAGCTTAGAAATTGTCACATCCCCTAAAGGGCCTCCAAACATGAAATGCTTTCAGAAGCCCCCCAGGAACCAGGCTCTCCCATCATGCTGAGAACACCACTAACTTGATATCCTGGACTCACCAAAACCTCTCTTTTCTGGATGGTCCCTCACTTGTGACAGAGGTTAGGTTGGATGTACTTTCTACATTGGGCAGGAGATGGAAAAAAGAAACCCTCTCCAAGTGGAGACCCAAATCCTCTTCTTCTCAACCCACTTCCTATTCTGGCCACAGAATTACAGACTCACAAAATCAAAGGAGTTGGAAGGGACTTCTAAAGATCATGAAGTCCAACTTCCCTGCCAGAGCAGGATGCACAAGCACCATGACCCTTCATTTATGATCACCCTTAGGTTTCAGAACTCCTATCTTTGTGTAGATATGGACAAGCTTTGACAGAAAACTAGAGGTTTTCCCCACCTTCACAGCCTTGTTGCAAAGGACCACATGACAACATTTTCTGAATACATGATAGAAATCACTGAGTTTTCCTGGCACCTGTATTTTCTACCTCCCAGATTGGAATTATTTGAGAAAAGTTGTCCCCCTTGTACATTTGAATGAAAGCAAAATCCAACAGTTCACCACTGTGATGATATAAGGAGGAAAGCTAGAAAATGCTAGAAGAAAGAGACCCTGAAAGAGCAGGAGAGAGCTGCAAAGACCAACCAGTGCATAAGCTCACTTCCGTACTGTCTGTTTTTTCATGACACATATCTACCACAGGAGATACAAGTGACTTATTCTTCCAAATATGGGCACCTATTGTTGCTTAAAATAGCACCTATGTGCTATTCTGATGCTCTTCTTCTGTGTCTTTGAGGAATTCTCTGTCTTTTCAAGTTCATTACCTTCCCTGTTTCTTGCAATATTTCTAGACAGAAAAAAAATTAATAAAAATTTCTCATTTGGTATTACATATTTAGATGGAGAGAAGAAAACAGCTTCACATGAGAACCTCTTCAACTATCTTAGACCTCCATCTTAAAGATGAGATGTATAATCTACTAGAACTACATGTACCTAGAAACAACTTTTTGGGAGCTAAAATTAGATGAGATGAGACCTTATCCCAAATTACTCTGTACCATGTCTTAGTGAATCTTTTTGTGTAGAAAGAATTTAGATGTATAATCTTAGGTTTGGTTTTCCAAGGTTGATGAAAACCTGTGGACATCTACATTATTTATCAGTATTTTGTTTTCTGTGTCAGAAAGAACAGCAGGTTTCTGGAAGATGTGTTAACATACATTGCTATTGCACAGTCATTTATCTCCAACAACACCTACTGTCTAATGCAGGAAATACATACTCTGATTCATTCCTAAAGCAAATAATTATGCAGACTGATCTCTATACTGACCAAATTTAAATAGCCAGCCTAAAACTAATGCACTGCAAATCTTTCTGGTTGTGACATTATAATTCATAGCTTTTAAAGGAATCTGCATTACTGTTCTGTAAATCTGTATTACCGTTCTGTTTGTTACATTGAATTAATGTTGCATTAAAACCCTTTCAGTAAGTCAAATGGCATTACTCACTTGTATAGCATTCTTGGCAAGCCTCAAAAATACATTTTTAATACTTAGGAACTGAGAGAAAGAGCCAGACTATGATCTGATGTTTAAAAAAGGACTAGGCACCTGATTTAACAAAAAGGAACAGGAAAAAGAAGGGAAGGAAGGAAGGAAGGAAGGAAGGAAGGAAGGAAGGAAGGATGGAAGGAAGGAAGGAAGGAAGGAAGGAAGGAAGGAAGGAATGTCGCTTTGCTTCTCTTCTCCTTNAGAAAGAAAGAAAGAAAGAAAGAAAGAAAGAAAGAAAGAAAGAAAGAAAGAAAGAAAGAAAGAAAGAAAGAAAGAAAGAAAGAAAGAAAGGAAGGTAGGTAGGTAGGTAGGAAGGAAGGAAGGTAGGTTTCCTAGATCTAAAGGCAGCAACATTTGGTAAATATTTCCACGAAACATTGCATCCTGACCAGAGTAGAGCAATTTAACCTTTTTCTTCATTATATTTAAACTTTTCTTCAGAAGTTACTGTGAAGAATAACTCAGGAAACAGCAATTATTCTTCAGATGATGCTGAGAAAAACATCCATAGCTGATCTATTCTTAGAAAAGGAACCTGATGTATTTTAAGTGTGCACAGCCTGGTGCTGTCAGGGAGGGAGGGACTGTTCCCTTCTGTCTCTGCTGGAAAGGCCCCAACAGTGTTTCCTCTGTCCCTTTCTCTAAGAGTGCAAAGAGACTAAATCACATGAGCAAATCCATGGTTACTCCTGTTTAGCATTCAGATGATGACACTTGGCTTGCCTTCCTCATGGCAACAACCACCCTCAAATGCATTCAACTCCTTGGCTGTCCATATCTCAGTAAGTCTTCAGATGGCTCTTGGATACACACTAAGAAAATGAAAAATCCTGTGTGTCATGGGTTAATTTTTATGTCAATGATGACTGTAGCTGTTTACTTTTTAAACAGATGCCTGATATACAGTGCAACTGCCTGAGTGCATAGCCAAAACCAGGCCACAGGAAATCTCTTTGACGGCCAGGAAGGCAGAATTGTTAACATGGGTCTGCATTATGGTTAAAAAAAAAAAAAAAGTGAATTGTGAAATCTCAAGAAGAAAAGTTGATACTACAAAAAGAAACCCACAAACGGCTGGTTTCTAAGAAGAGACATTTATTAATAGCACATGCACATAAATAACTCTATTTTATCTGAAAGATCATTGTGGCTTTTCACCCCAGCTTGTTGGGGTTTTTTTGTTTGCATTTTTTTTTCCAAAGAAAATAAAGAAGACTCTATAATACCAAATAAATAAAGTATCCTAAAACAAAAGCCTTATAAATGCTCCATATAAATGCTGGAGATAAGAAAGCACACTAGGTTATTTACTGCTATATTTTTATGTTTTGTTTTGGTTCAGTCTGTGTTAACACCAGCATTAAACTGACAGTTCGGGGTCACGATACAGACTGCGATACTGAAAGCCAGTCATGTATAAGGGAGTATTACATTATTAATTAAGGATGAGCTACAAGTTTTGGTTAACGCAGTTGTGCAGGGTCTAGAGATCAATCCATAAAAATAACATGTTTACTGGCTTTTAAAAAAGCAAGTAGACAGAGAAGCTGTGCCCACCCTTGTTTTTTTAAAGGTATAAACATCTGCTGCAGACACCGGGGTTGATTCTTCTTCCAGTTACAGTGGTGTAACAGGAGTTGCTTCACAGACAGCGGAGGAATTTCAGCAGTAAATGAAAAAAGAATAAGGCTCATTGTGCTTTTAATTTTGTTTCATGTAGGCAAGAGGGGAGAAAATTGATTTTAGTCCCAGCCTTTTTTTTCTCATACATGTCACTGATGCATTTTCAACCCTTGGAGAATTGGTGAATGTGGGAATACAGGCTCTAATACAAAACACTTGGCCTGTTTTCAGATCCTAACACATACTCCAGAGTTCATGTTATGGTTATCAGAAAGAATCTATGAAAAATGAAGCTGCACACAACTGCAGACCATCAGCGTGGCTTAACCCCGTCAGGCAGGGATGAAGCAGGAAGTGCTTTGTGACACTGACTGGCAGAAATACAAACTGATGAAGAAAACACGCGGCAGGAAAGAGGGTCTTAGATGGTGCGTTAGAGCCGAGGACATTAACTACAACTATACTCTGCCAGGGCCAAGATCAGAGAAGCCTGACATACTTGTTAAAGGTTTCATCAAAAGGATTAGTTCCAGCAGCTTTTTTTAACTTTTCCTACAACACAATTTACCCAAAGGTGGCCAAGGGCAACAGCGGCTGCCCTGTGAGATAACATTTTTAATTGTACAAATGCCATTCTTGATGTCATAATCCTGAGGTTAATGCAGTTGCTTGTCCCAAACAGATGTGTGGTAGGCTGCCTGTCACACAGGGAAGTAGCCACGCAGACAGTTAAAATGACCACAGTTCACTGATGCATTAAGCTGCCACCCTAAGTGTTGTCCAAATTTCAGCCACCTACTTTTGCACTTTATAAAACACTCTTAGGCCCCACACAAAGCAAACACAATAAATAATTTGTACAATGTGTTACCAGTGATCAACAGGAGAGTACAGACACAGCCGTCTGGGATAGCTCAGGGACAGGGCATGGTGGTCTGTGAATAAAGAAAAGGAAAAGAAGAGCCCAGAAAACATCTGGATACCACCATGGTAAATCCTATCCTTGCTGTACTTTGGAGTACCAATTAGTAAGAAATATGTTTTTAAAAGAGAACCTTGACATCTTCTGTTAAATTCAAATACACCTGCTAGATTTTAGCAAAGATCATATTTTCCATGTGGGGAAAATCTGTCAGTGGGCATGTAGATGAAGTACTTCTTCTTCAAGGAAAAAACATTTCTTAGAAGTTATTCACAGCACACATTTCAAAGGGTAGAGTTTTCTTCACTTTTAAACAGAGCAAATGGCTTGCTCCATATGCTAAACTGTCACCTATACCCTCAGTTCCCAAGAAGGGAAGGATGCTTCATTGACATTATTGAAGCATGAATGAGTTGCAGTTCAGTGAAGGAAATGAACTGAATCTGGACAAGTGTCATGTGAGGCCAGCTTCTATATTTCTACATCACCCTTCCAAAATCCTCATTGTGGGACCGAGCAGATCGGAAATATTCACATAGGGGTGGGAGTGGGTAAACAGCATCAGGCAGGGACACTGGAAAGGACAGCAGTTCTAAGAAAAGGTAATTCCATTTCTTGGGTCACAATTTTGGTTGTGTGTCTCTAGGAGGCACATCAAGTTGAGTCACTCTACTACAGGCTGGGAAAAGTCAGCAGCTGGTTGTATTCCTGTTTCATACAGCATTTGTGTTGCCTGCAAAAGAGGAGCTGCTCCTCTTAGGTGCAGTACTTGTGACCCAGTATCTTCTGCCCTCAGGTCTTGGTTATCAGAGGTAATTTCATGCATCCTAAGACTGAAAAGTATCTCACCATGGATCCACATTTCACTGCTAATGGCCACAATCTTGTATTGCATATCTTAGGACTGAGTTAAGATATCATGGGAGTGATGCTTTTATTATCAAGGACCTGGTTTAAATTTTAGACTTCTAGGCTATTAAATCCTCTCTTGAATAATTTCAGTTCTACATACCAGATGAATCATGCAATCTTAGATTGTGCTCAAACATCAAAAGTACAGTACTAATGCAGTTTACTCCTGCAAGAAGTGCATTGCACAGTACACATCTCTTTATAGAAGTATGACAAAACAATCATTAGGGTTTCAACTGCCACACAAATCCTATCCTGAACTGCTTTTCATTGCTACACTTTGCAGCAGTTGGCAAGGAAAACTGTGTTTGCAGAAGATATGTAAAATGAGGGACACTCTTCCTAAATACTGAATAAGAAGGATTGAAAAAAGAAAATAATATTTAGTGTGGTGGAGTCAAGTTACTCAAGAAGAAAACCGATGGAGTTGGAAGGGGAAAGGGTTATTTAAAATGGGAATTGGGGAAAACCAACAGGTGCTGGATAGCACTCAGGTCACATAAAGACATCTGCTAGAGATGTCAAGAGCACAATGTTAACTCTGTGTCTGGGAGTAGAGGGTAGGATAAAAATGACAACTGAACAGGAAATAGGAAAGACTGGGGTAGTAGAGGTACATCCCAGCAAAGAAACAGGGTGTCAGATGGCAGAAGAGAATACAAACAGAGGCACAAAAACTGCAAATACAGACACTTGTGAGTAGCCTGTAAAAGGCGGGAGGGGGGGG
>VWZI01011183.1:44420-84765 GCA_013396835.1 Psilopogon haemacephalus | reverse complement strand
TATAAGTGTGTGAGATGTCTTTTGAGAGACACTAGCTCCTCTACATGCTGTAGACTTGACTCAAAACTGGTAGTTGACTTACAGAATGCATAATGTAGCAGGATGTCCATAATGATCCTCTGACTACAAATACAGAAATGAACCAGCATAACATGTAAGAGACGGACAGATCAGCTTGCACAGATGAAGTAATTTATATCAGCAGTTCTGTGAGAGTTTAATTTATTGAAAGATGACCTTTTTCCATCAACAAAAGCATTCAGTCAGCTTATGGTAAAGCATAATGCAAAATATGCATTCATTCATTTAAAGAAGTGAGTGAAAAATAAGAGTTAAAAAAACCAAACTGCCATATCCTTTATGCAATATACTTTTGTTTTATACTAAGAACACAGAACCTTTTCAGTTAATTGCATGTTTGGTCATCAACATCCTGTCCTTTGCAAGTAAATACTCCCACACAAGAAATTCAAATGATGTACTTCATAGTATAGAAGCCTTCAGCTACTTTCAGTTTATTTATCTAGGTTATTCCACATGTTACTGTTCAACTTGCTCATAAAAGGACTTGAAAACAATATGCTTGATGAACTTTAGTAAGTGACAATAAACAGAGCTAACAAAGTGAAATGAAAGTAAACATACAGTACCAGTAGCATTGTATAATATGACAGGATTTGTAAAACTCTCTCAGCCAAACTACTTGAAACAGATTTTTATTCCAAGAACACTTATACCTAGGGCACATGCAAATTCACACTTCATCTCCAAATTAATTGCTTTTTTCCAAAAGATGAGAACTGCATTACTTCTGACTTCTCTACAAAGAAATGTTTGTGAGGTAAGGATGATCCATTTCCACGAAATCCATGGCAAAGGTCCCATTTGTGGTAATGTCACATGGTAAGTTACCTACACAAATACTACCAAGATGTCCCAGACATCTCAGCCCAGAGGTAGGGCTACCTCCTTTCTGCAGGTGATTCTGTTGCCCACACAGTCAAAGAAATTGTGCTCTCAGATAATTCTTGAGATTTCAGGTGCAACTAGGCTTCAGGTTTTGAGACTTTTGAGTTTTGAATATTGTAGGCTAAAAGCAAGGTCTAGAAAAGCTATGTGGTTTGCCCCCTGTAATGTTAGAACTGGCACTACAAGATACATAGAAATGTTCATAACTCAGGTAGCAAAACACAATTAATTGAGTCACTTCCCCAAAAATGGTGTAGTTTCACCTGGTAGGTCCTGTTATTTGGGACGTGGAAGTCCTCTAGCCCCCACAGCCTGGAATTTGTGGCAGGTAGCACAAGTCAACTCTGGTAAGGACTCAAAAGATGACCCTGGGCTAAGGTCTGTATGGCTGTATAGAGCCAAGACACAGTACTTGCAGAACTGTCTCAGTGCTCTCCTATGTTTATGCATTATCACTGTAAATGTACTAAAGTCTTGATTTCTATAATAAACTCTCTTTGGTACCTAAATATTTTCCACCTAAGAATGCCCACAATCACCTGTGTTTTTATGGTGTCAAGAAAGCTGGCACCTAATTCACATCTAAATACAGACAATTAACAGAGCACGTATTCCTCTGCTTGCAAAGGCGTCTGGGAGCTGGTTTTGTGTCAGATTTTTTCTGCTTCCCTATAAACAGAATAGGCCATGAAGGCCTGCAAGGAACTGCAACCTTCTGTGTGGATTTCATGGACAAGAAATTTCTCTTGTATGCCATGTATTAAACCAACCATTTCTCACAAATGGCAGTCAAAAGAGGAAAGAAAGGCTTTGCATTTCTGGCATTGCCAAAAAGTACTTTAACTCTGTTCTGATGCTCTTTATGAGGACAGATGCATTAAAGTAACCAGCTTCAAGAGCCATTTCATAGCTGTGACCCCAGTTAAGAACAGACATCTCTTTGAAACCTCAAAGTAGTTGTTTCACTTTCCGAAGTAGCGCCTAAACCACACTATCTCACAAGTATTTCCTAATACCCAACTAAGTTTTTCCACTCTGTACCAACTTCTGTGTGCTTTCTGGCACTTTCTCTCCCTCTGGTTTGATTTCATTACTGGCAAAGACACAGATTCCTCTGTCAGCAGTTCTAATATCAGCAGTCTGAAAGATGAATGTGTAATCTAAGCTAGCCCTCTAGGCCCCCTGTCCAGTAAGCAGAGAGGAACTGGTGTTTCCAGACAACACTATATCTCTTACCTCAACAGCACAATCTAAAATGCTGGGTTGAATCCACTTTTCAAAGGAACATATAAAAGAAACAAGGTAAAATGAAACTCTGAATTATGGTACCAGTTAGAAAGGTTTCCCAGTTTCTTCTCAACAACACTCAGTGGTTTTTGAAGGCTTTACCTAAATCCTCAACAGCAAGTGGTTGTAAATCAGTCCATCAGTTCCTGTGACTGTAGAAGCTGAATATATTACATTCTATTCTAACTCACAGCTATATAAGGTTTTCCATTCCCAAACAACGAATATGAGAAATGGCAAGTGCCTGTGCAATTCAAAGCCAAGCACTGACAATGTTCAAAGTCAAACTGAAAATACAGACCCTGTCCACATCCCAAACAAGGCAGGCAACAACTGCAGATGGTTATAGGGGTTACAGCAGGAGGGATGCATAAGCACATGCACAGCAAGACACATTATGCCTCTGCTGCATTCTCATGCTCCCTGCTACCTTCACTCAGCGTATTTCCTGGAATTTCTTGCCATTTCACATTCATTTCACAGTCATTCCACATTCATTCTTTAAGACCTTATACCAAGTTGGTAAAGTCACATCAGACTTGGCTGGTTGACTTCCTTGTTTCTGTCAGGCATCCCATTAATGCAAATGGCTTTTCAGAAGTGCCTGTTGAGTAATGCAGTGCCTGTCCAGACTTCTGTTACTGTCCTGTACTCACATATTCTTAGTGTGATGCAACATCTGCCCCGAGATGAGTTCCCCGACACTGTGTAAGGCAGCCTCCTACTTTGAATACCTGACAAGAAGCAGTAGGAAGGAGACTTCAGTGCCCAGGAGACAGCATTGGGAACTTCCTTCTGTAACTTTGGAGCACATAATTTTCTTCAACTGATTATCCCTGTTTCCATTCCATCTTAGAATCATACAATGGTTTATGTTGAAAGTGACCTCAAAGATCACCTAGTTCCAACCCCCTGCCATAGGCAGGGACACCTCCCACTAGAACAGGATGCTCAAGACCTCATCCAGCCTGCCCTTGAACACCTCCAGGGAGGGAGCAGCCACAACCTCCCTGGGCAACTACTTCCAGTGTCTCACCACCCTAACTGTAAAGAACTTCCTCCTAACATCCTATTTAAATCTCCCCTCTGCCAGTTTAAACCCATTACCCCTCATCCTGTCATTACAAGACCTTGTGAATAGTCCCTCCCCAGCCCTCCTGTAGGCCCCCTTCAGATACTGGAAGGCTGCTATAAGGTCTCCTTGAAGCCTTCTCTTCTCCAGGCTGAAAAGCCCCAACTCCTTCAGCCTGTCCTCATAGCAGAGGTGCTCCAGCCCTCTGATCATCTTTGTGGCCCTCCTCTGGACTCACTCCAACAGTTCCATGTCCTTCTTGTGCTGGGGGCTCCTGGACAGTACTCCAGGTGAGGTCTCACAAGAGAGGAATAAAGGGGGAGAATCACCTCCCTTGCCCTGCTGGCAATGCTGCTTTTGATGCAGCCCAGGACACAGTTGGCTGTCCGAACTGTGCACACTGTTGGCTCATGTTGAGCTTTTCATCATCCCAGACCTCCAGGTCCTTTTCCTCAGAGCTGCTCTCCAGCCACTCGCCACCTAGCGTGGATTTGTGCTTGGGATTGTGCCGACCCAGGTGCAGGACCTTACATTTGGCCTTGTTGAATTTCATGAGGTTAGCCTGGGCCCACCTCTCCACCCTGTCCAGGTCCCTCTGGATGCCATCCCTGCCCTCCAGCAAGGCCACTGTGCCACACATCTTGGTGTCATCTGCAAACCTGCTGAGGGTGCACTTGATTCCTCTGTCCATGTCACTGACAAAGATGTTAAACAGCACTGGTCCCAGCACTGACCCCTGAGGGATGCCACTTGTCACTGGTCTCCAGGTGGACATTGTGCCCTTGATCACCACTCTCTGTGTGCGATCATCCAGCCAATTCCTTATCCAGAGAGATGTCCACCCATCAAGTCCATGTTTTTCCAGCTTGGTGACCAGGATGTCATGTGGGACAGAGTCAAAGGCCTTACTCAGGTCCAGGAGGATGATATCAGTTGCCCTTCCCTTGTCCACTGCTGATGTGACTTCATCATAAAAAGCCACCAAATTTGTCACTCATGATTTGCCCAGCCATGCTGGTTACCACCAGACACCTCTGCTTTGTTTTCCATCTGCCACAGCAGAGCCTTCAGGAGGATCTGCTCCATCACCTTGACAGGCACAGAGGTGAGACTGACTGGTCTGTAGTTGCCGGGGTCATTCTTTTTTCCCTTCTTGAAGATGGGTGTTATATTTGCCCTTTTACGTTATGTTGGAAATCAGAAAATAGCTTGGGTAAGTACACCCATGTGTTACATATAGAAACTGTCCAAATTTTAAAGAAATCCCATCAGTGGCTTTGTGCCATGGGTTGTTTTAAGGAGTTGTTTCAAATGTCTTTGTATTAAACTGATTGTTCTCTGGACACCTTGACTTTCAGATGGGAACTACCCTTCTTATGGCAAGATTAAACTTGTTTAATGTAAGTATTTAACATGCAGTTACCTGGCCTAATCTTGGATTACAAGTAAATGGAGACAAGAATCCCTGGAGAGAAGAATCCCTAGTTCAGACCATTCCTCTTGAGTGAGATGAATCCATTAGTACAGGGGATCCTCAGAAGATGAATTTAACATGGAACTAGAGAGACTCTAACACTAGCAACCAATTCTGGGATCACAAACTGCATTTTTATGTATCTGCTTCATAAAAAAAAAAAAAAAAAAAAAAAAAAAAAAAAAAAAAAAGTTGCAGTTTTCAAGTCTGGACTTCTCTGGAGACAGGATAAGGTGGCTTTTCCACTTTTCCATCACTGCCCTCTGTGTTGCTGTAGAACAGCATAAATACAGCCTGATCCTACCCAAAGTCTGTTGGGACCCCAGACTGTTAAGGAATGCTTTTTGCACAAGTTTGGAAGCATCACCTGAGCTCTGTAGCAGCAGTGCAAGTTCACATGGACTGTACAGGAAAAAGAGAATTTGCCAGGTGGAGTTTCATGAAAGCTTAGACAAAAACTCACGCTTGAAAAGCTAGAAGACAAGCCTGGTAACTGAGTGTGGTCTGGTGGAGGCTATCATGTTAGAAATTTTTCTCTTTTATATGGATGTATAGCTTGCTTTTGTAATCTCAAAACTCCCAAAAGCAGCAAAGCTCTTTCAAAGCCCAGAAGGATGACAATGAGTAGGTTATGTTCCCCAATGATGTTTAGATATACTTCCTGACACTGTACTCAGCAATTTAATTTACTGTGATCTATGCCTTAAAGTGTCAGTCTATCCCTCAATAAAGATTAGGGAATAAGGTTTTGTAGATGCACTGGGACTTTACTCCTAGGCTGGTTTTGGGTTTTTTTTTTTCTTTTTTCATTTTAGTATTGAATGTGGAGAGGAAAAGGCAGGCAGATGCATGTCATAAATAAACTCAAAGTGAACAAAGAACAGATCTCCCAAGGAACTTGCTGTCTCAGTATTTGGAGCACAAAGAAATGAAGTAAGCAGGGCCCTTCATAGAGGAAGTCCTTCACTTCCTCAAGAAGTTCTAACATGCCGAGAAAGCAAAACAATTTCACAAGGCCAAAGTATATGGGCTTCTAATCCCATGAAAGTAGTACACGCTCTGTTGCAAATCCAGAGTCAACAGAGCTTTCCTTCTACACAAGCACACCACAGTTAAACTATGGGTCTAATACCGATAAGGTTGCTATCACTCAGGAATTCTTTTAGAAAGTGTTAGGTTTTTCTTTACAGGATTAAAGCAGAGATTAGAAAAAAATATTGTCTTGGTCTCTTCCTTCCCTTAGCTAATTCAGTGGATTATATCACAGATGCATTTTAACATGCTTCAAACCTAGAGGATAAAACAAGTGTGAGCACGAAGAAAGCTGGAAAGCATTTTTAAGCACCATCTCCTTTAAAAACTCTTATCTATTCACATACTGGGGAAAAAAAATACACCAAACCCAAAACAAAAACCCCAAAAACTAAAACAGCAGGAAAAAAATATGCAGAACTCACTACATGTTGCAAAGAAAGGTTGGTAGGATCTGCTCTAATTACTCTGCATTCAGCACAGTTGTTTTATTTCACTTTCATCAAATCCCGTACAAACAGAGCTATAGGCGAGTGCAGCATTAGGGACATGGAGCAGAGCCAGACATCCCCCTGCTCTTTGGGCTGTTGCCATTCAGCACAGGGGCTGCAACAAGCAGCAGCAACATGGCAAGGAGATGACAGCTGGGGCAGGAAGAAATTGGAGGGAGGAACTGCTCTGAGCAGCACTGCTCTGGCCACAAATATTTACTGATAAGCATTGCTGGAATGATGATGGTCTACGGACACAAGCAAGGAAGAATCTGGAAGGACACATCATATCTTTTATTAGTTCCAACCAATATCACTAGGGAAGAAGATAAAGAAAAGATTTTACGACTTAAAGATGAGCCACTATATCTGGAAGTTTTTTATCTTTTCAGCAGTATTATTATGCCTAACAAAAGATACTGCCTCTCCCAACAGCTCTTGGTTCATGTATGTTTCCAATAGTTTTTAGCTATTACATTTCTAACCCAGTCCTTCAGAGAGCTGATAGGAAAATTAAGAAGCCACCAATCGCAAGCCAGAGGGAGTTGTACATAGACTGTAAAGCCTTTATAATCTTAAAAATCACATGGTCCTTGCCAGTTGCAATTTTTTTACTCAGACATATACCTGTCTTGACAGCTCTCAGTACTGACAAGTGCTGAGGAAGAGAAAAGGGAAGGAGGCAGTTGCAGGCATTCCCAAGATTATGGGTGGCAGTCCCACAACAATTTCAGCAGAGCTGGGTCCCTCTTCCAGTTATGGTGGAAGATGGACAGCAAGGATGTAGGATGCCTAGTCCACAACTGAGTGTGTGATTCCTTGAAGTGTGAGGCCGGCCTGACGACTACAGGTGACATCTGCCCTTGCACCATAGACATCTACTTCCAGTAGGAGGTTTTTTCCTACATAATCCAAATTTCCTCACAGACAAAGGATTTCTTGGATCACTCTGGGTGGAGAGGGATGTGCTGCAGCAAGCAGCAGAAGTTTGGGACCACAGAGAGCAATTAATCTCTCCAATCATGGGAGCAACACAAGAGGCAGAAACATGCTGTTTTGTAATGTGCTCAAGAAGAAGCTTTCTGGAAAAATCACGTCTATAACTATGTGACTCTTTTTTACTCCTTATTCAAACTCCTGTATCATCTTTTTTCCCATACACACACATGTCTTCTTTTGTGTCTTCCCAGCTCAAATGGCAGTGTTCGTCCTACAAAACTTACAAGGAAAAGCCACAAATACAGTTTACTCTTAGAGTATGTTTTTATTCCTTCCACTAGAATTTAAATCTTTTTCTCAAATGAGCATCCAAAGGGTTAATTTAAGATGACTTTTAAAAAATAAATAAAATAAAAGCTCACAGCTCCTGAGATAGTATCAGCCCATTAAACATAGGTAAGAATATGAGAGGGAAAGAGAAGGGAACAGATATTATATATGTAAGGAAAATTAAAACTCAGGATGTTGGGCGTGGGGGGAATGTGCTTTGAAGTACAAAAGATCCATTGTTAATGTGGGACAAAACCTCCCCAGTATGGGACAGAGATAAAAAGGAGGGAGTTTCTAACAGATCAAGGTCAACCAAGATATATGAATAACATAAATGCTATTAATCTCGTACAGCATGAATCAGAGAATTGCGGCAGGGTATAGCTGTGTGGCGGAGTTCATGGCATGAGTGTTTTATGCCACTTTGTATTAGATAATGAGCGTATTCATCACAGACTCCTACACATCATCCAAACTGGCAGAGAAGGAGCTTTAAGGAGCTTGAGAGAGCAAATCAAAGAGCTGGATCTAAGGCTTAGAAAGGTAATAGGGATGTTCAAATACTGCCCCAAGTTTAGATATTTGCAGGCATCCATACAATCTGACTCTGCAGGAAATAGCGTGAGAAAGAAGCTCTTAGTTGGACAGCTTGCTGCTTGTTATTTATGATGCTGCCTCTGTCATAACAGGCAATTTTACCAATTAGAAAAGACACAGAGCAATGCAGGAAAAGACTACACTAGGAAAAAGTATCTCCTTGCCTTTTTTTAAAATTTTTTTAAATTCTCATAACTGCAAACTCAAAGACACAAAGAAAATCAATTTTTGTCTTGAAAGTCTTAATCCAAACATTGTTGGGAAGCAAGGGACTGAGCCATTCTGGAGCCAAAAAGTGCATAACCAGATGTAATTCTGGTTTCATATGCTGCATTTCCACACACCTTAGTCTCCTGAAATTCCAGAGACACGTGTTCCACAGGAGAAGCTTAAGGGATAATTTATCTTGAGGAGGAAGGAAATGAAAATGTATACATGTGTATATATAATTTTGACAACAATCTGTAACCAGATTGTTTGCAGTGGTTTGCAATTCCATTTATTTATTCCAAACAAACACTTTAACTCAATGGCAGGGATCTGTGTAGCATGTTTTTTCCTAATTGTTATGCTTTTCAGATTTTTGAAAGAAAGCTGAAATACAGTTGGGACCAAATTAAAATTCCAAAACCAACTAATTCCTTCTTCCTGAGGCTAGCAGGGTTTTCTCAGCATGAACCTAGACTTGCATTCAATTCTACATTTTGGTGCCATGTAATCAATAGAAAAGGGCAAAGCCCATAACGGGGCCAGCTCTCCACAATGAGCATACCCCAACTTTTTTTAAAAAAAGGAAAAGAAAAAAAAAAAAAGAGAGATATTTTAAAAGAGAGGCTGACTGTTTGCAATGCAGGAGCATCTAGAGACTACGCTACACTTAGAGCTATTCTGCAACGCATATATATATATATATGTATATATATATATATACTCTGCGTGAATATGAATACACAATGCATGCATGCCTATTTATGTTGTACATATACATATATGCACTACATACTACTTCTCTACCTGATCTATAGGAGCTGTATTGTTTGATGTTAGAGAAGGGAACTTGGAGCAGGGACTGAGGGAATGAAAATAAAAGGAAGAGATTAAATGTCTTAAGGTAAAGCACCCCTCAGCAAACATTTGAGGCAACACCGGTACTACGAGCATGAAAAATACCACCACTCCTCCAGGTAACTTACAAAATAGGTTTAAGTGGGACATGAAAAGCAATAGGAGATCAAAGGAAAAGCAGCAGATACACTTTTTTTTTTTTTTTTTTAGAACTGCCAACACGGTTATCAAATTGTGAGGGGAAAATCATGCAAAAGAACAAAGCAAGATTCAGACCACCAAATTCCCCTTGTGGTTACCCATATTCAAGTAGCCAACAGATACCAAAAGCCTATACTGACCAGCAGCACCTAAGCCTGAGGATTCTACAGCCTCCCAGCACCAATCCAGTGAACCTGGGAATAGTCCTTGAGCACCTCTTGCCTCTTCTCTGGGAAGAGGTGTCCATCTTCCACAGAAGACTCTGCATGCTCCTTCATCACATCCACAGACTTTATGTATGCTACCCAATAAAACAGGCCTGGGATGGCTAAACATTCTTCCTCTTAAAACAGGAGCTTGCTGCATTCCAGATCCCTTCTGGGAATTGCTCTGTTGCCCCACATAGACGTCTCTGAAGAAGGCTTTTCAGCCTTCACCTGCAAAGAGACTATAATGCAGAGAAGCACCTTGCCACTCATCTGTCCTGCTCCCAGAGCTTGCTAACTCACCTGACGGGGAGAGGCCATCAGCAGTTTGAGTCAGAGGAGAAGGAGGAGTTGTGGGCAGAGGAAACCCAACCCTACAGGCACCAATTCATCAGGGCATTAAACTGAGAAAAGAGAACCAGAAGTATCAGACCAAGCTTCCACAATTTCCTACCCAATGCATATCTTACGTAAGTCCCCTTCCCTGTATTGAAAAGCTCTAACTACAGTAAATAGGTATCTCCAAGCAGATGTTGCTCATATAGAGCTGTGTTGCCTCAGAGAGGGGAAACTGAGGCAGCCTCTATTTCTGTAAGAGGGGAGGAACCACAGTAAGAGGAGGCTCAAGAAATGGCACATTTCCATGAAAAACTGAAGTGTGTCACAGCATTTTCTTTACAGCTTTAGAGAATTAAAATACGAATGTTTCACTTTTGACAGCAGCAGCCCCACAAAGTTGGGATGGGAGTGGAAGGTGCTTCAACCTTTATGCCCCTCCATACAGGCAGTCAGCCAGGGCATAAAAAAAAAAAAAAAAAAAAAAAAAGTAATATTCATAGTGTTCATAGTGGCATAGATATAAAGCTGTGAATCTACCATTGGATGTTTTTTTCAATGTAATTGCTACAATCCATTTATTTGTACGTGTGAAACCAAACAAAAACCCCACCTCTCTCAGACGCTTTTACCTCATAGCTAAATATAGTGGTGAAGCACTTAACATAGTCATGTTTCACCATGTTGGTATGGGGTTTTTATCTTTTATTGGCTCTATTTTATCCCCGGAGACAATAGGAGATTGTTCTCACTGTGTGTAAGAAGATCTTGTTCTGGCAAGTAGGGTTTTCCCAGTCAACAATTTAAAAATCCTTGGTAAGGGAGATATACACCGTGTTGGGACCAGTCTGCTGAGCATCTCCTTACAGCAGCAATCACTTTGCCATTAACGCCTCCCAGGGCTGCTGCAGCATGGAGCCCCTGCCTGCTGTCAAACAAAGCAGAGAGGAGAGCACCAACCCCACTACTCCCTAACATAGTGTTAGCACAAAGACAGGGGGAAAAAAAAGCTGATTGATCTTTTCCAGACATAACCTATACTGTAACTATCACAAAGTCCATAGTGAGAGGAAAATATACATGCTTAGAAGCTATTTTGTTTGCTAAAACCCACAAAGTCCATATGAAAACAATGGCTTTGATTCTCTGCTCTGGGTGCTTTTGTTTGTCCCAATATAAAAGATGTACAGGATTTCCTTTTTAATTCATATCTTCCTGGTTGTATAAATAGTGTAATACATAGTTACGACAGCCAGAGACATTAGGCATAAGAAGATATTTACATCAGAGATGTACACACAAGATTATGTGTGCATGGTGAATTTTTATCTCCATCTTTAAATAAATATTATGCTTCATCCACACCCAGACTCTTGAAAGAAAGCTGGTTTAGTGTAAACAATTAACTTCCTGGCCAATTTTTTTAATTATTTGATGACTTGTTTCTGAGATTTTCAGATTCCACATTGTTAAATACACCTTACAAATTTTGATTAGGCAGATAATCCACCCTATATTCATCTAGACATTGTAGTTTATTTGTAGTCATACCATGATATTTGGCCTAGTACTTCAGCTGTTCTTATTTTCAGAGGCTACAGAGTGATTCGGTTGCTCCCAAGTTTGTCAGCCATTAGAAATACAGGCATGTGCAATGGCAGGCTCTCCTGGATATTTCATGAGTGAGAATAGCTCAACTTTTCTGCAAAACATGCTTTGAATCTCAGAGTACGCTGAAAAATAGTTTCTAGCAGTTGGAGCTGCAGTCAGCTTTCAAAGTGTCTACTGAGTGTAAAGCAGTGCAAACGATTTCAAACCCAGGCAAAGCCCCAGCCTGTGCACCAATACAAACCGCACAGATGCTCATAGCTGAGCTGTGATCCTATAGCCATGACTATTTTCCTGATGCAATGAAATTCATCATCTTGGAGCAGATGGGGGAAAAAAAAAAAAAAAAGCCATCTCCTTGCCCTGCAGGGATCAACCTGCAGCTGCATTTCCCTCGCTGTCTTTTCTCTGCAAGGCCCAGCTAGCTATAGATGTGTCAAGAAATTTCTTGGGGGTTTTTTGTTTTGGTTTTTGTTTCATTGTACTTAAGCCTTGGAACTAAACTAATGAAAATTTTTAAAGTCTTTTTTTATTTCTCCCAAATCAGAATGGGTCTTAAAGAGAGGTGTCTCCACTGACATTAAACCAAATCAAATCAAACCAATCTATTTCAGGGTAAATAAAATGTTTCAACATCTGCTCTTCAGCATTATTTACAAAATGAAGGTAGTAATGCTTTTATTCAACAGCCTGCATGCAGGATTTGGGAGATACAGGTTTAGCCTCTGTCTTTCCCTACCAAGATGTGAAATCCTCAGCAGCCATCTCTCCAGAGTGGATTCTGCCTGCCCTGACAAAGCAGCCTTGCTCTGCCAAGCTCTCCTCCTGGAGCTGTTCCACTCCTTTGTATGAAGTAATCACTTAAATATACATTGAACAAAGAGAGAGGGAAATGACTTTAAGGCCTATCAGTTAGGGCACTTTACTGGGAGGTAAAGCAAACCAGTGAATAATTAATTAATGATATTGTTATTTCAGTGGCCCAGTAAGTTTTTATTGGGGAAGAAACAGTCATCGTGACAACTTGTAACTTGAGGATGCTGTTTTGTAGGCATAGTTGTCATGGTTCAAATGAAAGTGGATTAAAAAGTTGCCTGCATGTGAAATGAGAACCAAAGCCTCCTCAGGCAGGTGCTCTATGTTTTGTACAAAATGGCAAGTGGAAGTTGTTTATTTCAAAACCATAAAAAGACTCACAACTTAAAAGACAGTAATTGCAAGTAAGGCTTTTAAAGAAAACGAGTCAGTCCACATCTTTGATAAATTAATTAAACATAGGTCTGATCTGCAGAGTTCCTGAGCTAATTGTTTTAAAAGCATCCTCCCTGATTTATTTGGAGGCTCTGGACGCCAGGGACAGGGTACATCTGTGTCCTGCCGATGTCTGGTACAGCTCCTTGGCTTGTTGGCACCACAGCATAGGAAGAGCTAGAGGTGCTGGCTGGGCAGAGACTGCCTGAGAACAACTTAGATACCACAAAATCAATAATAAACTCCCACGTTTCCTGATATATAAGAAGGGAAGAAGACTACGATGCTTGATAGTACCACATTATTTGCCCCAAGTGTTGCCAAAGAAGGAACTGGAAAATGCAGCTTAATGAATCAAGTGCCATCAGGAGTAATGACCGTGTCTGTCAAGGACAGATGTGCCTGTAATATTTTCAGTTTCTAAACAGTAAAGCAAAGAGAAGGGTGGTTGGTTATGTAAGGCAAATTATTACAACAAAAAGTATGTTGTTGGAGGATTTACACATTCCTGCTGCAAAAAAAGATGACATGGTGCCTTGAGGAGAGCTCCTCCATCCCACCACCTCTTAGCCATGGAGATGTCTGCCTTCCAGAGCTTGCAGACTTCACCATCTGTTCTCACTTGAGGAAAATTCCCATTTTATCCTTTCTATTTATTTTAAGTTGTTTTTAAACAAGAGAAGCTCAAAATACAGGCTGCGCAATAGCATATGATACAGTTAATTTCTCTCACCATCTAATGTTAACAACATATGGAGACTGGCCTGAGCTGCCAAGAACATAAATCTATCCTTGACTCCTGGTTTGTTCACTGAATCTCCATTTTTTAATTACCGCAAATTCCTCCACAGGACTTCATCAAAACACCTGGTGGGGACCTTGCAGAGGAATGAATCTCACTGTGCTGAAGAGACCACTCTGGCTCCCACTCCCTTGCCCCCACCCAAAAAAAAAAAACCAAAAAAAACATGTCCCATCAATCATTTCCCCCTCCCAAATCTAGATTCCCATTTCCAATGAAAAAGCACATTCCATTAATAAAACTGATTTGTGTTTACAATGTCATACAATGTTTACAATGGCTACAATGCACTGGGTGTTTCTTTAACATTGTTTGATTTGTGGGTTGCTTCAGAGCTCCTGGCGACAGGGGACATTAGCATCAACTAGAGCCAAACTGACGACAGGTAGGTATTGTGCAAGTTTCCTCACGATTTGGCCAGCTGACCTCGCTCCTGACCTGCCAGTTTGCTGCTACTCCCTTCCCATGCCAAAATATGCAGTGGTTTCACAATGTACGCATAAACTATGAGGTTCTTTCCAACACACAGGATTAACCAATGTCTGAGTGCAAGATTCAGGATGAAGATATTTACTCAGACCTTGAATTTCATTGTAACCAAAATTCGGCATTTCAAAGCCACTTGTTCATATGGCTATTACTCTTGTACCTTTTATTTGTTACTGTAGAGAAACAGCAGGTGTAAAATGGGGAGGCAGACTGTAATGGCAATTTTTTACAGGGTTGCAAACAGGCCTATGGACCAGCTCACTGGAAAACAACTGAAACAGGGAGTAACTGCAGATTTGAGATGGGCATTTTTTTTCCACTTACAACTTCAAGACAAAACTGGATGCTTTTGTCCTTCTCCCTGCATACAGGGTAAAACTATGAATTCTTAGGTTCTAAAGACATGAAAGGTGGACCCTGCTTTCAATCAGCACATGTATCTGGTCTCCAGGATGCTTGTGTGTGAATGTTAAAAGGGAATGAAGTCTGAGATGTGAGACCTACATCTGTCTTCAGTAAAACTGGAAGTTAATTGAGGCTTGTTTATTCTCCTCTCTATATATCCTGTCTTTTTACAACATAAGTAATGTAGACTTTTAATCTCTCAAGTCTGTCAGAGATGGAGGACTAAGCTATCATCAGTAACGTTTTCTTTAAAAAGTAAACTGTCTGTGGGACAAATTCTGACCAGAGCCATCCATAGAAGTTAACATAGAAGTATTTTTATAAAAACCAGCCTGACTGCATAACCTTGAGCAACAATTCTGTTTTTTCCATATCTACTGGAATGTCACATGTGGAACTGGATTATTACTTGCAAACTTTAACTTTTTTTGCCATGTTGTATTGCATAGTATGAAACCATTTGGGTTTCAAAGAATGCTTAATGTTATACCTTTATCTTTGCTCAATCAGTGGGTGATTTTTTTTTCTTTTCTATTCAGGTTTGGCACTTTCGCCCCTCAGTTCTAGTTCTTAATCCCCTTTTCAGGAATACATTAAGCCTAAAGAATATTACCATCCAATAAATATTATTTCAAGGTGTCTTCTCTTTGGATGGAGAAATTAATTCAGAGATTTCTGTGTTTGAAGAAAAGCCCCAGACCTTGTAGTAACAGGTGGAAAAGGGAGCAAACAGAATTGAGTGCTGCTATGCTCCATCCAGGCGGATTCTGGCATGTCTCCTTGTACGGCATGATGTGTCAGATTTGAATCCATTGTTTTTTGGGGGGCTCAGACACACTACACATTTGAAAATCAGTGAAAGAAAGGATGCTGTATGCTGCAAACACTATTTTATCACTGTTTAAACAATAGTGTGGGCCTCAGCGTTTAGCAAGGGCTGTTTACTATAGGCTTGGTAAGTCTCCCACTGGTTTGGGTAGATGGTGCACACCACCAGTTTCACCACAAAGTCTCTTGTATTGTTTGATGTTGATATAGCAAGGTGCAGAAAGGCTGTGTCCAGCCACTGTACTTGCATGGCTGGTGAATTTAGGTCAGGCTCTCTCTGCCGCAGCTGGATCCCTTGAGAGGGAACGGGGAGAAGGTGGCCAGGGTGCAGACAGCATGAGAAGCTCCTTTCCCTCCATGCTATTTCACACTGCTGAAAGGGGTTTCATAAAGAGGTCACTCATTGGAAGTTTGTACAGCTGAATTAAAGAAGCCTCCTACAGTAGTAAACTATGGTAAAGGGGAAAAAGAAAAACTGAGACTTCTGGGTAGGCACAACACATAAGCCTGAAAGTGAATCCCAGGTGAAGAAGCCTGAAAGTGAATCTTCCAGACATTCATCCAGCCCCTCACAAAGCAACCAGTTATCACTCATCTTTGCATCAAGAGCTCTGTGATCCTTTCTGTACCTCTTCACAGAAACTTGAAGGAGGAAACTTTGGCTACAGTACTGCACAATTTAAGTTTGCTGTGTTTTCTTTTTAACCAAGACAATGTGTTGTTTTTTTTAAAAAACGGACTAAAACCCAACCTTACAAAAAGAGGCCTTTTTTCTTAAATCCCCTTCCCTTTGAAAGCAAGAGGACCACTTAGAAATGCAAAGCAAAGACTATGCTCTAACTTTGGCAGCATTTAAGGTCCTAAGGCTCGTGAAAATACCCAAAACCTGGTCTCTGGCTGGGCAGGGTGAGTGTATTCAGTAACACACCTTCCTTTCATAGTTGCTCAGACTTGGGGATATTTTCAGAGCTCATTGCAACTCCCTTCCTTTGTACGGAAACCAGTCTGCCAGAAGATGGGATGTGGAGCAGTCAGGAGCAGGGAGCATTTCTGCACCACACAGGATGAAAATTAAATATTCATGTACACCTCCTACCACCTGCCTGGAAGTCACATAGTCGCAGCATTTTAACTTTGCTTGTTGGAGGTGTCGAGTGGTGGTAGACCATCCTGCTCCCCAGTGGCCACAATTAAATGCTCCTTGAGTTCTTCATCTTATTGCACCATGTTTTGGATCACTTCTTATTTCCTGTAACAGGCTAAAATTTTCAGGCTTATCCTCTCAATTCACAAGAAAATCTTAATTCCTTTGGAGCAACACAATCAATTTCCTGAGAAACCTACAATTTCCTGGAGTTGAGAGAGGGAATCTACATAACTCCTTAAAGAGTATAGAGGCTTCATCCAGGTTTTTATCTGATTAAGCTTGTAGCTAAGTAAAATTGTGGCATCATGAAAAGAGGTTTTAAGGTTATGCCCCAGTAGCTCAATGAGGGAGTCAGGGACTGAACACAAGCACTGGAGGTCTGATCTTCTGTACTGCTTAGCTGTTAGGACATCCTCAGTTTTGGACTGCTCTAGCTAAGCCTTCTCCACATGACTGAACTTGGATGTAGTTCTGGCTATAAATTATTACAGAGGAGGCTCCCAAAAGACTTCATGGCTAAAACTGCACCAGATTTCATTCTCTTTCCTCTGCTACTCAGTCACACAAACACTGCCTCAGGAAGCCTGAGAATCATTGAGTAGTCCAGAATATTACAGATCATCTGCTTCATGCTAGAAAAGCACCATCCCGGAAAGCTGCAATATATGCCACTTTGAACTAAATTGTAAAATAATTCTCTGTCTTAGGATTCTACAATATCCAAGACCACATATACGCACTGTGGATGCAGCCAGTCTGTTTGCAGGTCTGCTGGATCACAGTAGCAGAGATGCAAGCCACTCGGCATCACTAGCCAAGAATCCCTTTCTGTAGATGAGATATTTAGCAGTGTACTAAGGGTCCCAGGATGTCTCTCGAAATTGGTTTAATTCACAACAGTGTAAGTCTTTAAGCACTACCTAGGAAGCATTGTCTAGCTGTTGAGCAGCAGTCCTGCAGCAGGTTTGTTGTTCATCATCCCAAGCTGCCAAGTAAGGCTCAGAACTAATACAGTTCTTGCTTTTGCAGGTGGGCGATTCAAGACTCAAACAGGGCTGTAGATCTCAGAGCACTTGGGTGACGTCTAAAAATCTCAAAATTATTAAAGTAGCAACTGATCTCAAAACAGCAGCTACAAATACTGCTCATAATCTAGGTAAACAAGCTACGAAAACAATAAATTCTGACTAGCAGGTTACTGCACGGCATTCTTCACATGGCTTACAAACTTTATCATTAACATACACAGACAATGCAAGCCACATGGAAAAAGGAGCCTGGCCATGGAAGTGGTTTTCTGTGGTCTTCATCAAGAACTTAGCCTAATGTCTGTGGTCTTCATCAAGAACTTTAGTCTAATGACAAAAGTTACAGAATATTTGAGAAAGCAGTCCACAGCTCAGTGGCTTGTTTTGTAAATAAAGACAAAATGGACATATGCCACCTGCCACCTGCTTTAGCAAGATGGTTGGACTAGATGTTCTCCAAAGGTCACTTCCAGTCCACACCATTCTGTGATTTTTGCCCCAGTTCTCAGATCAGAAGGGAGAGAACAGCTGATTCTTATTTGCTTGTGAAACAGAGTCTGTAGGAAAGCAGGATTTCACAAAGCACAAAACATTCCATTTGAAACACTGCAGACTGAAATCTCTTGCCAAATGTGAGGCAGGATCCTGAGCGAACCCAAGAGAGTAGCAACTCTGGAAGTTGTGGTATCCTCAGTCACAGGACAGATGCCCCAAAGAGCAGGAACACTAGAAGCTGGGGCAAATTGCTCAACTGCATTTCAAAGAAAAGCAAATAAGGAACTCTTCAGGTAATTTCAATGCTATTGTTTTTCTAAGAATCTGCTGTGCACGCATTATAAAAGGTATTGAAAAAAGGTATTAAAAAACGCCGTTCAGAGTTTGCAGCCCAAATACTTTTCAGAGATGATTCAGTTGACTCCATTTTGGACATATGGCTTTGGATGGGAAAAAAACATCATTTGCATGCTCATTGATTCATCTGACTACAGAGTAACCCTTAGACTAGACAACCAAACTCTTAGGCAAATGAAATTAGATGGCACAAGTCCTCCTCTCATTGTGGATGCAGTCATCATCCACAACTTAAATATATGGATGTGGATACTTATACCTACAATTCATTTACCTGGACCTGAGCAAAGCCTTTGACACTGTCCCACACCACATCCTGGTCTCCAAGCTGGTGGAACATGGGTTTGATGGGTGGACCACCAGATGGATAAAGAACTGGCTTGATGGCCACACCCAAAGAGTGACTGTCCATGGGTCCATGTCCAAGTGGAGACCAGTGACAAGCAGAGTCCCTCAGGGATCAGTCCTGGGACCAGTCTTGTTTAACATCTTTGTGGGCAACATGGACAGAGGCATTGAGTGCACCATCAGCACGTTTGCTGATGACACCAAGCTGTGTGGTACAGCAGACACTCTGGAGGGCTTGGATGCCATCCAGAGAGACCTGGACAGGCTGGAGAGGTGGTCACAAGCCAACCTCATAAGGTTCAACACGGCCAAGTGCAAGGTCCTGCATCTGGGTTGAGGCAATCCCAAGCACAAATACAGGCTGGGCAGTGGCTGGCTGGAGAGCAGCCTTGAGAAAGGGGACTTGGGGGTGCTGGTGGACAAGAAGCTTAACATGAGCCAGCATTGTGCACTTGCAGCCCAGAAAGCCAACCAGATCCTGAGCTGCATCAGAAGTGTGACCAGCAGGTTGAAGGAGGTGATTCTCCCCCTTTACTCTGCCCCGGTGAGACCCCACCTGGAGTATTGTGTCCAGTTCTGAAGTCCCTATTACAAGAAGGATGTGGACATGCTGGAGGGTGTCTAGAGAAGGGCCACGAGGATGATCAGAGGGCTGGAGCACCTATCTCATGAGGACAGACTGAAAGAGTTGGGGCTGTTCAGTCTGCAGAAGAGGAGGCACCATAGTGACCTTATTGTGGCCTTCCAGTATCTGAAGGGGGCCTACAGAAAAGCTGGGGAGGGACTTTTTAGGCTATCAGGTAGTGACAGGACTAGGGGGAATGGCGCAAAGCTGGAGGTGGGGAGATTCAGATTGGATGTGAGGAGGAAGTTCTTCAGCATGAGAGTGGGGAGGTCCTCGAACGGGTTGGCCAGGGGGTGGTTGGGGCCACTTCCCTGGAGGTGTTTAAGCCAAGGTTGGATGAGGATCTGTCCAGCCTAATCTAGGGTATAGTGCCCCTGGGCATGGCAGGGGGGTTGGAACTAGATGATCCTTGTGGTCCCTTCCAACCCTGACTGATTCTATGATTCTAATTAGCCTGAAATGAAAAACCCAGCGGAATACCCAGCTGCCATGCATAAAGGAAGAGGCCTTGTGAAATAGACAATTTTAGGAATGATTAAGTGACCACAGCATCCAATACTCTGAACACTGAGATGCTTAAACAAGCTAGCAAGAAAAAGTGGAAGACCCACCATTCCTTTTCAGTGCTGGAAATGTGGACAGTTAATGGGAGACTGGACAGTCTTTCTCACCAAATGCTTTCTTCCCCTTTGTCACATGGCAGCAGAGCAATGTGCAGGGCTGCTCAGTAACACAGAGCAGAGTTACATCCTTCTTCATGTTGCAGTTTGTCCATCAGAGCTCAATGCTCCAGAGTGCCACGGAAATAGCCAGTGACCACATCCTGAATCAAAATTTGATTAGTCATCACAAATAAGGATAATGAAATACTGGGACAAGCAGCCCAGAAAGACTGGGGAATTCCTGGGCTTGGGTCTTCAAGACTCAGCTAACAAAGTCTGAAGCAACGTGGACTCTGTTCAGCACTGACCGTACTTTGAATAGTAATTTCAACTAGATTACCTTCTGTGGCCCCCACCAATCCAAATGACCCATCCTGCAGTGTGTGTGGAAACTACTGGTCCAAAGGAAAGCAGGCAAAAGGCTATCCGACTCTTATATCCAGTTATAACATTCAGGTGGGAGTTGGGATTCTTAGGGAAGGGATTTTATATTCATGATAAACTTAGATGTAATACTAAGAGCAGGAACCCAGCTTCAAACAATATCCAAACAACAGACCTGGAACTGGGTTTATAAAGGAACTTAAATGTTATATACAAAAGCCTGATGCTCATCTCCCACTATCATTAAAAAAAAAAAAAAAAAAAAAAAAATAAAATGGATATGAAAATTGTGCTGNCAAAAAAAAAAAAAAAAAAAAAGCCAGTTAAAATGGATATGCAAATTGTGCTGAACAGAGTGATGGTGACCTTCAGATTGGCCCAAATGGCACATGCTTGAGCCTGAACAAATTTGCCTCCCCTGAGTTCCAACCTGCTATATGAAACCCTAGCTGCCTCAATATTAAAATTTCTGCATCCCAGTAGTCCAGATACTAGAGACAGCCTGGAAAAGCAAAGACATGCAAATAGCTTGGTTGCAAAGGACTTACTAGCTCAGGATCTAGGATATCATCTGCCTGTGATAACTTTTCCAAATTCAAACCTAAACTGAGACCCACAGCACTATAGTTGCCATGATTAAACTGATGAGTGAGAGCTGGAAGCCAAACAAGACCCGTGCAGGTGTCAACCCATGGCATTCACTGACTCATCACACAGATAAGCCATCTCTGGGTAGCTGAGAGTTAACTGTATGGTATTTCATTTGAAAAGCAAAACAATTCTGTACTAATTGGGAGCACAAATACTACTGGATGGCATTTTTTGCACTTCACAGGCCCCAAATCTGGATTAAATCACATGTGCTAGCTGTTTAAACACTTTCATAACACAGATGCTGTATAATTATAAGTTCTAAAAGAGATAGGGAGTGGGACTGTGATAAGCACTGCACAAGCATTAACACAGGCCTCAAAAACCAGTACCAAAAAACCCCAAGGAAATAAAGGTGTAACAATCACCATGATCATTTCAATTTACAGTTTAGGGTGATGAAGAAGTAACAAATGGTCTGCTGAAACTTCCAAAGCAAACTGAAAATAAATACCACTTGTTTTACTTTTTCAGTCTTTGAAACACATACCATTTTTTCTCCTGGTTTCATAAGAGAAATGTGTACCGCATGCACTTAAAATATAGTAGATCATTTTATAGGCATGGACCACAGAGAGCACATTCTATGTATAGTACCTATATAGCCCAAATATGACAAGAAAGGCTTAAACAAAAAAATGCTTTGTGTGTAGCACACACAGGAATGACTAAATTCATAAAATCAAAGAATAGCTTGGGTTGGAAGGGACATTTAAAGGTCATCGAGACCAAACTCCCTACAGTGATGTGAGCAGTGACACCTTCAAGTACTTCAGGTTGCTCAGAGTCCTGCCCTATCTGACCCTGAATCTTTCCAGGGACAGGGCTTCTATCATCTCTCTGGGCAACCTGTGCCATTGTGTCATCAATGTCATTTATCAACAACATTGATGACAGGACAAGTTTGCTGACAATACCAAACTGGGAGGCTTGGCTGACACACCTGAAGGCTGTGCAGCCATTCAGCGAGACTTGGACAGACTGCAGAGCTGGGCAAAGAAGAACCTGATGAGGTTCAACAAAGGTAAGTGCAGAGTCCTGGATCTGGGAAGGTTTTATTACTCTGTACCAGTACAGGTTAGGAGGTGATCTGCTAGAGAGCAGCCCTGTAGAGAAGGACCTGGGAGTCCTGGTGGACATCAAGTTATCCATGGGACAGCAATGTGCCGTTGTGGCCAAGAAGACCAAAGGGATCCTGGGGTGCATTAAGAGGAGTGGGGCCAGCAGAGCAAGGTTTTCCTCCCCCTCTACTCTGCCCTAGTGCATCCAGTTCTGGGCTCCCCAGTTCAAGAGGGATAGGGATCTACTTGAGTGTCCAATAAGGATGATTAAGTCACAGGAGCACATGCCTTATAAGGAGAGGCTGAGAGACCTGGGGCTTTTTAGTCCGGAGAAGACAAGACTGGAAGGGGATCTAATAAATGCATATAAATATCTGACGCCTGGATGTCAAGAAGGAAGGGACAGCCTCTTCTCACTTGTGCCTCGTGATAGGACAAGGGGCAATGGATGTGAACTACAGCACAGGAAGTTCCACTTCAACACAAGGAAGAACTTCTTTACGGTAAGGGTCACAGAGCACAGGAAAAAGGCTGCCCAGAGAGGTTGTGGAGTCTCCTTCTCTGAAGACTTTCAAGATGCGTCTGGATGTGTTCCTCTGTGACCTGCACTAGATGATATGGTGCTGCTCTGTCAGGATCTGATGATCTCCAGAGATGCCTTCCAGCCCCTAACATGCTGTGATCATCTTCATTAGAGAAAGTGTCTTTCTTAGATCTAGTATAAATCTACACTTGTCCTCTTTCAACAAGCCCTGCCAGAAAGACTGTCCCCATCTTTTTCATAGGCTCTCTTAAATATTAAAGGTCACAAGTAAGATCTTCCCAAAGCCTGCTCTTCTTCAGGCTGGACCACCCCAAATCTTTCAGCCCTAATTAGAGGTGCTCTAATCATCTGATCATTTAACCCATATATCCAATCTTAAGAACTGCATTCACATCGCATCATCCTGCTGAAGAGTCTAATCACAGAAGGTAGACCTCAGCACCTCACTGAACACATTTCTCAGAAAATGTGAAGTGTACAAAATTGTAAGTGAATTATTACCAAAGGATACCTTCCTTGATCTACAAAATCATTGATTTTCTTTGCAGGGAATTATTACACTATGGATTATATGTATGCTAACTGTGGGATGACTCTAAACATAAATTCCATTTTAAGAGCATAACTTTCCTCTGCTGAGTTTTTATTAACACTGATCTCTAAGGCAAGACTTGCAGACCTAAGTTTACTTTTGTACAACTCTTTTTTTTTTTTTTTTTTTTTTTTTTTTTAGATTTAGCTTTATTTCTTGTGTAAGCCTTCTTGGTCTGTTTGATTCTTAAATTCTAAGTTAGTCATTGCTTTTGAAACCTCCCTAAACAATCTGCACACTCACACAGTTCAAAGAACAACTCTGTAAGAACAGCCAAGTGAAATGATTCAGCCTAGGAAAACTGCAACATTCACCCTTTAGCTGTCTATATCCCCCAAAGGAAAAAAACCTCCATAGAAATTAAATTAAAAAATCTAAGAAGCAAGCAAAACCCCCACTTCAATGTGAAAAATTAACACATTACTTCAAATATTTTATTCACTGATACTAGTAGTAAGAACTATTAATGTCTGTGCCTATACTCCTGCTACAGCTGTTGCTGTTACTGGATAAAAAACATTTTAAGGTAAACTGCTGCTTACTAGAAAAGCACAAATCTTATGAGTAAAATGGCAATAACTAAGAAGTCAGTAACAAACTTCAGTGACCACATTGTACCAGGTAGTTAGACAGGTCCACCCAAGACCATGAACATGTGTTCATGAATGCATCATCCCCAACTAAAAGATCTAGAAAAAAAAACATGCTGGGAGGGAACATACCCTGTTCTCCACCCTACACTGAATCTTGTGTAGTTACCACATTAAGCGACATGATAAGATGTCCAGCAGCATGAGATTCGTGACATAATATACAGCTGACAATGCTGATTTCTTCATTAACGTAAATCTCAATGTTGCAAGAGTTGAGGTTGGTGCACATGCCATGCAGATTTTATAACTGAAGACAGGGCTGCAGATTGCATTCCTGCTGGCAAGACAGGGAAATAGCCAGAGGCATTTCCCCATGGGGCCAGCTAGGCTAGCAACTACTGGCCAACAACCTTCACAGTCAGCCAACTGGAACCTCCTTCTCCCTATCTAAATGGAGGAGTATCTACAACTCCAGTTGTTTCCAGGAAGAAAATAAAACCTAAGGTCCCTTTACAGAGATTACATACATAGGTACACAAAGGAAGGCAGCAAGGACTACACTTAGATGTGCTCTCATCATCTTGACAGAAACACCTGCTACATCAGCTGTTGAAAACAGGTCCAAGCACTCCTCCATCCCTCGTTTCTCTTTCTCCCTTCAGAGCAAATCTCTGCTTAATACTTAGCAGTATCAGCTTGAACCCATGCTGTATCAAGAGCAGACTTGTGTAGGAGCACTCATCATTCTTATGAAGGGAGGAATCAGGTAGAAACCCAAGCCAAGTCATATATAACCTGCCAAGTCCAACATATCACACATCAGCTTTCAGAACTCAGAGCATACGCAAGTGAAGTGTGCTTTATAGTCATTTTATTAAAAACTTATAACAGTCGCAGTCTGTTTTGTCTGAAACTGGGAATTTGGAAGTCAAAGGACCACATCAACTTAGAAAATTAAGAAGGGTGGTCACCTGTACAGCCACAAGTAACTAAGAAACAAGGAACGACTTTTTCTGTTGCACTGGAGATAAACCCAGAAACAAAGTGGATACAGCCTCTGCTCCATAAGAGGACTGGAAGTGAGTGATGGATCATTTCTGAAAGGCATTAATAGTCACAGACTATGAGAATTGCATTCAAGATGTCCACTTTCCTGTCCACATTAATGAAGGTAGATGAACTAAATAAATTACATTAATATTAGCTGTTTGAATAAAATGGAATTTTCTCTCCCTGCCTAACTTCTCTCCTGTTTCTGCTCCAAATTTCAAAGCCTTATTTGCATTAATATGAAATCTGTTTACAGTCAATTTCACTGATACTGGAAGCTTCCCTTCCCCTTCCCCCTCCCACCCCCAGACACAAAGCAAAGCTGGCCAGGTGTCTCTAAACCACAGAGCCAGCTGCTCCTAACCAAGCTCACAGGAAATAGCAAGGAAAATATGCAGCATTTGACACATCTGGAATAGATTGCAGAGTCTTTGAAAACAGTGTCCCAATTCCGTTCCTCCTGCTGAAGAGATTTCAGGCTAGCAAACTGCTGCATCAACTACAGAGGATTATCTAATGTGCACAGTTTTAACCCTACATATTCTTTCTAGCCAAAGGAGTTGTTTTTTGCTTTTATTTTTTTAAGCTAGTCCTAGAATGAAAAAACAAAAAACACAAACCCTCCACCAATATAACAAAACAAATCCAAGTATCTGTATGAAGCTTTCTGTAAAATGTACTAGAGCAAACAGAAATAATTCAGTGACAAGGCTGCTATTTAATTTGGGAAAATTGATATGACTGGAAAATAGTATTAGTTGATACTCGTAAACTTAGAAAATGAGTCATTATTGCATATTTTGCAGTTGTATTAACTAACTAAAAGAAATGTCCCTACATTTTTTTTTGGCTACAAAACAAGAGACAAAATGAAGAGTAGAGAGGATAGATTAGTTCCTATTTCGCAAAGTAATTTGTCTATAAGTGTAATATTCCAAATACTGCAGTTTGCATTTTTTGGTGTGAAGTACAAAAAAAAAAAAAAGTGAAAAGCATAAGCCTCTCTTAGCAAAACAAAGCAATGTTTTATTATCTGCTTCTTTTTTGTAAGGACAATAAATGCAAAAGAAAACACATAAACAAACAGTTAAGTTTAGAAGGAAATCCCAGTCAGATATTGAACACAAAACTGAATTTTATTATTTCCATAAAAAAAAAAGGGAAGTTTTAGTCATTTTCAGTATCTCTGCAAGATTAAGAAAATTAATAATGTGACCAGTTTATATATGTATATTTTAAACATTCATTATAGATACAAAACTGAATACAGCACTAGCTTAAAACAACAAGCCTCACAGTTTTTAATGTTAGTAATAAAAAAGGCAGAATTCTAATATTAAAACAAAAACTGGAGGAAAGCATTTGTTGTTTTTGTTGTGGTTTTTTTTGTGTTGTTTTTTTATTTTCCTTAAAGGTGCAACGAACAAACACTGTACTTTTGCAACTGAGATTCCAGTTGTGCAAAGGACTGAGAGATGTATTCTCCTATTTAAGGAGAAGCATAAATTTCACACATTTCAAAGGAAACTACACATGCATGAACAACAGACAGTACCCCTTAAAGAGATGATATTTGTAAGAAATAAATTGTATACCTTAAATGAAGGCAGGGAGAGGTGCAATACACATTTTTTCCTTTAAAAGCTTTAAAAGTAAGGTTATTTTCATAGATATTTCATGATTAAAAGAAAAACAAACCACAAATAATTTCACAATTTAAAAAATTACATTTAAATTAGTTTATTCTTAGGAAATGGCAAAGTATTTATTCTAAACAGCTATTGTAAAATAGCTATATGATTTTTTTTTTTAAGGCTCCCTCAGAGTGGAAGTTGTGTTTATATTGAAGACTTCTGAAATGGAACCATTGCTACCACTGCTATAGTCCATGGAATACATTTACAATACTTTGTTTCAGGAACAAAGGTGCACCTATCAGGATCCAAGGACTAAAGATGCAAGGCTGTCCATCCCTGCTAACATGAACAAAACTTTATCTCTTAATGGCATAATGTACATGAATAATGATCTTCAGGCTCAAGGCCAAACCAGTTACTAGTAATTCATGTAAGGAAAGTTAGGATGAGACAAACAATTCAATGCATTTACCTCCAAAATGACATCTAATAGTAACAACTATACCCTTAATAGCCAATTAAGAAAAATATCTATGTAGCTCTAAGATTAAACAAAATTTAGAGAATATGCTGTTACAAAATATATTTTGACATATTTCCTAAGAAGCAATTCAGTTATGTATGCGGAGTTATTTACAATGGACTCAAAGTGAAGTATCACTTTTAAGCAAACCAGTACATTGGTTTGAATTTGATAGAATATTGGCAAATATAAGTTTGTGACAACAAAGAACTCTGGGGTTTAGTAAACTTAAAAATGTTCTGCACAATTATTAATCTAAATTACATTAAAAAAAACCCGAAACAAACAAAACCACCACCTGTCTGAACTGGTTAATCTGAATCGTTTAATGCATTTTATTGCACTCAAAATTCAGATCAGTAAGTCAGTGGTACATACGCACTGTGAAACAAATTGCCACTTAAATCTTTCAGATACGACAAGCACAGGTTAACCGAGTCTGACTGTATGTAATCTATACTAATAGATGGTTTGTTCTTATTTCAATACTATCTTTCTAATAAGCACATATATAAATGTGCTAAAACAAAAGGCGGCAATTATAAATATTTCCTAGAATGACCTGACCTGTTATTTGAGCATAAACTATCCTGTCATTCATTTCTGAAGCCATATCTCTATTAATTTGTCTTCTGGTTTTAGTAGTCTTCTATCCTATTAACTCGTAGGGTTACAGATCATCTGAAGTTTCACACTGAGGAAAGGAATGTCTGTTCGATGCAGTCTGGAGATAAAGAGAGAGTTGTACTTCAGTTCATCACAGTGATTGACTGGATGTAACATTGCTAACTGATATTAATCCTGAAGCAGCAAAGAAATAGCTTTTTTCCTCCCTCTATGTAAGCATGGGTGAAAAAAAAAAACAACAAAAACATTACTTTTATTTTGTTACTGTTTCAAAAGCACACCTGAGAATATTTCTTAACATTTGCTATTTATTAAAAGCAACAGTTCTTGTAGAGAAGGTTAACTGTCCATGCAAGAATAAGGACATTCAAATGTGATAGTAATTAATCTCAGCTTCCTGCTTCAACACCTAAAATGCATCCAAAAAGTATATGTATTTATATGTCTAGATCTGTAAACAACTCACAGACCTTACCAGCCCATACATCTCAGTAACGTTACAGGTAAGGGAAAAATTCAAAGCACTGAATTCAGATAGGAAAACTCATTAACTTCAATTAATTGGTGTTTTGTTGCAAATCAGATTTTTAACTGCAGGAGAGAAAAGAATCCCAGATCACATTATCCTACACAGTCGTCATTCTCTTCAAGCTACAATTTTCAAATACCAATTCATCCTAACAATAATTTTTGAAATAGCATTTGTAAAACTTTATTGTACTGAAAGCAAACACGTTATTCTCAGTCTCATCTTTACAAATGTTGGCATTCTCAATAGGTTACCACATTATTAAGAAAACAAGCAATATGTAACTATTGCAAAAATTAAATGTTGCCATGTAGTTGCTAATACAGGTTGGTTACTAAAAGGTGATATACACCTCAGTTATTTAACTCTAACTTAAGGCATCATTTTGACAAAATGGCATGTTAAAAAGAAGTAAGTTACAGTTGCATTAACAGATTTCCTCCATGATCAAGAACTGTGTAGTATAGCATAGATATGAACCATTAAGTGTTTTCACATGTATACCTCTCCCATACAAAAGCAATCCCTTTTTTTTCTAGCCAAGTACTGCATCTGTCTTTTCAGCCATTAATAATGTGTTGCAATACTTCGTATTGATCTTGTGATATAGCAAACAGCTTCTCAGTGAAATAAAATATTTAAAGTATATAAGTATTTTAAATAAAATGAGTAATCAAAGTGCTACAGTAGCTATTTCTAGGCTTAAGTTTATCCCATCATCCAGTTTAAGTAAAAAACGTTGAAGACAAATGAAGACCTCTGGTTTAAGTTACATAGTGAAGTCCAATAGATCCACCTAATGGACAAAAAATATATAAAAAACCCCAAACAAACAAAAAAAAAAGTGGGTATGTGCCAGACTGATTAGTCAGCTACCCGAAGGATATAAATAAAGCACATCATTGCATACACAGTAATCATACTTGAACATGACTGTCTTAATCCAACCATTCAAAAGAGAGACAATGCTCATCTATTGTTTGCATGTTCAGACCCATGTCAATCAGATTTAATATGCAGGCAGATTAGCACTTCCTAACTTGCTGACAACAGGTTGACTACTAAAGCCAGTTTTCCAACACAATGGATAGTATCCTGACAGGCAGCAGATACTGTTTCTGGATTTGGAAAAACAACAGGTTCCACTTCATTTTTGTCACTGAACGTTAGTTCCAGGGAGGGCTGGAGGCAATGAGGATGCACTATTTACTTTCAAATTTCATGCCTTCACAAGACCTCATACATTTCCAAGTCCATCTAGAATAAATACAATATTCACTACATTATGTTCAAAATCCGTGTGATTTCTGTTTTGTGGCAAAAATTTGATCATTTATTTTTAATCTAAGTATTTTATTCTTATCAGTTTTCCTGGGAGAGAGAATCTTATTGCTGTTAAAGGCTTACCTTCAGTACAAGAAAAAAAATCTTGTTCTGTGAGCAGCTGCCATGCTTTCAGACATATTTCTTACTTTAAGATAATTAACAAAGCCTCGGAAGAACAGGAGGAGTCCTGGAAGTGTAGAAAATGTACAAATTGAAGTATATGAACCTAAGCACATGCTATCCCACAGTGTTCTTATTAAAATATTTTTTTTTAAATCTAGATTATAGAAATTCAAGTGAGGTTTTCACACATCATTCACAAATTCAACAAGAATATCTTCTGCTTTTATCTTATGATGCTAGGGTACAGTCTTATGGAAGGTCTTTCAGAAACTACACTCTTCTAGGTTCAATTACCATCCACTAAAAAGACTGCATGAAAAAAAAATTAAAGAAAAAAAAAAGTATGCTGCACATTCTTTTCAAGTGGAAGTACTAAACTAAAAGTTACTACTGTGTTACAAGTCTACCCAAACAAAAGTTTAAAAAACAAACACACAAACAACCACATTTTATATAAGATAAATGTACTGTGAATAAAAAGAGGAAAGAAAAAAAAAGACAGTACAGATTGCTCTAGTTATGAAGTTACAACCCCATAATAAATTACAGTAGATTATAGCTTGAGACTTAACAGCCCACAAAAATGCACCTGTCCAGAAGAGGAAGAACAGCAGTCAATTCAAGGACAATTACCCAACACATGTTACGATTACATCTTTTTTTTTTTTTTTAACAGCTAGACATTTTGCATTATTTAAAATATTTAAAAGTAACTGCATTTGAAAGAGTATTTCTTCTCTCACAAGAAGAACAAGAGATATGGAACAGTGACACAGAAGTTACATTTGCAACAAGTAAATGGTTAACATGATGTTGCCAACACCATTTTATTAAGTTAGAGATTTACTGGACATCTGAATAAACAGCCCAGAAAAGCACATTGTCACATAGTGGACACAGTTCTTTGGCTTATTTTCCTTCACTAAGTAAACCTCAGCAGACTAATCCATTCATCAGCTAAATGAAGGAGAGTCCAATACACAAAAAACAATCTTCCCAAGAGTTTTGGGGAAGGGGATTGTCAAGAGCTGAACTCTACATGCAGTCCACAAGCCTAGAGTGCATTTTTCATTTAATAAACACACAGGTGCCTTGAAGACGGATCCTTATGTGTATATACACAGACAAATACATTAAGATTCCAAAGATTCAAATGAGTATCTAAACTGAAGATTAACAGCTTTAGCATGGGATTTGATACTTTTCATTATTTTAGATTATAAACAATCTCAATGTTTACATGAATATGTCTCTATATGATGCAGTTTTTCTTAATTTCTGCAGGTTGAGAGGCTGGGGGTTTTTTTCCTATGCTCATTTCTTCTCTAAATGTTCTTTACTTGTAAACCTTTATTTGTGTTCTTTTTGCTTTTTTAAAACCAGAGTTTCATTAGGACACACAAATTAAAAACCCAGACACTGAGAACGCTCTGCTAATGACTGGAACTTTGACCTAAGAGAGATGCATTTCTGTGATTACGGTAGATTCAGCCATTGAGAGGAAAGCAATAAGCCTGGATGAGAAATCTACTACAAAAATACTACCCCATTATCAGAGATAGTTCCATGCTCAAGTGAAAAACAGATGAAATAGAAAAACGTGGCCAGGCAGTTCTTAAGGTGCCTGAAGGCATACTTTCTGCATCGCATATGTTAGAAAACCAGTCCAATTTCACCTCATATTTTATTTTCTCTATTTAGGGAAGAAAAAAAAATTCAAAGCACTTTTCATTGTGTGTCTCAAAAATAACCATTGGCTTACATTTGAATTTAAAAATTAGAATAGTCTTTCTCTTCAATTTATCCACTGTACATGACAGATCTTTGGAAGCAGAATACTTCACTTTTCCATGAAGCATGAGCAAATTTTTCCAAAATTGGATAGAAGGGAAGGGACCAGAAACAGGCAGGTGAACATCAGAAGAGAGAAGATGACAATAGGCAGACTCAATTATGTCAAACGCCTATGCAACAAAATCCAACTCAGGTCATTCACTTCTGAAAAGGTGCAGGATATACTCCTTTGTGTGTTCTAAAGACAAAGTTATCTGAAATAATGAAAGATAGATCTGGTTGGCAGAGTTCCCATGACTTACAACACTTCTCCATGTCCTGCCAAGTGGCTCTGCTGGGTTAAATCCTTCTATGGTGTTATAGCAATATCAGTGTATCCACTTTATCAGTTTGAAAACTGCTGGCATATTTCATATTGAACATTCATAAGGCAAGGGAACACTGACTGCTGGATGCATAGTGCATGCCTTTTACACCAAAGCGTATTACAAACTGTGAGTAAAAAAAGAAACAACACAAAAATGACACCACAAAAGCACACACACAAGAAAAAACAAAAACAAAACCAAAAACAACACCAAAACAATAAAACCAACAAAACAACCAAAACTTGAAACAGCTCAGCGAAGATAAGGCTTTCCTAAACTTAACAGAGCTGACTTTCGACGAAGTGCTGCAAAAGGCTAGGAAAAAGAGGATCTTTTTCCACAGATATGGTGAGGAAAAACGTTAGGGGAGGAACATCCAAGTGAACACAGTGTCAAATTCCAATTTCAGGCACCTAGAGGATTTGTTCTAATTAAAGGTTGACCTGGATATGTTAGTACCTCTAAAAAGTCATTTCACCTGTTACATAAATGCAATCACCTCAAACAGAATATAAAAGGATTCAAGGGACTGGTGCTGTGATGCATTAACATTTACAGTTTTTATACATTTAAAGCAACCAAGCGAACAGCAGAGAGCAAGTCGAGTATTAAGAAGTCTGACAAATGCCCTCAAACTTCACGTAAAAGGCAGACTGGGGAAGGTTTTAGGAAAAATCTTTTCAAAATTTCTGGCATTTCTTGTAAGATGAATAGCAGGTCACAAACAGTCAGGATCTCAGTGTTGGGTTGTCTGGCCTTTTCTTTCAATTTACTCATCATTTCAATTTAGTATTTGCTGTTAGGCATCTGAGTGAACTGACTCAAAGGGAAGACTGCCACCTACTGAACCAGCAATAGTTCGCTATGCTTCAAGAGCTACTGAGTAAAATAGATAGTAGCAATCACTTCTATAGATCAAAATGCTCTGTAAAAATAATTCCAGATTCCATATTCAAATTACAAAACCAACAGTAGGAAAAAAATCCAGTGGTTTGGGTTAGGTATATCCTTATAAAGAATAGGAGATAAAAGTATAATTTAATGCATATGTGACTTTGAACATGGGCAGAGAGATTTCTTAAGAGAAAGCTGACATCATGGGAGTGCTGTGATCAGAAAGCATGAAGCCATTCTCTCATCTGACTGAGAAACTACTGGTGCAGAATGCATTTCAAAGGACTAGTGAAGCACATTTTGTGAGATCCATGTACAAAACAGCAGACTCTACTTTCCTAGGATCAGTCGCATTTCTTAAAATTTCATTCTTGATATGCAGGTTTATACATGTAAATACTATGCATCACTCAGTTTTTCATATGTTCTCTACATAAGCCAAAATTTCATTACACAGTACTGTACCCGTAGATCAGAAACAGCAGCTTAAAAATAAATAATTACAAGTCTCAGGTATGTATATAATTACATACATAGAAAAACATTTTTTAAGCTTAAGGGTATGTAAGAGTCTGCAGTTCACACAGTAACACTGCTGTTGTAACCAATGGCATTGTGAATACTATAGAAATAAAGATCATACATGAAACTATCAGCAGATTAAAAAATACAGAGATAAACATGTTACAGAAATCCCACTTACAATGACATGATTCATCTCTAATGACTTCCACATCAAACCAGAAATATTTTCAATTGCCACTTACCAAGGACAAGAAATATCCACCAAAGCCAGTACTGCCCATTGAAATATCCAGTAAAGTAATCTGAAAACTGAAATTCATACACAAGGCTTAGTTGCAGTAAGACAGATGACTAAGACACATTTAATGCACTATGCAAATAGACAAAGCATAGAGGAAAAAAGTAAATTTAAACAAAAGTAATATATTCAACTAAAATGAAAAATGGATATTTGTGCAAGAGTTTAACATACAAATAACTTTTCCAGTGTCAGTCGGTCTGTGGTAAAGGTATTTAACATCTTTAAACAGTGTGTGTGTGTAAAAAACCTCAAAGTTTTTACTTGCCAGAATCATCCAACATTTTGTATTGCGATGAATCACCACTTGCTGATTTTCCTTTTCCCCCCCAATGCCTGCCTTCCCAAACACATTACAGAAGCCTGCTGCTTTAGATATTAACACCAAAAGCCACATTAGTTTAATCTTATCAGACAGGGATGTTCTGCTGACCCCTCAAAAGAAGAGCTTTTGACCTTCTGTATACCCCCTACTGTTAATCGCTGCCAAGAATACCAGCCCCATAAAGACCCCCAACTCATTAAAGTCTTTTCATTTTCAAACCAGCATTCAGCTCCCAGCAGTGAGCTGAACATAACTAAATGAACCTTGAAGCGCCATTTCAACTGTTCCTGTTAGTGACCATGGTAGACAGTTTTTTCCTCCCTCTGATATGGGAGGCAGCTGCAGGGCAGGGTGTGATGGTATTGGAGACAGGTATCTGTGCCTTTACCAGACTCCAGACTGCATGCTTCACTGATAAAAAGACTAATCAAATGTCTCCAAAAGTCACATAAAAGATAAGAATAGGGAGACGTGTAAAAGTTGCCAGAAGAAATAAACCTATGTAGTAGCTTCAGCACACTTCTCATACACTTTTCATCCTATGATCATTCCGCATGTTTGCTCCATCCTGCCAAAGTGTTTCCCATTTGCCTTTTCTTTGATATTTCAGTAGCAACAATCAAGAAATCACCTAACTCAGGCATGTAATTTAGTTTATGCAACACTCTCCTCTCCTCACAAACATAAACAAATAGAAGAAGGGAAGATGCTGGGCCACAAATATGTATCTAGACAAAAAAAAAAAAAAAAAACCCAAAAAATTTTTTAAACCCCTCTAAATATAGCTGCTGCGGGGTGGTTTTTTTTTTTCAAGTAGCTAAAATCCACATTTTCTCCAGAATAAAGCCAGATGCCATTGCTTCTTTTTAAAGATTTAGTACTGTACTATATTCATTTCTATGGGCAATAAAAAAAAAATCATTAAACTGAATTACTAAATTGGTACTTACATTATCCCTATATAAATACAAACATTTCTATAATTTGGCAGAGTAAGTATTTCATATTTTGACACTTCAGTAAAATATCAAGTGAATACTCAATTGCCAGGAATCTGATAGTATTCTCAATTCTCTAAACATGTCAATACACTTCTTTAAAGTTACAATTTAATTCAACTGGAAAGATTTGCTACACTCATCAATAAAACACTGGCCTGTGCACATGACTCTTACTTTCTTTAAGCAGAAGCAGTCATGGCTGCAGAATTTCCCCAACAACAAAGCTATGCTTTAGCTCCTCCCTGCTCTTAGCAAAATCTGAGACAGAGAGAGCGTATGTGAACTCAGCCTGTTTAGACACTACTAAGTTTTGTACAACTGACCCTAAGTGAGAAAAGACAGCACAAGCCTTTAGAAATGCTTGAAACAAAGTTGGAATGGAACAGTTTAGCATGCACACACTTGTATGTCACCATAAAAATTATTGACATGCCCCATCTGAGCTTTTTGCTGTTATCTCTAAAAAGTGAGACACAACAAAATGACAATCTTCACTATGAAAAAATATCCCACACCTGAGGTCTTGGAACTGGTCTCTAGTATTTTAGAATTCACAAAAGATTATGTACAAGAATTTAAATGCAGTCTAGAACACAGTATTTCTTCAAGAACGTTTAGCATACATTTACTTTGTGTTTCTAATGAGCACATTTTCAAGCAGACAGGAATATTAAAACTGGCACAATGAGCAAGTTCTGCCTTCCATTTAGTATGCCTTGAGGGATGCCAGAAATAACCCTAAAAATTGCACAGCTGAAAACCCCCTGAGCAACACGTGGTCCAGTAGTATTCTACCAAATCACTCTTGCCTCTAAGGAGGATGCAGGATGTGGCTAGTAAGAACCAGCCAGTGACTTCCCTCTACAATCCTTTTATTATCATGCTAAGATCAAATCAAGCTAAGTTACTTATTTTTTTGTGTGTGTGCTAGTACGTAATAATTCAGAGTTGATAGAGCAGAAAAGATGTCTAAGTTATCCAAGACTTCTTTCTTCATTAGACAAGACAAGATGTTTATGTCATGTCTCACTGACATGTAGAATTCAGGATGAGAAAGAATCTTTACGTATGTTCTAGCAGCCACTTTGCTAACTATCATTTGTCTAATACACTTTACTGAAAAGTAACTAGTTCCGCAGTGAAAATATCAGGAAATTGAACATCTAAGAAGGTAAGAATTCAAGTTTGACTTGATTCAGTATGTGTCTTAGATGAAATAAAATAATCAGATACAAGGAAGAAATGCTGATGGGCTGAGCAATATATGACACCGTAATACTCATGATGTTTTTGGTATTTGCTCCACTTTTGCATGCTTTTAAATATTTGTGCAAAGAATGATTCATTCTGTATTTATTGCAGTGGAAAGATAAATATAAAACACTGTCAAATAAAACCAGATTAAGTTTCATCATTAGTAAGCACATATAAATATACAGAAAGTATATTCTCTGTTAAAGTGGAAATCCAGTGAAAATTCTGGGCACTCTGTTAAACACTGGAATTTAATATACTGCTTTCTAATTCCATTATTGTAATCCTTGAATAAATTCTTAAGTTTGGGTATACAAACAGTCTGTGCAGTATGAATTGAGAAACATACCCGTACAATTAGAATCCATTTGATCAGGGACAGACCAAATCCGCAGATTGCACCATACCTTCCAGCTATAGTATTTGTTATACAGAAGGATAAGCAAAATCCAATCCAGTTGAAAATAAACGCCACTATGAAATAAAAGGAAAAGTAGCTTTTGTTAATCTGTATAGGTAAGCAAACAGACTCAACATTAATTTCACTTTTAAACTAATAAGGGCATGCTTACACAGTCAGTAATTCCCTTCCGGTAATTCAGACTTTCAGAGATTGACTTTGAACCAGAACATTCCCCATAGTATAGTCACTTAATAACAGTGGTAAACAGGCTGGAACCTACTACTTTAAACAAGAGAAAATTCCAACATAAAAGAAAATATTACATTGCTACAGAAGTCTAACCAGATGACACTAGACAAAGGGCAAATGCAAACAAACACTATAACATACAAGACTTGGGATTCAAACAATGGAAAAAACCTTGCTACAGTTTTATAACCAGAAATATAGTTATATGCACACATACGTGCATGTATCAAGGCTGCATATTCAGCTTTATCCAGTTTGCATCGAACAGAATAAAAGTATCCACTCTTGCTCTGTGAACATAGTATAGAAATGAAGGTAAGTTGAGAAGCTAATGTTTCATTGCTTATTGTCTTCTGGTTTAGATCTATATTCAAGTATAAGATATAAAAAAGCTTTGAAGTTTTACAAAGAAGCTTAAAAAAAATCAAGAAACAAAAAGGACACCAGCCATAAGTACCTCTGTTACTTCAACTCACAAGTGTACACAACTCCCAACAGTAGTTTCACAATTTAAAGTTTCATCTCTGCATATTTACTTGACAGTAAACAACACCATCTGTATTGACTTCAGTTTGCATACAGTAGCAGGAATCAAAAGTGTGCAAATTCCCAGATAGGTGATGTCTAACTTTCAGTTTTGGGCTCGAGGGCAGCTAACAAGAAAAATGGAAGAGATCGAGGAACTGTAGAAGACAATTCAGGAATTCTGGAGAAGATGGAAAATTGAAAATATTGTGGAAGTTCACAAGTGAAGAGGCAGACAGGAATGGAAAGAGGAGACAAAAGACAAAAAAAACCCTGCATACAAATTCTTAATGTTTTAAATTCCCAAACTCAGGTGGAAAAAAAAGCTTAAAAGAACTACACCATCAACAACCACCACCAACAAAAAAACACCCACATCAAACTTAAGACATTAAATCACCACAGGAAAAAGCCTCTGTCCTTTTAGTAAAAGTGTGAACACTTACAGCGAAACATGAGACACTGGACCAGTTTGCCCAGAGAAGTTGTGGAAGTCCCCTGTTTGGAAGTATTCATGGCCAGGTATTCATGGCTGTGACCAGCCTGATTTAGTAGAAGTGTCCCTGCCTATAGCAGGGATATTAGAACTAAGTCCCTTCTAATGCAAACCACTCTATGACTTAGAACAGAAAACTGGTCAATAAGGATTATCCATAAACAACCTTTTTTTTTCTTCTTCTTTCTTTCTTTTTTTTTTTTTTTTAATTTATAAACTTGTTAAGACTGTTCCAACAGTCTACATGAAGATGAAATGATTTGCCCACAAATGCAAAAACCAGTCTGTAAAACTGCAGTGGTATTCCATTAATTTTTAAGAAAATGAGGTTCCAACATAAGTTTTAGAAGCCTTTAAATCAAAACAGTCATTTTGCACATGTGAGAAAACACCTTACTTCATGGAGTCATAGGTAACATATTATGGCAATTAAAAAGCTTCCTTTTATGCCAACTACTAATCTTTAAAAAAAGACAGCAACACAAACCCTCCAAACCACCAAACAAACAAAAAAAACCCCACAAACCACCCCAAAACCCCCAATGAATATCTGAATAAATGCTGATCCAAATGTGAGTAAGCGGAGAATAAAAAAAGTCTGTTACATAAGAATTAAAACAGAAGAAAAACCCTTAGATCTGAGAAAGTTTGGCTGCATTGTGTTAAAAATAGAATTTCCCTATTTTAAGCAAGTTCTCCAAATTCACCATACTTTTAAGAGTAACGTGTTTTAGGAGTTAGTTCTTCAATGTGTGTCTGTTCCTGTCTCAGCAAAACAGCTTTTACTGAATTCTCTTTCTTCCTACTACTGAAGCTACAAAGGCCGATTATGACTGTGGCTCTTAAGATAGGTATGCAAAAAAAAAAAAAGACAAAAGATAGACATGTTCCTCATGCACTATGCAGACTAGAGAAATTCCAAGAACATCTACAGTTTTAACAGGTACATATTAAAAAAAGTTTTTCAACACCTGATCTGTACACAGACTGCAACTACAAAAAAACCCCTATTCTTTATTGTTTATACATCATCTTCACACAGCCACATTCTGTATCCATCTTCCAGATTCCCACTGCAAGACTACTCACTCTGCAGTAAGATTTTTTCCTTATCCTAGAGATCATTACTGTTCAGATTCATTCTTGAGCCCAAATTTAAACTATTGTCCTCTTTCTTTTAATTTTCCTTATTCTTCTAATAAATTTCAGACATTCAGATGAAACTCACGCTAATTTCACTAGCACCATCATTTCAGTCTCACCACACAGAAGTGAGACTGACAAAAGTATGATTTTGGGGTTTTGTATATTCTTGAAGTGTCAACAAGAGGAGAAGGTAAGTCTATGTTAATTTAATTCACATAAAAAGAATAAAATTATTAGAGTTATTTCCTCATAACAACAAAAGTAATAATGATAAACAAATAAGAAGTTGTTTTTTCGGAAGAGGAGAGTTACACTAAAGATTTTTTTTTTTATAAAAAGACTTTGTTCTATCCAACATAACACCTACAACATTATACTTGTATTTCTCTTTATGGTTTGCAGTAAGATACTCCCAGCAAACAAAGCACAGGGTGTTCTGTAAGTCTTAGATTCTAACCACAAAGGCTACCTGTCAGTTATTTCTACACCTAAAACCTACTTCTTAGGGTGAAGTGGTCAGCATGCAATTTTTAATATATAAAAAAAAAAAAATTAGAAATCAAACCTTTTATCTACTGGCAATTTGAAAAAAGCTGGAAAAAATATAATACAAGTCGGTTTTGACAAATAAGTTTGTATCCATTGCCTTTTCCATTCTCCCGTAACTACATGAGGAAGGCAAAAGTAACGCATAAATCATAAAATGTCAGGGGCTGGAAGGGATCTCAAAAGATTGTCCAGTTCACCTCACCTGCCAGAGCAGGATTACCTATACCAGATCACACAGGAACGTATCCAGGCAGGTCTTGAATACCTTGAGAAGGAGACTCCACAGTCCCCCTGGGCATCCTGTTCCAGTGTTCTGTCACCCTCACAAGGATAAAACTGCTTCTCATATTTGCATGGAACTTCCTATACCTCGACTTGCACCCACTGCCCCTTGTGCTGTCATTGGGCATCACCAAGAAGAGCCTGGCTCCATCCTCTTGGCACTCACCCATTACATATTTATAAACATGAATGAAGTCGCCCCTCAGCTTCCTCTTCTCCAAGCTGAAGAGCCCCAGCTCCTCCAGTCTCTCCTTGTAAGACAGACGTTCCATGGCTTTAATCATCTTTGTGGCTCTGCACTTTGCCATTAATAATGTAGTAATCCATGCTTATTTTGTTATTGCAAGTCGTTAAATTGCAAAGCAATACTGACACATTCTTTCAATCCACTCCCACAATTTACAGTAAACAAAGGTTGTGTTTCATGTTATTAAGCAGTCTTGGTCCAAAGGTTTTCAATTGTATATATTGTGATACATCAGAAGATGCAAGAATCAAGACTAGTGGAATAAATTTGCTTTTCCCTCAAATGTTCATGCACTTCACTTGCTC
>VWZI01011183.1:0-43956 GCA_013396835.1 Psilopogon haemacephalus | reverse complement strand
AGAGTAGCCTTCCAGTATCTGAAGGGGGCCTACAGGAGGGCTGGGGAGGGACTATTCACAAGGTCTTGTAATGACAGGATGAAACAGGATGTTAGGAGGAAGTTCTTCATAGCAAATGTGGCAAGACACCGGAACAGGTTGCCCAGGGAGGTTGTGGCTGCTCCCTCCCTGGATGTGTTCAAGGCCAGGCTGGATGAGGTCTTGAGCGACCTGATCTAGTGGGAGGTGTCCCTGCATATGGCGGGGGGTTGGAACTGGATGATCTTTGAGGTCTCTTCCAACCTAAACCATTCTATGATTAATTATTTGTCTAAAGTTTATATTCAGTATCATGAAAAGAAGTTAGGAAATTGGTCTGAAGACCTAAGATTGTTCCAAATTTTAATCATGTCCCAAGTCTGTGTTTGTAACAGTATCTACATGTAGAAAAAGCAACCATGCTCAGTTTTATCCTTTATTCCTCAATTTGTGTGTTGCATGACTTAATAAATTAATATATGGTAGACACCAAAGAGCTTAGTGTTTCATGTATCTGGCCTAAGTTTACTAAGGATACCACAATAAATAGTACTTCCCAGATCTTATACACCACTAGAAACTATTCTTCTTACCCCTGCACAGAATTCATTCCACTCATGAACTAGGACATACTTCTGCTCCTTCTTGAAGGGCCTACCTGAAAGCCTGATCAGTATAAGCATTTGCTATCAACAGACTTGTTTGTTTCACTTTATTTCTGCTCAGTGATGAATACTCAGAAACTTCCCTGGGCAACTAATTTCTACTGGGGGCTTCATCATTACAATTATTTCACATTACATCTACCATATGTGGAGAAACCATGCACGTCAAAATCTTTCTTCATAAAGAAAGAAGTTAGGTGACTGCACACAAAAATCAGAGTTCCCTGATAACCTGACAAAAGTAAGCACTCCCAAAACAGTTCCTTTCCTCCTTGCAATGTCAACAATTTCAAGTCAAATGACTTCCCCTCAGCTTCTCTCACATGACTAAGAAAAACCTGTGTAACATTTATGATGTGGACATAAAAACCTCATGTTTCCTAAATTCACATAGCAGAATCTTACCACAGGGTTTAGATGACTTCTTAGGAAACACACAGCAACAGGAGGCTGTGCTCACCCAGAGTTTGTGTCTTCCAACTTGTGCCCACTTGAAACCCCCTAAACAGATATCCTACACTGTGTGTGTTTTGTTGAATGCTTTATGTACTGAATAGCTTTGAAAGCTGTAAGAGCATTGGTTTACAAAATGTTGGTACAGTTAGTCCATTGCAAAATAGCATCTGGGATAAAATGCATATTTATATTTCTCCACATCATGACATTTTATTGGTGTGAGTTGCACACAGTGTTTACATCACTCAAGTGTTGTTCAAAAGGAACAAGTCAGATCTCTATATGAGAACTTCAACTTTTTATAGTCAAATGCTGTTCTCCATTTCTTATTAACCCAATCATGAAGTTTAAACTGGCATTCATTTTTGCCAGATTGCAGGGACAACTCAAGACTCCCTTCCATGGTTTCAAAGAATTTACATGAGCTCCACAGTTCCTTCAGGGGCTTACACATGAAAAAGTCAGTTGATACTTCTAAATCACTCCTTAAATATAGTATAAAACATTTAATTACTGCTCAAAACATCCTATTTCACACAATAAATCAAGATGAGTCAATCAGACATGACTGAAAAGACTTCCACTACAGATTATCCATGAAAAAACCAAAACAAATCCCTTTGGTCACGACAGTTCTTTGCTCTGTCACCATTACGGTGTTCAAAATAAAATTTCTCCTTTCTGTTGTGCATACAAAAAAATAAAATATTTTTACTCACCTATTAATAACTTGCTCTTGCATTCTAAAAAGTTTCTACACAGTTGACATTTTTCTTTCAGACTACAGATGTATGTTTGCTTTCAGACTACATACATAAGAGAAAAAAAATATTGTAGTCTGAAAGCAAAATTTACTGCAATTTGCATTCCTAGCCAGATTAATATATTCAGTAATAGATATATTAATTTAAAAAGTGAACATGTCAGAAACCAATCAGACAAACATCATCCCAGACTAATACAAAGCAGATAATCACAGATTTCAAGTGCAACAGCAATCTCTTAAATCACATGCTATTACCACATTACAAATAAAATAGGGTTTTTTTCCCTCCAGTTTTTCCACTGTATTTCTGAATCCACCACAAAACTAGAAATATGCAAAGGACTTTTACCCTTTAGAGTATATGGTCTCATTCTATTTAGCTGTGCCAAACAAACAATACTTTACAACTTAGATGGTAAACAGGTAAACAATAAAACCCGAAGAACCAGATCTGGCCACTAGATGGCCTCAAAACAGTAATTTTATGTAACTTGGGCAGCTACCACTAGATGGTAGCTACATATCACTAGTTGATGTACAATGTTTGGTTACGGTCTGTAAAAAAGTTTACTTAATTAAACTTCAGTTGAATAAAATAAAATTAGAAAAGTTAACTTCACTGTTTTACATTTAAAACAAATGCAGCCTGCTCCCACCTCCCTCAAGATCTATCTACCAAAACTGCAGAAACTCACTGGAGCAAATGGGAGGACACAGCTAAAACAAGCTTTACAAGTTCCTCTCGCTAGGGTTCTTGACCCTGTTCGCCTCCATTTTCCCCAACTGAGGGAACTTATTCTAGGCTGTGATCTGCCGTCTCTACTTACAGCATTTAAACATATCCCACTTTGGAAAAAAAAAAAACAAAAACAAAAGCATCAGAAGAGAGCCACACTGTAAATTTAATTTTAACTCATGATCCCTGAAATCTACAAATATCAACTTTATAGCGACTTAGCTCCTTACTAGAGATATAGGAATACATCACCCACTATTTACAGGCTAAGCTTACTAACTTAAGCATATTTCTTCATTTAGTTCTCTGATTTCCTTAAGAACAAATTACTGAACATTATTACAAGTCTATACATTAAATGAGGTTTTGTGAACTCAAGCAAGTAAACTTTATATAAATGGTATCCATAACAGCCCACACAGATCTCAGTTAAACATACACTTGTAATGTTGCAATGTGTAAGGTCTCATTTTATGCACTGAATTCACGGGTGAGCAAAGTTGGCAGTAACAGAAGAATCAAGAACAATCATATCTACAGAGTATTTTTGCCAAATGTGCAGTCAGTCTTGACTAAGCAGCTATTCGAAGAGAAAATTGCCAATTTATGCAAGTAAATATCTGCATTCTTTAAGTCAGAAACTCGTTTCTGGACAAGCAATTTTAGACAGGTGCATGTGAGCCTCACTGGTGCTTGAGCCTTTCATTTCCAATTCAGCTTCTGCATGGCTGGATTTTTACTACTGCTGCACTCCTAGCTGCAAGCTAAAAAGTCTATTTTCAGCTGTGATTTTAAGGACTTAAAACATGTTACAGAGTCAACAATTCACTTGATCTGAAAGTGCTGTTTTAATGAAGGCCTGAACCAGGATTTAAAAGCAAGGACAAGTTCACACAACACAGAAATTAAACAGGTTTTAAATACAAAAAGCTGTAACACACAGCGAAGTGTGTGTGTGAAATTTTAAAAACAGAAAATGAAGTCATATGCCCCTTTGTCCTCAAGAATATGGTCCAACTACAAAAAGAGTTTAGACTACAGAAGTTGCTATGTAAAGTAAACACATTTTTATTTCAATATGCAAACATCACGCTTAGTCCATTATACACCAATATAAAAAAAAAAACAAAACTGTTTCCATACAAGTTCTGCAACCTCTATCTACAACAGTTCAATTAAGGGACTATGGAAGACATTAAAGAAAAACGAACAGAAAGACAAAAGGAAATTTCAGTGGCTAATCAATCAGCTTTCATAACAATGAATACTAAAAAGCAAGCTACACCCCCAACACGAAGCTTCCACCCCAGCTGACAAACACATTTATTTCAAAAAGATAAAATAATATCTTCAAAAATTAGAAAGAAATACACAATTGGTGAAACTAAAGCAGCTTGTTTCTAGAAGTATCTTTGTGTGGCTAAATCTAACTTAGTTTATTGCAGTATGTAAGTCACAGGACATGCAGAGTGCACACACAAAACCCACTGAAGTGCTGCTGTTGGCAATTAGAAGTTACCTGAGAACAGTACATTTTTATACACTAGTGGTTAGTTCAACTGGAAAATTAATACGGTTGATCTAGTTCCAAAAAACCCACCCACAACTATTTAACTCACTAAGCTAACATTAGCACATCATCTAATTTTTTTACTTAAAAATCCACTGCCAGATTTTTACAATCCAGTCCTTAATTCAAATTGGTAGTACAACTGGACGATAAAAGAACTTCCCAATTTACAGGGAACAAGGCACCCTTGCTGTGCCTCAAATAATTTCCTATGACTTCGCTTTGTCTCCTTATCTATGACAGCTGCCACAGAAAAAATTTGCTACAACTGGAACACAAAGTGTTTAAATCTGTGTAAATGAAAAAAAAATTCCATTCATTAAAGTACATTAATGCAGTTTATCACAGCTATCTTTTATATTCCACAGAGAAAAGGTACAGTGAAGATATACCTCAGTAGGTCTGTTATACAAGATAACTTACTGAAAAATGCCAACATGAAGATGCCATCATTTCCCACTCTAAGCTGATCTGCATCACTGAAATCATCCCGTGGTGGATACTCTTCTTCCTGGATTTACAGGTTAGTGATAATTTAGTGAAAAGTTTATTTTAGAATAACTATCTGTAGGATCAAAGTATTCATTATGTTTTTAAAGCCAGAAGATAATTTACATTTGTGTAACAGGTCCACATCAAGGAAATTTAAATGAAAAATAACTCATATCTGTAGAACAAGTCTTACTTGTTGCTTATACTGACAGAGCCCAAATTTTCTGTATATGCATATACTATCTATTCATTGTCCATTCAGATGGACAATCTAAACGAACAGAAATATATATATTTTTTAAACTGTAACTATTTTGATATACAACCAAACTATTAAATATTTTTTGAAAGTCATAACATAGTATGTTCTGTTGCCATTTTTTTCTCCTACCAGAAAAATCCTTCAGTGCTTTCCAAAATACAGAATTCAGTTTCAGACTAATGTTAGCGTCTTAAAATAAATTGCTGATGCAACCGCAATGCACTGACCGATTTGACTGTCCTATAACCCACGGGGGGGAAAAAAAAAAAAAAAAACAACAAAAAAACAACCCATTTGCTAAGCAAGGAAAACCTCTAGGGACACTAGAGGGCGCGAGTACGTTAAAAGTAAAAGTCTTACACGCTCAAAAGCAGTAACAGTTAATTCAAGTAAAAAAAAAATTTAATCAGAGATATTGGTCAAAACGATCCAAAGATTTTTCCCATCGTATCAAAATTCTATATCTTACATTACTGAAAGTCTAAGGTTTTTTTGATTCTCAATACTTCATTTTCTACAGAATTTGGCAGATCTTATGTATGCAGTTCTATAAACCAGTAATTTTTTTAAAAAAATAAAATTAAACAAAAAAATTAAAATAAACCAAGAATTGATGCAGCTGTTGACTAGGAAACATAAAAATTTTCATGATGACAGCACTTATTAAAAAAGAGTTTTACAAAAACTGTAAAGCCAGCTAAACATACAACATTTATACTTAAATATTTGAGTAATATCAAAACCCTGCAGGATGTTACAAGTTAAATAATACTGTCAGTGGCAGTAATATGGTCTAGACATATGCACGAGTTACATTCTTTTCCTATTTTTTTTTCCTCCAATTAATCATAATATATTTCAATTGAGGTAAAAAATTACCTTAAAAACGAAATCAAGGGAAATCAGTATAAGTGAGATTTACTTAGCTGTTTCACCCACACCAAATGCTTACTATGGAAAAAATGCAATTCTAATATTAAGACATTATTCAGTTACTGTACTAAATGTCATTTTTTATATTAAGTTCATAACTAAACAAGCATTAAACAACCACAGTGATCTACAGCTCTGTCATATGACTGACACATTCACCTTTGACAACACAGCAAAATAATTTACTAGGATAGAGAGATTATGGTTAAAAATGTGCTAGAATGAACTGTACCAACTGCAGACAGCTGACTTTACCCTTTACAACATGGTTGTGAATTCCTAGCTGTGCTCTTTATTTCTTACTAATTAACAAAGACCATCAGATAACTTACTTTAAAAACACTGTTATTCACCTAGACAATTACGAGGAAAGCACAAAAACCTAAATGAACAAATATCTTCAGGGGCTATAACAATTTCAGGTGCCCCTAAATAGTCAACCTAAGTGACTGTGAAAGCAATAGTTTAGCTCAAGGTTGCTGTAGCTACAATACTGATGGAGGTATTGGCGGGGGAGAAGGGAGAAAAAGGGTGAAAATGCATGAAATGAAGAGCTGCATTTGAGTGTGCTTATTTCTGAAATATATGCCACAGAAGTTCCTTTTTCAATTTAGGGCAACAAAAAATATTTTCAGTTTTTATTGAAGGAGGTCTATAAACCTTATATAAAATTACTCTTTGACTTCTGACCTTTTTTTCTTTAATTATTTAAACTCTCTGCTAACACTACTATACTTCAGACAGGCATTTCCAAACCAACCAGTGAATTATACTCAATGCAGAATGTTGCTTCAGAAAAATAAATTTTGCTCAATTCTATAGTAACTTTAGCACATTTGTCTATATTACACAGGCTTCTCTAAGGCTTCACCTGTGAGAAGTACCACTCAATACACAACCCAGTCAGATGAGGCAGCCGTGCAAATAGGCACTATTGTAATTTATCACACTCCATGTCAAAAAGGAACTATATTAAACCTGTTTCTATTTACTCTCTCCAAAAACTGACATAAGACATTCCCAGAACATTTAAGAAACTAAATGTTTCCTGTGCTGAAATCCTGTTTAATCTATATTTACATTATTTTTTATTATTATGTGATTTTATGACAAGCAGTCCTGCACATAAAGAGACAAATTTGCCAGTGCTCAAGACCCAGTAATATTGGTGGCCCTTCACAGTGCTCTCCTTTGATCTAGGTGATGTGAACTGCTCTGGTCTTTCTTCAAAACAAAATTGTTTGCCACCATACATTGAGGGATGAAAAGGAACAACAAAGAACTACTGTCCTCTCTGCTGATGCTTAGAGCTAAGTGTGATTTCATAGTATTACTTCTATTAGATGGACATTTTTACCAATGAATTTTTTTTCTCTTTTCAGTAAGAAGGATGATACAGAACACACAAATCCATAAAATATATACCATACTTTCATAGTGTTTTTTAATAAATTTAGCCATGTTAAGGATTCTGGACAGTACTTCTTATCTGCTAAATATGCTGAGATCTGTATAAACAAAGCTTACTGCTCTTATGACCTGAGAAACATCTAAACAGCAAAATATTTTATCAGCAATGGCATGTCACAGGGTAATTTTTCTAAGCAAAAGAGTATCAGATGTTACAGAGCAGCTACTGAAGTTGAGCCTATTAACTCTTTGGAAGCAACAATACTGTAGTATCCTGCAAAAAGAGAAGTTTTCCTCCCCAGTGCTTTTTAACTTCTTTCAGATTCAAAGCCTGTACAGCACATAGTGAGATAGAACCTGAGTTTTCAGGAATCTCATGGATAACTGAACTGACACAACTCTATGCAATGCACTGGATTTACAGAGAAAAGACTCCTGAGGAAAGGGTCACATTACTTAATAAACCCCATAAATGATACCATTAGCATATAAAACAATACAGAGATATTAATGGGTGGGGGGAAGCACAGTGAACCCCAGAAGCATTTGTTTGCCAGCAGGAAAATTCATAGTTAAAATCTAAACTAGAGAGAACTGTACCATACCTCTGGACGACTGAGGAATATTTCATCAAACAGACTCCTAGATTCCCTAAACTGGGCGTGCTAAGCATGTAAAAACAGAAAAACATAAGACAAATGCAACTGAAAAGCATTAAGTAAAAGCCATTCATTGCAACATATAAACAAGTCATTTGTTTAACTGTTAGAAATACTGTTGTCTATTTAAATTAACGTTTCAAAACTGATATTAAGAATTTGAAAAGGAAAACATCAAAAGCTGGGGTAACTACTACCACTACTGATGACACAGGGTTGCCACATTCTTTTTTGTACATGCAGCTATCTCAGAGTATTTGAAAGCAATAAATGTTTATACACAATCTATTCTAAGACAAGTTGCACAAAGAACTACAGAAACAAATACTGAAAGTTCAGACTGTTCTGTTCGTATAACCTGTGGATGCTGGGCCTATGATGACATCTTTAATATGATCATACTACTTTTTTTCGTATGATCCCTACATGAATCACAGAAAAAAAAATGAAAGCTGTTTATTGCATGCACTGCCTTTGTATAGAATTTCCTTCTCTTTTGTTTGTAGCATTCTTTATTGCATACTTTGGACTATACCATGAAAAAGTTATCAGCCTCGTGTATCACTCAAGGTAATATAAGGATATTTAACTTTTTCCAACTGTTCACATTATTGCAGTGAAGAGGCAATACACATTCTCATTTTACAAGGAAAAAACTAGAGTCACAGACTACAGCAGAGTTCACTTTTCTAATAATTCCTAATGTTGAAAACAAGAACTGAAAAAACCTATGGTTTCTATGGTTTGCATATGCTTTGCAAAATGTGCAATATACAAGTAAAATACTGTGCAGTTGTCTCTGCTTGTGGTGTCTATAACAGTGAAAGTGAGAAAGCAATTAAATATATACCGGTAGCACAAAGTTTAAGTCACTTATCCTTTCTCCATTCGGAACTAAGGATCAAAATCCTTCCCCCTCAATTTGGCAAACCACCATCCTAAGCATGCAATGACCTTTCTTTCTTATTGCAGTCATCCTCAGTTCATCCCAGTGCCTTAGTTCATCCCAGTGTAAGTTCATCAAAGGTATTAAATAAGGTACGGATTTTGTGTCAGTATCACATGGTAACATAATTAAAATTACATTAATTAAAACTGCACTAGCACCTAATTTTAATATCATATATAAAACTGGAACTCAACTTCAGTAACTCCTACTTTTCCCAGAAATCTCAACTTTGAAATCTTAATACTTTTTTTTTTTTAATATAGCTTGTGTGCCTACATGCATGTGCTTTAAAAAAAAAAAAAGGAAATAAAATCAAAATAACAGAACAAAAAAAAATCACAGAAGCAAATTCAGCAGAAATTCTATCAAACTTAAGATCTTTAGCTATCAGCAGGCCTTTGGCTTTTTGGAACATTGAGCAGACTTTTCGTACTAACTTAGTACTGCACCAAGTCTATGATGGCATCTTCCTCTTGCGGTGTCAGCATTAGGATTCATGAAGGTGGAGTTCTACTGCACATTTTGGAAAATCAGACTACGTAAAAGTTTATTTCTCACTATTCTCCTACCTCTTAACCCTCTCCCTCCCAATTCTTTTCTCATGCACCAGCTTCAGCTCATTTCCCAGTATCACGCTCCCACAAGGGTTCCTTTCTCCACCAATCTCTTCATCCATCTGCAAGTTGTTTCTCATTTAAATCTCTCTGTGCTCTCTCCATACCACTATTCTTCAGTCACCTTTGCTTTTTCTTGACTTACACCCATCTGATTTCCAACTGATTTCCAACTCTGTTCACTGTGAATGAGTTACCTTCTTACAGTACATAAGCTTCAGAAGCTTGGAGTAATTGCCCTTCTCTCCATCTATCCTTGCACTTGTATCATGTGGCTTTCCCTCTCCCTTCTAACTGAAGGCCAAGTATAACAAAACTATTTCAAGGCACAACAGAAATTCCTGTTTCTCAGTTCCAGTGTTTTCACCAAAAGCAGTCAATAACAGTCAAAAGGTTTGTCTACTTTAGTGCTGTAATCCTACTCTGATATAGGACATCAGAGAACGTTCTCTAGAGATAGTACATACACTGACTCATTCCTGTCAGCTTTATGAGCAGTCTAAATACGTTCATGCAAGACAATCTCCACACATTTATTAAACTGGAAGCTCTGCATATTTTGAAAAGTCATTTTTCAAGAACTTGTAATTTGGTCAAACCCAGGAAGATGTTTTAAGGAACAGCAAAATATGTTTCTGACTTGAACTTGTAAGAAAGTTCTCTGAAGTGATTTGTTGTGTTGGTGTTTTGGGTTTTTTTGCTTACCTTTATTCTTGAAATTGGCTGAACCCCAGCCTGAGGTTTTAATTTTGAAATTCAGGGTTCTACACTCACACCAAGTTACATGCAAAAACAATCTTGCAAGAGAGTTGCACATGTCCTGTCTAAAGTGTGTCAGGAATGGTAAGGTTTGTGTTGCTAGTGTTCCAAGTAAGTTTAAAGATTTATAGTTTCAGATTGTACGTTTCATTTGGACAGATACTCAGCAAAAGTTTCACTCCTATGAGAAGCAGTAAGGACATACTACATAGAATCCACGCTCCTGCTAAAAGCAATTAAAAGGTTACAACTGGAGATCATTGCCTCACAGCAGATACTTGGCAGGTAACCATGCAAATGTTCCTGGATTCCCTGCTGCACTTAGTAACAGATTTGTCTAACAGCCTCACTGGCAATGTTATACAAATCGAACTTAACTTCGGCTGTGCACACTTAAGAGTGTAGTACATTGTGATTACCGCACAACAGTCAAAGAAGGAACAGATTCTCAACTAGCTAAGAAGAATTATTTTCTCAGTCACAAGAGTACTGCAGTCAGTAAAATATCGACTGCATCTCAAATGCAATCACAATTGATCTCACCGTAGAGATTTTTAGTGAAAACACTGGAAATCTAATTTGAGTATAGCATCTTACTGCAAATACTACAAAACATCATTCCATATTTCCACATTCCAAACCTTGAGAAAAAAAGGGAAGAAATCTGCTTGCAAACATAACATTTAACACTAATTACAGATGCCTTTCTATTTGGAAGACAGTACTCTTCAAAATGTTAATTCTTACAAAATTATAAACACTGAATATATATGTATTACTTAATGTACTGGTCATTGTTAATTCATGGTATGGTCTTTTTTAAAAGCATTTGGAACATTTCTTTTAAGCTTAATATTAAAGTTTTCAGGAAGCAAACAGTACAGGCTTTTCCTTTGGGGAAAAAAAAAGACCAAAAAAACCCACTATAATATTTAAGGGTTTTTGCCCCTGCTGTTCTGTTGGAATTCTCCTTCCTCTCTAAATGGTCTACTTTGTTCATTAATTATTATTTTACCATCTGAAAAATTAAATAGCAGCAAAAACTTTACAACTTAATATTAGCAGTGGATACCTAATTATAAGATAGTAAAATAGTGGATAAACTATTAAAACAGGACAAAATTATACAGCTATGCCTCAAAAGAGTTAATATGATACACTTTTCATAGTACTTTACAAGTAACTTGCACTATCTGTACAAAACCTAAACATCTGAAGTGTTTAATCACCAGCGTGCCGTTACCTTTAAAAATAGGGTATAGTATGGGCCAAATCGGTATAAATAATTAGATTATCCTAATGTTTCACAAAACTGAAAAGAAGCAGAACTATATCACTTACTCGCTGGGCAGCTTCTGCTGCAGCAGCTGCCATTGCTGCAGCTTTGGCCTTCTCTGCTTCATCGTAAGTAGGAAGAGAGGTAGCTACACTGTATGGAGGTGGTACAGGATAAAATTCATTGTGTGTTTCTGTTCAAAACAAAGAGGTTATGAATTTTTAAGCGAGAAAGATGTCAAGAACATTAAATTTTACATGCACATACCTATTAAACTGTAAAATGTTTTCAACAGAGGCTGAAATTGATATTTGTATTTCATGCTCTTACAAGCTTCAGAAACACTTTATAAAATGAAAGAGGGAATTACTTCATGATGCTTGTAATTGGGACTTAAGGCAGAAACATTAATCTAGATGCTGCAAGAAGCCAACAAATTTACAAACAAAAAATCTTATTTGACGAGTTACATCCCTAGGCATTCTAGCCAAAGATATTTTATCTAATCATACAGAAGACATGCACAGAAACATCCCACAAAAAGTGCTTTAATTATCAACATCTATTAATTAAGTCCAGTAATAATCATGCTGTATTAATTTTTACTGGCATGGACTTGCTACTAAGTCCAGCCGCTTGGTGAAGCACCGTTTTTTCAAGATACTCATTTCACCACATTCTTCTTAAAATGTTCCTGCCATCAAAACGGACCTTAAACTTTATTCTCATATACTGAAATTGCAAAACATCATCATATAGACTAGAATTATTAACAAAATTAATACAAACTGTTTAAAATACACCTTGAGCTTCCTCCTACAGCAGTAGTTTGTAACAACATCACTTCTGCAGTAAATAAAAATTTGTCACTGCAGGTCAAATGGTAATAACATGTGTCAGCAAACCAACGCAAATTTGTGATATCTAGGGATAATTCTGTGTATTATTATATGTAAAGGTATGTTATTGTGCATGCAAATACTGTCCCAAAGAACATGGACAGGGAATTGCTCCTTTAATCAACATGAAAAAAAATTAGGTTGGACTGGGACATCGATACTGCCTGCTCTTAAATCTCTCATACCCTAAACAAAAGTCACAACCTTGTGAGAAAGGGAGCAGTGAATAAATGGAAAAAGAGACCCTCTTACTTGTTTTCCACAAGAAGTTTTATAAGTAGCCTTTAAAGTAAAATAAATCTTTTCATGGCAATACTTTTACCAGACAATGGCACAAACTTAATGAAGTTTGAGTTCTAACAAATCAGCACTTTGTTTTTCTTGTATGCTTTTTTATAAAGAGGCAACGAAAATTGCTAATGAGGTCTAATAATGGAGCACTACTCAGCGAGATGTGGAACTGAAGTACGTGTAGACTCAAATAAAATCTATTTCACTAATTAATGAACACTTATTTAGCCTAAGAACTTGGAAGAATCAGTATAATTTATAAATATGCTTCTTCTGAACAAATCAGAGCTGTGCATGACGGCATGGCTTTTTACCACAATTGTGTGTTTAGAAAAAACTCAGCCATACTGCTGCATTGTACCACTTTGAACCAAGTGCTGATTCATACACACTCCTCCCTGACAAGCTGTTATGTAAAAACAGTACCTGAAGTTGCAGCTGTTTCTACAGCTATGCTACAGTAAGGTGGAGGGGAAGTATCTGCTTCAGATAAGGCTGCTGTCTGGGGAGTCTGCGTAGTCTCTGTAGACGTGGTAGGCTGCTCAGCTGCTGAAGACTCTGGGGGGTCATCCTCATTGTGTAGCTTAGAAGAAAAACACACAAACTTCAGATGCATTCAGGGAATATTTCTCATGACGACCTCATACTTGCAGAACCATCTTCAAGAAGAGAGAGGATTGCTCCTCAACGAAACAAAAATTTTGTACAAAAAAGCACATGACCTCTTTAAGTAGCTGAAACCAGGACACCCATTTAAATCCTTTCAAGCAAGCAACTAAAGATAATCTTAACTACATTGGGCTTTTTATCCCAGAAGTGGATTTCTTCTTATATGTTCACAGAGTCTTAAAACTATGGGTTCTTTTAATCTTTTACTATATGGGGAAATGTTGACTAAAATACATTTTATTATATCAATTTTTTTTCACCTCAAGTACATTTTTTTAATTAGAACAAGTAAGCAAAGATATATTTTACTGTATTAATCTAGAAGTAAATAAAAAGACACATTTCTACTTCTGTAACTGTTTTTTTCCACTTAGCATCTCATCAGAGATCTCCACACAAATTACAAGACTTTTTGAAACATTATGGTTTTCTTTAGAGACTGAAAAGAATCCTTTCTCTGTAACACTTCTAGTTGTTGCATTTTTCAAAACGCTATACAGAAATAAGAATCTAGATAAGCAATAATGTTGATTAAATCCACCACTAGTATCTTTTCTTAGAGAAGGTATTTTTGATTATTGTAAGTAACCTGACAGCATTTAGGATATAAATCAAAGAGTACTAGTATTAAACAAATAATGCTAGTTCTTGCTAGCGTAAACTGAAAGATAAGATGCCCAGAAGGCAAGTATTGAAGTACCACATTTAAAACTCATAAAATAAAATAACCAAGTTGGACATGTCTGAAAAAGGAATTCTGCAACTTCAAATTGGTAGTTCATATGAACACCTTACAGAAAAATATATATTAATTTCAGTAACAAAAATATTAAGAATACAACTAAAATAATTTTATATTAGGCAAAGTACAAAAAGATTATTGGAAAAAGCAGACTCTGACAAAAAAGAATGGTAAATTCCTTGTTAAGTAGTGTAATACTGACACCAAAATTGTTTTATACTGAATGCATAAGAAAGTTCACAGAACAGTTCAGGATGAAAGGGACTGCTGGAGGTCATCTGGTTCAATTCCCCTGCTCAAGCAGGGCCGCCTACAGCTGGCTGCCCAGGACCACATACAGACAGCTTTTGAGTATCTCCACAGACAGACTCTACAACTTGTCTGGGCAACCTGTTTCAGTTCTCAGTCACCTTTGCACTGTAAAAAATAATAATAGAAGACCTCCCAGGGTTTCCTGATGTTCAAGAGTGAACCTGGTAATATCCCATATTTAGGTGTGTGCCTACAGCTATTAGTCCTGACAATGTACAATACTGAAAAGCACCTGTTTTCACCTCTGCACTGTCCCTTCAGACACATATAAACATTGGCAAGATCCCACCCTTGAGGTTTTCCTGCTCCAAACTGAACAGTCCGAGGTTTCTCAGTCTATTCTCATATGTGAGATGTTCCAGACCTTTCATCATCTTGGTGGCACATTTTTGGACTCTCTCTAGCACATCCATCTCTCTCATACTGGGGAGCTCCTCCAACCTGGACACAGTGCTGTGGTCTCACCAATACTGACCACAGGTGAAGGCTTATCTCCCTTGACCCAACAGCAGTGCTGACTCTAGTGCAGCCCAAGATACCATCAGTGTGCCCTCTGTAGTTGCAAGGGCACCTTGTTGGCTCATATTGGAGCTTTTCTGGTCATGAACTCTACGCTTTCATTTCTAAGATAGTTCAAGAGAACCACAGAATGGTTTAGGTTGGAAAATAGCCTGAGGCTCATTAAGCCCAACCATCAACCTAGCACTGCCACACCCACCACTAAAACACATCCCTAAGTGCTACATCTATATATCTTGTAAACACTTCCAGGGATGGCAACTCCTCCACTTGCCTGGGTAGCATGTTCCAATGCTCAGTAACTGTTCCAGTGAAGATTTTTTTTCACTAAAATCCAATTTAAACCTCTCAATTTGAGATTATTTCCTCTTATCCTATTGCTTGTTACTTGTCAGAAGAGACCAGCTCCCATCTCACTATAACCCTGTTTAAAGTAGTTAAAGCAGTAAGGTTCTCCTGAGCCTTCTTTTTTTCAGACTAAAGAACCCCAGTTCCCTCAGCCACTCTTTATAAGACTTGTGTTTTATACCCACCACCAGCTATGCTGCCCCTTTTTGGACATGCTCCAGCACTTCAATGTCTTTCTTTTAGAAAAGGGCCAAAACCAGAAAATGCTTTAAAAGAAGTCAGTGCAATAGAACAACTTCACACAACTTTCACATGGCTCCAACCACAATATTGTCTCCAAATGTATCAAATTAGGAAAAGTGTTACAGTTACTTGATAAAGCATTTTTATAATTTTCTAAAGTGTCCCTCTAAACACTGCAATCAAAGAATCATAGCTTAAGGGTTTATGTATACATCAACTGCATATATATGCACACATATATACAAGTACAGACATACACAGGCACAGAACACACACAATCACAACTATAAAAGCACAAGTCACCTACAATGAAACTGATAGAGCTTGCTGAGGGGTTTTGGACACTGAGAAATCAGCATATTTAATAGCTTATCAGTGAACCTGAAGAAATCAGTAACCTGAGAGAGATGTATAGCTATTTAGAGTAGTTAAGGCCAAAGAAAAAAGAAGCCACTTCAAAATAACCCAATATATTTAAGGAAACAGAAAGCAAGCGAGAAGACAAAGCATTTGATTCTAAAAAAGCCAAGCGGGTCACAAAAATTGCCTGAGTTATATATATTATGGTTCTAAATTAAGTATAGTTCTTCACAAGGAAAAACTAGTATTGCAATGGATATAGATAAAACAAAATATTTTTAAAATAAAACTGTCATTTGATTAACAACAAGACCAATAAAACACCACTGACATATTTTACAGTAATGGCTGTTACAGCCCTGCTCATTTGAAGATGTGTGTGTAGTTCTGGCTATCTCACGACAAACACCTCGTTTACAGGTAAAGCCTAGTTAATGGATTTCTGTCTGTTGCCTCCTTTCTTCCTCTCCTTTCACCTCCCACTTCAACCACTGCAACCTTTGATCCCTACCAAGCCATAGTAGGTGCGGTCACTATCCCAAAGACACAAACATTCACAGCAGCTCATTGGTCAAAACCTACAGTGCCATTACTGAGGAAATTAATTTTGTATCTTCTACATTCTTTCCTGAAAATTACCTTAAAAACTCCTTATCGGGAAACACCACTGGGGTAACAAGCAAAACAATTCAATGAAAACCCACACGTGGAGTACAACTTGCCCCAGCAAGGTCCTGCATCTGGGTCGAGGCAATCCCAAGCAGAAATACAGGCTGGGCAGTGACTGACTGGAGAGTAGCCATGAGGAGAGGGACTTGGGGGTGTTGGTGGATGAGAAGTTCAACATGAGCCAGCAGTGTGCACATGCAGCCCAGAAAGCTAACCAGATCCTGGGCTGCATCAGAACTGTAGCCAGCAGGTTGAGGGAGCTGATTCTCCCCCTCTACTCCGCTCTGAGTACCTGGAGTACTGCATCCAGTTCTGGAGCCCCTATTACAAGAGGGATGTGGACATGCTGGAGCGTGTCCAGAGAAGGGCCATGATTAGGATCAGAGGGCTGGAGCACCTCTGCTATGAGGACAGATGGAAAGAGTTGGGGCTGTTCAGTCTGCAGAAGAGGAGGCACCATGGTGACCTTCTTGTAGCCTTCCAGTATCTGAAGGGGGCCTACAAAAAAGCTGTGGAGGGACTTTTTAGGCCATTAGGTAGTGACAGGACTAAGGGGAATGGAGCAAAACTGGAGGTAGAGAGATTCAGACTGGACGTGAGGAGGAAGTTTTTCAGCATGAAAGTGGTGAGGCCCTGGAACGGGTTGCCTAGCGGGGGTGGTTGGGGCCACATCCCTCAAGGTGTTTAAGGCAAGGCTGGATGAGGCTCTGGCCAGCCTAATCTAGGGTATGGCGTCCCTGGGCATGGCAGGGGCGTTGGAACTAGATGATCCTTGTGGTGCCTTCCAACCCTGACTGATTCTATGATTTTAAGCTAGAAATTTCATCTATGCCGGTAAGGTAAACAGTGGTTGTTTCATAGAACCTGTGCCTTGTCTTCACACAGCACTGGCTCTGGCCTGTGAAGTCAACAGTTTGCTTGAAACCAGTAGGAATCTGACTATCACTGAGCCTCCTCTTTCACATTTAATTTTGGCATATGCTGGCTGGTAAATTTAGAAGTTGTTTTTGGAGACTGGGGAAGAAGAGACCTGACACTCTGCATAGGTTTCATCACCATAGAAACCAAGCTAAAAACACTCAGAAGGGAACAGAAAACATCTATTTCAAGACATCACTTACGATATGTACTTAAATGTTACCTACAACAGTGTTTAACATTCAAAATATAGAAATCTTATATTTTTCTTTTCCAACAGTAACACAACTTTGCTGACTTTTTTTAATTACAGGACTAGGAAGAATTCACAGTTCATCACCCCAGCTCCCTCTGAAACCCTCACTAAATCATTATACAGCAGTAAGCAATACAGCTGCTTTAATCAAGATTATGGTTGAAACAATTGCCAGGACCTATTAAACTGAAAACAAATGTAAACTAATACTCTGCCCTGCCCCATATCATCACATTTTAAGAGAACGACACAAAACAATTTTTTCTTCACATCTTGGTCTGTAGGCAGGGTATCTAGATGACTACATGAAGCTATACAATTTTTTTAAAATGTTGTTATTAGATATATTAAACTGTTTACAGAAGTGTCTGAATCCCTGCTTTTGCAGCCCTTTAACTACAGTACATTACGGGCTCAAAAGTAATGATGCTCATATACTCAAGATATATCTATGTCAGGACACTTCAAAGTTTAATCACGAAATCACTTAATCACAGAACTTTAGAGGTTGGAAGGGACGTCCAGAGATCATAGAGTTCAACTTCCCTGACAAGGCATGATCACCTAGCGTAGTTCACACAGGAATGCATCCAGGCGGGTTTTGAATGTCTTCAAAGACTCTTCCACCACCAATGACTCAATCTCATGGCAAGCACTAGGAAGTATACAAAATGTGGAAAACACAGCTACCTTTATAATTTTTTTAATGGATGTACTGAATCTCCTACAGCAATTTATTTCTTCAAGTCTGTTATTCTGTTTAACTATTTCCACAGTAATCACATGCAGTGTCTGAAATCAGCTGACACCCTAAAAAGAACATGAATTGCAAACACTTCGTACAGAAGGCTTTACTGAGGGGACTGATGCAGATGCTTTTTTTCTTCGGGCTTTTCAAAATAAACATTTAAACTAGGAGGAAAATCTTATTCTCAATTTAATTCATTTACCTTCAGACAGTAATTTTGCCTGACCTACACAAGTTTGTTTGCCTAGATGAACAGGCTTCATTTGTGATGAACTGACTGAACAAGAGAGGCAATATAGACAAGTTATTAAAATATGCCACTTTTTTAAAAATTACGGGAAAAGGTTATAATATGTGTCACCTGTACCACACGTATACAAGATTAGAACAAGGTTTTCTCATAAGGTGCATTAAAGTATTTTATGTTTTAGTCACAGCATAGCACACCAATAATACTATTTCTGTTACATGCACGTTTCAAAAGCTGCTGTTTTCCCATTCCATAAAATAAGATTTACAGAAATTGGCACATTATAAAGTTATTGCAACATAATTAGCTTCAAGGGCACATTGAAAACTGTTACACCTGACACTTCTGTTGTCTGAAAAATTCAAAGACTTTCCACACCTAACTATGTGCAGACATCTATGGGACCAGATGTGATCCACTCAAGCACACTTAAGGAGCTGGCAGATGTGCTTACCATTATTTGTCAACAGCATCTATTTGCAGGTCTGCACTAAACACTCTCCTAAAACAGTCCTGGCCACAGCCATAAGTAACTGGAAAACATTTAAATTAATATTATACTAAGTAACAAAACAATTAAGCTTTTATGGCATTTCTTGCTTTCATATATTGAGGTACTGGAACGTGTCCAGGGAAGGGCAACAAAGCTGGGCAAGGGGCTGGAGCACAAGACCTATGATGAGAGGCTGAGGGAGCTGGGGTTGTCTAGCCTGGAGAAGAGAAGGCTCAGGGGTGACCTCATTGCTGTATACAACTACCTAAAGGGAGGTTTTAGCCAGGTGTGCATTGGCCTCTTCTCCCAGGCAACCAGCAACAGAATGAGGGGACACAGTCTCAAGTTGTGTCGGGGGAAGGTATAGGCTGGATATTAGGAAGAAGTTCCTCACGGAGAGAGTGATTGGCATTGGAATGGGCTGCCCAGGGCGGTGGTGGAGTCACTGTCCCTGGAGGTGTTCAAGAAAGGACTGGATGGGGCACTTAGTGCCATGGTCTAGTTGATTGGATAGGGCTGGGTGATAGGTTGGAGTGGATGATCTTGGAGGTCTCTTCCAACCTGGCCTATTCTATTCTATTCTATTCTATTCTATTCTATTCTATTCTATTCTATTCTATTCTATTCTATTTAAAACTAAGCCGTCAAATTTGATCAAAACTCTCAACTGCACACAACAGAATCATATAACTTTTTTACCACCATTCCACCATTTGGCAATCAACTATGACATACCTAAACCTAGTAACAGGCCTTCATGACAATTCAATGTTGTGGGTTTTTCCCGCTGCTTGATGCATCTCTGCAGAAAGTTTCAACAGCAGTCAATAAGTTACAAGGTCAAAGGTGTAAAATCTGCACTAGAAGTAGGAAAGAAGAACAGATGTCCATTGCTGCCACTCCACAGCTGTGTAGAAATACCAAGTGTGTCTGCTAAATAAGGATTAGGTACCATGGTAACCCACAACCTCTGGAGGCAAACTGCTGAAAAGAACCCGAAGAGACTTATACTGAACGCTGTTGAAAAACAAATTGCAAAAGAATACCTTTTCTGCCAAAACACAACTCCTCATGTAAAAATGAAGTGATCCGTATCAAGTCAAAGTGCTTTCCATGCACTTCACTTAAGTGACAGTTAAACCATTTTAGTTCTCTTCAACTAGGGATCTGTAACCTATTGATTTTTTCAAGTTTGTTTGGGCTTTTCTAGAGAAGTTTAAAAGCATGGCAGAAAAAGCAAACAAACAAACAACAAAAACAAACACCACCCTCCCACTCCAACAACGGTGGTCAAGACTTTGGAAAAGAAAATAATAAATAAAACAAAATTACACATGTGCATGTAAATAGACATAAGGATTTCTCTGTCTCCATCCCAATGGCTACTTTACACATAACATTTTACTTGCTGTTTCATTTTCATGCATTATAATATCAAATTAATTAATTACACATTCAACAGCACAGCACACATTCGCATTCAGCCCTTATAGCTTCTAAAACATTTATTCCTTTATATCAGCTACATCAACAGCAAAGGTAGAGCTATCAGTAAAGGACAGTAACATACTCAAGTATCAATGGAAGAGCTCCATCATAATAGCAAATATTCTGAGACTAATATTACTGTTATCCGTTAAAATGTGTCTCCACTTCCTTTAGGTTTTTTCTCTACTAAACTATTCAGAAATAATTCTAAACACTAGAATTCTGGTACTATCCAAGCAGATATATGTTTCCTATTTACTGTAAAATTACAAATTTGGCATAGTTTCCAAGAGTTATTCCTATTGCATTGTCATAGGAATTAATCATGAAATTGCCAACAAAAACCTAATGACTCAAATAATACAAACAAAATACTATCTACAGCTGGGACAGGTTATTTTCTAAATCATCAAGCATTAGAATAAAAAAGCATTTTTCTCTAGAAGAAAAAAAAAGTTGTGAAAAGCTTACTCAGAACTTGCACACAATGAGATACTGCAACTCTGACATACTCTAAAATTCTTAAGTTACCAAAAAGATTATTTGTGAAATGGTATCTCGAGAACATCACGGGGAACTGATTTTAATTCTATAAACAAAGTACAAAATGAGGCTCTTATCTTTGAAGGCTTTCTAGTTACAAGTAAGAGATTCATTAATAAAACAGAAGTATGCTGCTGAGAGCAGTGTTTAGACTAAGGAAACGTTCCATCTCCAGCACAATTAGGAGATACATGGAAAACACTTGAGCCTTAGTCACCTACCTGCCTTCCCAGACATTCAGGGTTATTAGATTGTGGCTGGTTAATTGCACTGCTCCCTACTCCATGTGCATTTATTACAGGTTTGATGTGTGTAAATTTGTGCTCTGGAATCTGCTAGTACCTCAGTGATCTTGCCTAGTAACAACATGCATGTTTGCTTCTCCTGTAGTTTTTTCTCCACGATTTAAAACAAACTTCAGCACAACTTGGTGAATAACAGCTCCAGAACTGCTTTAGCCACTGCCTTGCTGACTTCATAATTATTGATCACTTCCAACTCCCACCACTCATCTCAGACACCACTTTAAAAAGACTGCTTCCCTTTACCTTCTGTAGCTCCTCTAGACTCCTATTGTAAGAAACCAAAACACCTTTCAGTACCCAACATACATACAGGTCCCAATTTTCACAGAAATGAGGTTTTCCCTTGTGATGAACAATGTTTCATCAGGATGCACTGGCAGCTGCAACTAACCAATAGCATCAACAAACCATCAGTGGCAGCTCCAAGAACTTCAAACCAAAAGGTCACATTTTCACTTACCATCAGACTTTACAGAATCAGCATATAAAGTTGATCCTGCTCATTCTGAAGTTGCATAGAACTTACAAAATACGTAAAAGTAAGGAGAACAGGAAAGTCTGTAAAATCAGGAAACAGACAGTGTTGTCAAAAAGAGCAAAGTTGATATTGAATGGTTAGATCCAGCTCCAGCTTCCATTTTAGCATACATTCACCTGGCTGAAAAAGTCAATGTTGACTGAAAAAGCCAAATATTTCTCTAAGCATACTATTCATGTTTCACTATGAGTGAAAAGGCCCAAGTACGGTAGAAAACTCACACACAAAGCTTCATAGTGAAGACAACAGGTGGCAAATGCAGTTTTACAAAAGGAGAGATAAAGAAAAAGAGGAGTTTTTTCCTGGGGAAGTATAATGTAAACTGAATTGCAGAAAAAGCATGCAGTTTCATCTTAAGTCCCACATTTAGGAGAAACAGGGAAAAGATGTGAGTTTGTGTCTCTGTATTGCACTTAAGTGTCCTTAAAACTTCTGCAGGAAAACTCCAAGAAAAGCTTCAAGAGTTTCAACATGATTTGACAACACACGCATTTTATGGCTTGTATACTTGAATAAAGCTAGTCAAGCACAATAGTTGTTCACTGAACAACATAGAGTAGCCCAAAATGAAATCATTAATTAATAATATCCTCTGATTTATATTGTAATCAATAAGAGCAAACACTCTCTACTCTTTTTAGAAGGTCAGTCATGCTTGACTTCTACAGCATAACTCATTTTTTCAGTAGCTGGAAATGAGAGTACTCAAGGTCCTCAATTTACAGAGATTATACAGACAGAGATTTCAACATTTTTTTAAAATCCCATACCTACAAAACACCAACCAAACTCATTTACTATGCACTGTGTGATGAAGAACAGGGTCTACCGAAAAGACTCTCATTTTGATTTCTGGTCCCTGTCTTTCATCCACTACTGGACTCAAAAGTTTAACAAAGTTTATTAGCAAAGACAAACACAACAGCAATGAATATTAAAGGCCTGTCTTTAGAGAATGTGTATTTGTCTCAAAGAGTAAGAATTTTTTTAAACCCTACTGTTTTAAGTTAAAAATTGTAGCTAAGCATTTCAAAGCTAACCTACAAAATATGTGGTCCAAAGGACAATTCTCTGGACATCTCAGTTACTAGAAAGATGATGCATGCATCTCAGAGCAGGCACTTTTCAGCAGGTTGTTTAATTATAGCAAAACAAAAAAAAAAAAAAAAAATCAGCAGTCTAGCAATTTCACCTCTTCAGAAGGCAATCAGACTAATGTTACCTCCAAACCCCAGGCAGTTAATTGTTTTCGTTTTTTCTTGGTTGGTTGAGGGGGCTGGGGAGAGAAAGGAACTACAAAAAGTAGCAGACATTGAGGTAAGCAAGAAAGGAATGGTCATACGGCTCATAGAATCATAGAATGGTTCAGGCTGAAGAGACCTCCCAATATCATCTAGTCCAACCCTCCCCACAGTTAGCAGGGACATCCTCAACTAGACCAGGTTGCCCAGAGCGCCATCAAGCTTCAACATGAACATCTCCAGGGAACGCTCCTCAATCATCTCCCTGTGCAACCTGTTCCAGTGTTCCATCACCAGGTCTGGTCCAGCATTAGAGGGCTATAGAGGCCTGCTCATTTTTAATTATACAGCCACATTATTGAATTTTGGACAAGTTTTTAAGGATAAACAGCTTGTGCAAGTCTTACTCTCCATAATTTATTCCACACATTTGATACAAGTCAATTTTGCTACTTTGGAGTTTCAATTAAAGAGTCTTAATGCTTCAGTGCATCCCTTAAAAATATCTTAAATACTCTTTCTCTTACAATCTGAAATACGACAATTAAGTCAAAGTATCCTGATCAAACCCAACAACTGGCCATAGTAACACGCAGGACTCTCATCTCAATTGTTTCATGAATTACCCTAGGCATTACTCCTTAAAGATGACAAATATTAACTACCCTAGCCAGTACCAAAACAATGCTTAAAAACAAGCTTGTGCTACTTGCCAAAGAAAACACAACAAAAAAACCCCACCACCTTATTTTCTACAAGGAGATAACTGATTGTTACTGTAAGTACGCTCTTGTCAATAACCTTTCATCAAGGTGGCTCTAAGTAATCTTTTCAGATTAATCAAAAAATCAAAACCACGTTCAATAACTCAAGTTACATATACATCTTTACTAAGAATGATTTTGTCCTCCCCCACAACAGTAATTAGTCAACATGAATAGGATTACTGTTAAAAGGTAAAGCACTGTTCACAGATAAAATGGCCAAACTATGTTGGTGAATACACAAAGTTACCACAGAGCAGCTTGGAGACCAACTTTTTTTCTTCTTTTTTTACTGGAAAACCACATCTTACAGGAAAGGAGTTATCAAGTTATTGCCAAGAATTGAACAACAATTCAAGAAAATTGAATTGAACAACAATTCAAGAAAAATAGGATTATGGATAAATAGAAAGTACAGGTTATTAACTAGATTTTGTTCTGTCTACACCAGTTTGGAGGCCTGTTTTTCTAACTGTTGTCCTTTTCAGTTTTCCAGGGCTGGAGTTGAGGGGTGTATCTAATGTTTTGGATACAGAGTGACTACAATTTAGATTGTATCAGTTTTAGACTGCCCTTAGCCTGTGATAATGGAAACTATGGTTAAGTGGAATATACAGTGAAATGTTAAAATGGAAATGTATTTTCCACTTTCACTGTAAATCTCAAAGCTGTAAACCATTTGCATCCTGACATGTGCTGTGAGCTCCAGCTGTGCAAATCTGAAATTACCTCAGCAAAGAACAGAAAAAGTTACTCATTTTCATAAAAAACACAGCTAGTATGGGGGTACCCACTTTACTAAAATCAGCTAGTTGTAACAGTGTTTGTCCAGGAAGTAGGAGACTGAAGACTGAGGCAGCTCAAAGCTACAGCCTTCCGTGTGCCATAACTCAGTTTCAGTAGGAGGGTTGGCAGTGCCTCTCTGTCCTAACAAGTTGCCAAATTTTTTTAATTTTTTTTTTTAATTCATAATCTCTTAGGATTATTTTTCTTCTCCATTTGAAAACAACTTATCTAATGTGGGTGTATTGGTACATATCCATTTGTTTGCTCCCCCTTCCAAAGTAGCTGGCACACCTTAAGTCTAAATGGAGGTTTGAGGCTATGAAACTCAAGAAAACTCCAACATAGATAGTATACTGAACACTGAGGTCACAAAGTTAGGTGAGATGACATTAACAATTGTCACATCTTCCTTGTTTTGTCAACACCTTGTCACTGGGAAGAAAGCTTCAAAATAAGGCTAGAATTAGACATTTGTGCAAAGTTCAACTTTTTTTCCCACCTAAAATACTGCTACGAACATTTTGTATTAATGTAGCACCTACCACACTTTTCAGATACAAACAAGCTGACAGAGTTCTTACAGTTTCTCTTCGTAAAGGACGATGAAAAGAACATCTAGCTTGGCCACATTACATACGACTTTTGCTAAGAACCCCAAAATCTGAAGGCACTTTATTCCTGCTACAGAACTTCTACTGTTCTTACTAGGATTAGCAGACTTAATGGTTGTGGCATGTACGCATGCCACAGCCTGAAGCTTTCTGTTTACACTACATGAATCAAGTGTCATTGCATGGATCAGTTACTTTTTTTTTTGGCTCTGTGCATCTTTCAGTAACTTAAAAATCCCACCATTTCTCAAGACAGGCTCAACCACACCAACAGCTTACTGCCATCAGAAATGACAGAGTCTCTCCTCCTGCACTACTCTTGTGCAGAGTCAGCCTTAATTTTGGCCTACCATGACCTTTAGAGAAAAAAACAAGTGAAGCAAGTCAGATACTTCTTGTTTTTTTTTTCAGTACAGTAAAACTGGTGATCTACAGAACTAGATTAGTGTGCAAACTATCTTCCGTCCCTCTGTGTCCACGCTGAAAAGAAACAACATAAAGAACCAGTAAGCTATTGCAACTGCTGTCACTTCTATTGTACCAGTGAGTCAGCGCTTATTATTCCTGTGAATCAGTTGCAGAGCTGTAGGTTACATCCGCATCTCTCCAAAGGATCCAAAATCAGACAGAGGTGACAATATGGAAAGTTAAATCACTCCACTTAAAATATACAAAGGGCAATAGACAGAAAAGTACTATTGTCCAGTACTTCATCACCTTGACTTAGGACAAACATCGAAAGAAATTTGAGGTTTATTTCCTTAATTGAATAAATTTGACTGAAAATTGGAAAAAATGTATTATTATTTAAGCATTAACTACACCACCTGCATCTGCAAACATACCTCAACATTGACATAGTTTCTTCTTCATCTATGGCAGGATTCTTCTCCAAAAAAAAATTAAATGAAGGTGTTTGTAAAAATATTAAAATTATTATGTCAAGAAAAAAAGCACCACATTCAAGAGATTAATTTGTCATAGGCAAAAATGCTACAGTTAAACTTTTTTTTTTTTACTTATATTGCTAAATTCCAAAAACAATTATAATTAAGATGCTAGGACAGCCTGTAGTTTGAAAGTATCATTTACCCCATTTGCCTTTCCTAATTATTAAAAATCTATGCTAAGTGTTTTACATGCAAAAAGCCAGTCTACTGAAAAATATCATCTTCAATGATTGTTTTTATCACCAAAAATATCAGCGCAACTGCCACAAACAACACTAATGCTTATCAGTTAATGTAATTTTACTTAATATTTCTTAGCATTTGAAATAGAGTTCCCTAGATTCAATTACAACATCACCACCGGATCTGTCGAAAGCAACAGAATTTCCCTAACATAAGTTAGCTCAATCTGTTCAATAACACTAATTATATAGGAGTTCTCCAAAGACAGTAAATACTATAGGAAATATGCTAGATATAAGCTAGGCGTCTTATATAAAAGGTAGAATAAAAAATATTTAGGGCTTTAATTTCTAATCACTATGATACTCAGTCCCAGGAGAAGAAAGGAAAAGAGAAATTGTTTTTTCTTTGTGCACATTTCCTGTGTAGGTTGACTTTTACATGTTTGAAAGATACAAAAACAACTTCGAATAAGGTTTTTATCCAGATAACATGTTAAGAGTCAATGACAATGGAATTAAGAAACACAAAAAATTAAACTTTACCCGAGATTACTGTAAAACTTCTTTTGTATGGGTTGCCCAGGGGGGTGGTTGGGACCATTTTCCTGGAGGTGTTTAAGGCCAGGCTATATGAGGCTCTGTCCCAGTCTGGTCTAAGGTAGGCTGTCCCTGGGCATGGCAGAAGGGCTGGAACTAGATGATCCTTGTGGTCCCTTCCAACCCTGACTGATGCTATGATTCTATACACCATTACGCAGACAAATGGATTGGAATAAAGTGCTTACAGCAGCAATTGCAATCTCTTAACCCTGTTTCTAGAAAGCACACACAACTTACATTCACATAAGATTCACATATCTTTAAAAAAAATCTCAATTTCTTTATCCCTGTAAGGTGCTGTACTATAATAGGTTGCCCATGGAGCTTGTAGATGCTCCCTCCCTGGTGTTCAAGGCCAGATTGGATGAGGCCTTGAGCAACCTGTTCTAGTGGGAATTGTCTCTGCCTATATGGTGAGGGGTTGGAACTAGATGATCTTTGAGGTCTCTTCCAACCTAAACCATTCTATGATTCTATGATAGCATGATGCCACCTTCAAGTCCTGCATCACACATCACTTGGGAAGCCCACCAAATCTAGGTGCAAAAGTGGCATAGAAAGCTCAGTGAGGTTCTTTGGTGAGTTTTGAGTTTGTCTTGATGTGTTCTGGTTTGCTACGTATCTCAGATTACCCCAGTCAAAGACTGATGACAACTTGACCCTAGACTGATAACCCAAAGCTTTAATCAAGAAAGACTGGGGGGAGTGATGAGCGGATTCTAATCCCTAAACAGTTCAGCATGCAAGTCCTGCATGCTTCAATAGAATTTCTGTGTCTAAATCACTGATATGTATATGAAGTCTTCCTTCATGACTCAGTTATCAGGAAAATTGCATTTCACGGGGCAGAGGCAGGAAGTAATCTCAACCACTACTACTTAGCTGCTCAGCTAGTTTTATGCACCACAGAAAACAGCCGCATTTTTTTTCACTGTTTCAGAATAGATTCACAAAGCATCATCTAAATATATTTTTTCTGAAAACAAGCTAGACTAAGAGCAGACATCTCAGACAAGATGATAATGCACAGATGATAAAGAGCTAAAAGGTAAAAGAATCAGAATACTCTCTGAAGAATTTCTAATATAGTTTTCCTGAAGTTGATGCCTCAGTTCCCTTATACAATAATGAACAGAATAGGGGAAGAAAAAGAAAAAAATACAATAAGGAAATGACACAACTGGACTGACTATACCTATAATAAATGTAAAATTCAAGACATTTACCAACAGGACTGTGGCATGCAAAGTGACTAAGGAAGTAAAAAGGAAGTAATGCAATAAAACAAAAGCTGGCTAATTTATTTCTGATGCCATATTTCTGCAGGGAAACATGACAAATTCTTACCCATCGTCATTTTTTTGCCCTATAGAGGACAAAAAAGGAGGGGCAGAAAGCAACACAAATCACACATGCCCACGGCAGACAGTTACATAATGCTGATGCACTGCCTGCTCTGCTTATAACACTTACTTTGCTGCAATTCCAAGCACCAGCTTTTTAACAGTTGCCCGATTTAAACATTTTTAAATGCTTTTTAAATTAAACACAGATGCACAAGAAAGAATGAGATGCAGCTTTAGTGCTATTTCAGGCAGACTAAAAAAGAAAGAGGAGCAGAAGGTTAGCTCTATGATTACACATTTTCTGTTTCATAAGAAGTCATAAAACTGGCTTCTTATGCCAAAACTCAAAACAAAATTACCTCCTAAAGCCTTCAAGTTTAACTCACTTGAAGAAACCACAAATAAAGAGACAGCAGTGAGATAGCTTCGTCAGCTTCACAAGTGCTGCTGTGACTGTCAGACACAGTAATTCAAGTCAGTAACTTTTTTTGTAATAATGTATGCCTTTAACTCTTTCTATTAAAAAAAAAAACCAAAAAAAAACAAAAAACTTGCCTTGAACAGAGAAAAACATCAGTTAGAAGTAAAGGCAGAGTGGGCCCAATTGAAAAAAAAAACAAACCAAAGACAGTGAGCCCAGCAGAACTGATCAGATTTCAGAAGCTTAGCACTAAGGAGAGAGACATTCACAGAACTAATGCGGTTAAGTAATATTTTCCTTCTATATTTTATCCTAAAAAATTAGGACACAACTATAAAATCTGCAATGATCTGTTGCTTACTACTTCTTATAGCCATTATGTAAGCAAATACCTCGCAACACTTCTGATCATATGCTTGAATAATCAGGTCCTAATTAAGTATATCTACAATTGCTTTGCTCCTTCAATTTTCTGACCCAACACAGTAAGAAAATAACATTTAAAAACTTCAATGTCTAGCAGTCAGATATTACAGTGAGAAAATAAAAAAACAGACTTCTTCCTACAGGACAGTAATCAGTAATGTTTTATTTTAATCTCTGCAGTACATTAAGATGTATTTTCATTGTGATTTACTACAAAGTCAATGGAATGTAACGTGCTGTAACAGCTAAGGCTTCAAAGGACACTTCTATAATGAAATTCAGTGATATGAATTGACTACAAAGTTTAATGTACTCAGAATTGAACAGGCAAATTCCCACTGCCAAATATTAAGATTAGCCCTTTTGGAAGGTTGCATTTAGCCAAAACTGGACACCAGCACCATTACTGAAAGTTCCTCATCAAACATAACATGAAAATATTACAGAAGCAAATTATTTCATCATTCCAGCTTACAATTTTTTTCTATTCATTTTAATAATAGAATTAAAATTTCCCTTATATTTGGCTGAAGTTTAATAGCATACTTTCAAGGCCTTTTTAAACATACCCAGGTTACTTCAGGCCTCAAGGAAACAGTGTTTGTAGGCTCTTAAGAAAACGTTCTGCAAGCATTTTTCTGCGTTGCAAGGAAGCAGAAATTACTTTAGAACTTCTGCTGATTCCAAGTTATGGGAACATGGTGCGGGAAAAGGAGCGTGTTAGAAAGCAATGACCCATCAAGCGCTGGGCAACTGACCAGCACCCTGAAGGCATACGTCACTCCTGAGAAGCTGCAGAGCGCTAAGTGCATTCAGTACAATCTCAGCATACAATCGCCCGAGAACACGCAGAAATTTTCCACACTTGAAGATTTCCAAAACAAATATTTCAAACCTATTACTTTTAGGCCTAACCTAGAAACAATCTGAATATCAGTACTTAATGCTACATATGTGCAGAAGTAAATGTGTTTACTTCTGTGGACATTGTTCTCACTGCTCAAGCTGTAATACACAAACAGATAAATAATTCCAGATTTAGTTAGAAGACTGCAGGAGAAATTTAAATTAGACAGCAGCAAGGATTTCAGACCTCTTTACTGTACCCTTACTTACACAGCAAAGCGACAAAGCACAAAGAACTGATGGAGACTGCATCTGAAGTAAATGTATTTTATGACAAATAATCAGCAGAAGTTATAAAACATTTGTATTACGACTGACATTAAGCTAATGATTGCACGATTATCGCAACTGACATTAAGCCAATGACTGCCAAGAAATAAACCGTACTACCAGTTTGGGCAGAAAGTATCCCTAAAGGATTATTTCTGTAGTGATGTTCAGGAAGAAAAGAATGCATATTTAAACTGGGCTCAAATAACTGCAAAGCACTGAAGACTGTTTTTTAAGCAAAACAGTGTGCTTGTATGCGTCTGTGCCTGTACATATGCACACACAGAGAGACTTTCTGAAGGTCAATCTTCCGCATTTTACAGATCCCTGCACCTAATCTTCAGTAAGCCAGGGTGCACGTGTGCGCGCACACACACATTGCTTTAAAGATGACAACACACACAACTATTGCACGCCATCTCCGTGCCAAAATGCTACCAGCTATTAAATCCAAAAGGGTTTTGGAGACGCGCCGCTTCCCTCTCAGGCTCGTACTAACCACATAACTAATCCTACTCCTTCTCTAACTCCATAGCGAGGCAGGCGGGAACCTCTGTCCAGCTTCAGCTGTGCTCTCCAGAGAGGCCCGCCGCCTCCTCACCGGCGGGGGCCGGACTCGGGAAAACCCGCCGCCGCCCCCAGATCGGGTCCAACCGTTGAAGGGAAGCCTGAAGGAGGGGAAGGAGGCCGGGCAAAGACGGTTTGTCGAGCAGACCAGCAGCGCGGCTGTGTTCGGCCAGCTGCCCCCCTCAGAGGCCAGTGACAGGGTTGCAGTGGGGACGAGGAGGCGAGAGAAGAAGCAACTCCTCCGGGGCCGCACCGCCAGGGTAAGGCCCGACTGTCAGAGCCCCGCCGCCGTCGAGGCAAAGAAGAGCACGGAACCGCGCTCAGGCCCGTACCGGCTGCTGGAAGAACGCCAAGACGTCCCTGTCAGGCCCCCGCGCATCGGAGCCCATAACCGGGGGGTGAGGGGGAAGGGCAACCCAAGCGCCCCCTCCCCCGCCGCGCCTCCCCGACCCGAGAAGGCGGGGAAAGGCTCGTGAGCCTCGCAGGGGACACCGCACTCACCACTCGGTAGCGGCTGGCGGGCTGGTAGTGGTCCATCCTGGCCGCCCGCGGACACAGCTCCTCGATCGGCCCCGCGTCCCTCGGCCCAGCCGCCACCGCCCTGGCCCGGCCCTCCCCCGCTACGGCCGCCCCCAGCCCAGCCCGGCGGTGTAGTTGGTCCCGCCCAGCCCGCGCAGCGCCCCCATCAGCGGCGGTGCCGGTAGAGCCACGCCGCGCGCATAGCCACCTCCCTGTGACGCATGCGCCTCCTCCCCGTGACGCACCGCCATGCGCGTGCTCGAACGCGCGTGCATCCGTAGCCCGGGACCTAGCGGCTGGAAGGAATGGGGATGGCTGACGGTATGGAGGCTGTCCTGAGCCTGTGCCGTCGGTGGCGGCTGCGTGCAGGGCTGGGCCGCGCCGCGCCGCCTCCCTCCTCCACTGCCTTTCGCTGCACTGTCTCTTCTCCCCCCCCGTTTCTCTCGGGTCTGCTGAGCCAGCGGTCTCCCGCCTATGGCCATGCCATCTCCTCGCTGCCCCGCTGAAGGCACTGCGGGTTGCTGACGAGGGATGTCAGGAGCCTTGCTGCAGTCCCGCGCGTTTTGCTGTGCCATGTCTTGTGAAGCCACTTGGCTGTACCGGCAGTTGTCCTCGGACGCTTCCCAGGTGGCCCAACTTGTGGCTGGGTGGCAGCACCTAGAATCATAGAATCATAGAATGGTCTAGGTTGGAAGAGACCTCAAAGATCATCCAGTTCCAACCCCGCGCCACAGGCAGGGACACCTCCCACTAGATCAGGACGCTCAAGACCTCAGTCGTTTGACCACTCCTTTTTCTGCAGTGCTATTCTGTGAGGCTGTTCTGTCCCAAACGCATACCTTCCTTAGATACTTGTCTCCATGGGGCGAGAAGAAGCCGGATATGGCATGGAAGACATCTTGGGGACCTAGAGAGTTATTTTGAATAGACACTTACTTCACTATGAGTCGTAAGTTCCTCTGTCCCCTGTTCCTCTGAAGTCAATGCACTTTTCTATGACAATACTGTGACTTACTTTTTAACAGCTACGTTGTAAATGTTCATGTCTTCCTATGCCTTCATCCTGCTGGGCTAAACCCGATGAAAAACTTCATTCCTGACTCATTCGTGACTTCCCAAGCTGTTGGAGATGTAGCTGTGGTATGAAATCATTCTGAAATAACCACAGATATATCAACTACCAGCAATGGAGAGAAATGTCTGTACGTGTAGCAGAGGACAACTGATCTTTAAGGTAAAAGCTGTCAGGACAGTTTCTTGCTGCGCACAACTTTATCCTATGTTCACACACACATCACAGAATTTTAGCCCAGATCATTGCCTTTATCCAGCCTGCTTGCTAGTGTGGAGGCAGACTTGCACAGCAGGGTAAGCGTTTTCGTGCGGGCAGTCGTTACTGATAAACTTGGTAATGACTGAGGGAGTGAAGTCCCAGTATGTGTGCGTAGGAGGGCAGAAAACTGGAGAGTGAGCTCAGAGTTTTGTTTCTAGATGGGAGTGGGAGTGAATACTTAAAAGATTACGAGGGCGGAGGAGGTGGAAGCTTGAGGCTTTCTGCGTGCACCCAGGACCTCGCTTGCAACCCGTATCTGTCTAATGCAGTAGTTACCTGGAGCTACCCAAACAAAACAAGCTTGGAAAGTGTGGGCCTACTGTATTGTTTGTTGCATTTGTTACATTCCTGAGAACTCTGTTGCACATCGAAAGCCCTAACAGTTAGGAAACAAAATTGGCAGAGAAATATAGGTTAGAAATGGATTAATGTTATTATTTTTCTAACAGGATTTCCTCCTTTTTCTTCTTGGCCTCTATACATAATGGAAGTTTCTATGTATAATTATTCAGTCTTGAAAAGAACAGTTGTTGGTAAAGGTCATGTCAAGTTTAAGAATAGTTTGTACAGAGTACTGCACTATGCTTTTGTTACCAAATAGAAAAAAATCTCTTAATTATACTACCAGATTTCATGAGAAATGGAATTTGGACCATTCGCGTAATAGGTTTAACTTAAGATGTCTTGCATACCACTAGAACAATTTTTCCAAAGTAAACAGTTTCTGAACTGTTGCATGTGACATCATTAAGACCAAGTTGGATGGGGCTTTGAGCAGCTTGATCCATTGGAAGATGTCCCTGCCCATCCCTGACAGGGGGGTTAGAACTAGATGATCTTTAAGGTCCCTTGCAATCCAAAGTATTCTATGATTCTGCGATCTCATGCAAGAAAGACATTTCCTGAAAAGTGATGTATAAATCAGAAATGGAGTGTTGATCTGAAATTTGAAAATGTCACCTGACCTCTTTTGTGGTGGTGGTTTGGGTTTTTTTGAGTTTGGCATGTTGGTTGGGGTTTTGTTGTTGTTGTTGCTTAGTTTTGGGGGAAGGGTGGTGGTGTTGGGTTTTTTTATATCAGCAGTCCTAGAAACTTAAGCTTGGGCACCAGTTAAAAGCATCTCAGTCTCTAAGTGTTGAACTACAATTGAGAATTTATTAAGGTGTAACTTTCAATTTTGAACTTCTGCAAAATGGAAAAAATTACAGTAGGCAAGAACCAGAATATATTTTGTAGGGCAATTAGAAAATGTCCCATGGAGCTTGGCAGGGGGAAATAAAAAACATCAGTCTAGGCAGGCATAGCTTCAGTAGAGGTAGCAAAGTTTTGTACTTTTGGACAAATTTTGAATGGGTGATAGAACTTGTGATACACTTTTACTTCAGGAATACTAACAGTCTACTTATGGAAATTATCCTCAAAACAGAGGATGTGACTAATTTAGGCTTTGACCAAGTCCATCTTTCAGATCTTATTCTTTCTGGAACTTTTTTTTTTTTTTTTCCTTACATCTATGTATCTGGATAGGAGGCTGTGTCATTGTACTGGTAGGATGCTGAAAAAGAAAGGTCATGCACTTCTGTCATGCACTCTCTTTTAAAAATAGTACTATCTGAATATTTTAACTGTCTCATTCCAGAGGTTTGGAATATGGCATGATACTAATCCATAATGGAAAGTCATCAGGAAGCACTAAGGAACCTTTCACCACAGAATCACAGAATGGCTGAGATTGGAAAGGACCTCTGGAGATCATCTGTTCCAGCCACCTCGGCTCAAGCAGGGCGGTGCTGGTTCCCTAGGATCATGTCCAGATAGTTTCTGAATATCCCTAAGGATGGGGACTCTACAAGGCATCTGGGCAACCTGCGCCAGAGCTCAGTCATTCTCACAGTGTTTCCTGACATTTACAGGGAATCTCTTGTGTTTCAGTTTGTACTGTCACCTCTACTTCTGTCAGTGGTCGCCACCAAAAGGAGCTTGGCCCTCTCCTCCTTCCCACAACCTTCAGGTATTTATATGTGAGAAATGTATTTTTCAGACTCGTTATAACTTTGTTACTTAGATGAACAAGTCACATTGACTAAACCACTTTAATACTAGTTTTAAGATATACTTTTTCAGTTTGACCTTCTTAAACCTTAAGGGCTTATAGTGATAATAACGGTTAGATACTGCTGTAAATTGTTTATTGTAAAAGACCTGTATTGAAGAAAACATAGTGTTCTAAGTAGCACATACACAAAATAGTGTTAAAATTACAGTTAAAATAAAGTAGTCCTTCAAGTTTGTTTTAGGAAAGAAGAAACATAGTCACTCAGCAAGTTTGCAACGGTTTAAAATTTGCTCTACCATGGAAACAAGCCAAGAAAATAATCTTCTTGGTAGTACTAGTTATTGCAAGCTCAGTTCTGTGAAAAGTTGGCTTGAAGGAAGTGATCTGAATTTGAACAAGTCTGAATGTCAATGCACAGATGCAAGGAACACAAGACTGTTAGTGATTTTAAACTTGGTTTTCATTCACTCTTCAATCAATAGCCAATAAGTCAATAGCAAATAAGACAGCATTATACTTTTCAATACTTCACCTATCTAAGCCTACTCAAATTTTAAAGTTTTCTGATGGAACTTACATAAAAGGTTGATTTCAGTACTAGGCTATTTTCCTCTTACTAAACATACATAAATTCAGCTCGTATAATTCTGCAATTTTGTACTATTTTAGGTAAACATTGTGCTTTCTGTTCTACTTTGCTGTACCATATAAAAAATTTAAAGCTGTATATTTCTGTCTGAAAACTGAATATTTAAAAAAAATCAGGTTTTGTAGGTTTATTTTGCATTATAGATTATAGCATTGTTTTTGAAACTTCTAATGCAGGTGATGTCAGTGGGAAAAAAATAGATTTTTTTTCCAAATGTAAATCTAATGAAATTAATGTCCCTAATTTCCTGATGAACTGACCTGAAGTCAGTCTCTGAATTTACAGACTGATTTTTTCAGTGTTTTCAATCTCCAGTTATAAGCTATTTTGCTTAAAATCTCTGCACAAAACTTGAAATCTCTGTGTAGGTTAGATAGCTTCTTTAAGCAGGAAGTTGGCTAAAAGAAACCACTGGGACTGAATTTCCTATAAAGAAACTGCAGGAGGTTGGCTTGGTTTTCTTCATCTTTTCATCTTTTTTAGGCAACATTAGCAATGTCATAGCCACAATTAACAGGAACACTGGACTATGTTTAAGATTTCTTAGCTGAATACAGGTTTTTCAGTTACATTGTCATCTTCATTCAGTGCGTATGTATGTGTATAGTCTTGAATGTCCAGATACTATGTGGATATATCTGAATTATCTTTAAATGTCGTTACTGCAACACAGGAGTCAGAGTGGGAAACATCACAAATATTTGCCTTAGTCTAGGATGGATTTTGCAGTCTACATGAATCTCTGTACTGCCACAGTTATTTCCTGTTGGTCATAGAAACAGTTTTAAACTAGTTCAGGTATATTCTGGCCAAGTCATCATAGCTGTGCACAGCTGTAGTCTCTCTAAATTGGTGTTTTTGTTGTTGTCCTTAAAACTTACGTTAGTTGCCTTTGCTGCCCACAAGCACTGTTAAAGCAGGAGACCATAGAAGGGAAGAAACCTTATCTGCCAAAGAGACATAGCTACACTTTAGACAAATTCAGGGAGCTAATGCCCACAGTAATTGCAGTACAGCTTGTTCAGTGTAGCTTGGTGCTTTTGCAGGAGACAAAAAAAGATGTAGTGGGCTGCCACCATGAGATGATCACTTAGCTAGTTTTGTGGAGTAAGCTATGAATCCAGAGGAAACAGAGTCTGCAAATAATGACTAAGGTAGCATGTGCTTGTCTATCAGACTGGACTCTTCTTTAAAAGTTGTGTTTACTCATAATGTGAGACAAACTGGATGTTGCTGTGAAGAGAGAATGCAAAGGCTGACATTTCATACAGGTGGCAGAGTGTGGTCTAACAGTGAGTAAGAAGGATCTGTCTCACCTCTTTGAAGAGACGTGTACTTTGAGAGATGTCAGTAGCAGAAGATTCTTAGCAATAAACCTGTGAGTATGTGCCAGTTTGAATTTATTATCTTTAAATCTAGTTTGTTTCTTTTAAATCTATGAATTTATAACTATTTTTTTCAGCATACTTTGTAATAAAATATAATAATTTCAATATTTGTGTGTAACACACACCAGTGGTCATCACTACCTAAAAAAACCCCAAAAACACAACCAAGAAGTAATTACATTAGAAAAAAAACATGGTATCATTTTTCAGTGTTTTTTCAGATACAGATCTGGTGTTAATAACCTAGCCTTGACAGTAGTCTGCATGTGCTGTTATGGAAGTAAACTATGTTTAACAAGCAAAACGATCTCCATATGATTTTGAACTTTCCATTTATCAGATAGGATTAAATGGAATGTGCACAAAACGGGCAGAATCAGTAAAACCAGTGACAGTATGGTAGAAATACAGAATAAAGAATATAAATATATGCCTAACTCTTGGAAATATGTGAGAAAATACCTCCAGTTAGAAAATAAAGAACAAAACACTTGATCTGTTAGGAAACAATAGAGGAAATGATAGAGGATAGAGATGGCAGTTCTAAGTTGTGCATTGGTTGTCAATGCGGATGGATGCTGCAAGAAGAAACCATGGCTGCTATGAAAGTGCTATTTGGGTAAGACATTTCCACTCTGATCTTAACAATAGTTGTCTTTTTTATACTAGCAATAAGGGATGATTAATTAGAAAACAGTTTTTGCATATATTCCTTAGAGAAAAGATTATTTAAACATTTATTTGTCAATCTGTAAGCTGTTTTAATATTGGTTATACATTGCAAATCTAAACTGCTAAGGTCTGGATGTTATCTGAAAGTCATTTTGTTATACAACTACAAAAGGAAAGACCAAGTAATAGATGCATAAGGAACTCCATGCTCTTGTAGTGCCAATATTGCTTTAAAAGATTAACAGTGGCGTGTACTTATATTCACAGTAAGTCTAATGTATTGGCAATTCTCCTAACAATTATATTTAAAAATCTACCTTAAAAAGCTATAAAATGAAAATTATCTACTCAGGATCAAAATTATGCTGATCATTCAAATTAGATGTCCTGTGCCACACTGTCCTGCACAGTATGGATAATGGTTTTCTAAATAATTTTCAGTCTGTTCTTTATTATATATGTTTCCTGTATATAAAGCTCTTGAGCAGGCTTTATGCCTAAATTGATTTTCTTCTATAAAAAAAGAAAAATCTGCATAAATATAAACCTCTTGGATTGGGAACCACCACCCTTTTATGCTGTGTTTGTAATGCAACTGCATTAAAAACCGCACAGTGCTTCACTGTTACAGTGTCTCAATGCTGGCTTATGTTCCTTTGATCTTAGGTCAGAAAATAAACAAAAATAGAGCATTAGCATGCCATTAGCCGCTACATCATCAACCTGACCTAGCCAGCTGCAGTGCTAACTCAGCCTAAATTCTGTCTTAAGGCCCTATGACTTGAGCTTCCTGTTGACTAAGCATGTTGAGGATTTCTGGCATGCATCATTTTTACCTATTGAGCTTCAGTGACACCTAAAACTTAATAAAAGTGACCTCAGTAGGTCACTTGTGGAGAGAAATGTTCTTTTTTCACTGCCTTAGCATGCTAACACGTGCCCCACTGTCAGAATACACTATACTACTTCAGTTGGAAGAATTGTCCAGTTTTGGAGTCCTCAATTCAAGAAAGACAGGGATATGCTGAAGAGAGTCTAATGGAGAGCTACAAGGATGATTGCAGGACTTGAGCATCTAACCAGCAAAGAAAGAAGGAGAGAACTGGGGCTGTTTAGTCTTGAGAAGGCTGAGAGGGGATCTTATCAACCATATGCAAATATCTGAGGGGTGAGTGTCAAGAGGAAGATGCCAATCTCTTTTTGGTGGTGCCCAGTGTGATAGGACAAGGAATAATGGGTACAAGATAGAATGCAGGAGGCTCCACCTTGACATGAGAAGACAATTCTTTATAGTGAGGGTGACAGCACTGGAACAGGCTGCCAGAGTGGTTGTGGAGACTCCTGTAGAGACTTTCAAAGCCTGAATGGATGCATTCCTCTGCAGCCTGCCCTAGGTGATGCTCCTTTGGCAGAGGGTTGGACTTAATAATCTCTGGAGGTCCTTTCCAACCCCTGTGATTCTGTAATTGCCTACATTTTGTCCAGACACACCTCAGGCACTAGTAATATGCAAACATAGTCACAAATGTTACTGAAATTGCTCAAATCTTTTTCATGCGCTTGATTTCAAAGGCACATCTCTTTCTGGAAAAAAATGTCTAGTTCACTGAACCTGAGTGGAAGTGTCCAACATCTGAACTGACGTAGGACTGCAATGGCAGACAGTAAGAATAAATTTTGAGAAATAAACTTTGGAGGCAGGTTCCATTTTTATTCAGTGATGTGATGCCTGTGTGTAGCTTCAGACATGATATTTCAGTGCTCTTGTCAGTTGTAAGGCCAAAAAAAAAAAACCCAAACAGTGCAGTGCTTGAGTACATGAAATGTACAGAAGTACTCTAAACTAAGCAGTTCAGTAAGAGTTTGATCCTGAGCATGGTTATGCGAGTTCAGCTGAAAGAAAGGAGAGACACATCTTGAAATATTTGCACATATTTATTCCACTACAGAGCTGTTAGTTTATCTAAATTTAGATGTTACTATTACAGATGTCTACCTCATAGATATCTGGATGTTTTTTATAGTGAGTGAAGAAAAATAGTCTCTTTCACAGTGCAGTTTATGTCACTCTAAGATAAATTACTCTGGTCCTGTCACTAGACACAGCTGAGGAGCATCTGCCCATGTTTTCTTCATTCTTTCCCTTCCCCCTGATCCTTCCTCCTTCATGCTGAACAATCCCAGCTCTCTCAGTCTCAAGGAGCCAACAAGCAAATGTGCTCTCCTGGACTTGACACATACAACCAAGGGAGAATTGGCCAGGCATATGAAAGTTGGAGGCAGTCTCAGCTGCAGCAGCCATGTGATAACTAGAGACAGGATCCAGGAAGATCCAGGATGAGGATCCTAAGAGGAAGAAGTAGGGAGAAAAAACAGCACCACAAACCTGCATTTCAGGAGATCAGACTCCAACCTCTTCAGAGATCCTTTTGGAAGAATCCCATAGTATATGACCCTGGAAAGAAGAGAGGTCAAGGAGGGCTGATTGATACTCATAGATTACTTCAAGTTCAGGAAAGATCCATCCCAACAAATAAGAGATCAAACAAAGGCAGCAAGAGTAATGTGTGGATGAGCAAGGTGTTCCTAAATTAAATGATACATTAAAAGGAAGTTCACAAGATGAGAGGAAGCTGACAGGTGACAGTCAAGGAGTGCAGAAGATATCTCTAATAAGGGTTTCTCAGGAAAATAGCAAAAGTGACTTCATCTAGGTGTTCAATGTGGGTTTTTAAAAATTATATCTTATTTGACAAGCCTTTTCTGTCTGGAAAGTTGAGAAAAAGGCCACTTAAGGGCTAATTTTACTCATTACATAATAAGAAAGAAAAGGTGAAAGAGAGAAAGGATATTTAAGAGTTCAATTCTAGGTATAGGAGACCAATTTCCAGTACTTCTGGAACTATATTCACATGCCAGCCATATTCATATGGAAGTGAAAACCTTGTGGAAATAAACCACCATGCTAGTTCTGCAGTGTGGCTACAACAGAAAATAGATCCCTTGTGCCCATCTCAGGAAGCAGAATGAGTGACTGAGGATCAGAACCACAGCACACTCCAGCCATAACATAGAGTGAGACTTAAATGTACTTTTTTCCTTGTCATTTGGAATGTTCTTCAGTGAGAGCTTCCAGAAGTGCTGAATCATGTGCTGACAATACTGCTATTAACCTCTTTGCACTGACAACTATAATAAGAAGCAAGATGATGGGAACTGAAAATGAGAGCCTCTTCAAAATCTGCAGGCAATGTTAAGTCTCAGAAAGAAGAGAAGGCACCAAACAAGGAGAATCAGATTAAAAATTATTTGCAAGAACCTTTGGAAACTTAGAAACCAATGGATTTCAGAAACCATACTATCTGAAGTGCTGGCTGATACTTTGAGAGTTTGACTAAAACTAAGAAATAGGCCTTTTCTGCTTATATTTACAGATCTAAGATTGCTTTCCTAGGTCCTGTTTCTTTTGACCTCATCCCAACTTCATTTGAAGGACACATTCAGACATGCATTATACCAAATTTCCTAGCCTTTAATAGATACTATACTAAGTTTCAACAGAAACAAAGCCCTGAATTGCAAGTAGAATGGGATGCATAATGTTTTTCAGCATTTTTTTCTGGAGATGAAGATCTGGGCTTTCTGCACGAATCCCAGCAAAAGTGAATCTACATGTAGCAGGTATAGTGACAAGACAGCAAGTACTACAGGAATATGACTGCAGTTCATGTGTCAACAAGCAACATAGAGTGTTGTTCAGCTCAACACACAAATGCCCACTTGGAAGGATTTGCTTCTCTCAGTTATTTCTACTCTGAGACAAACATCCCAGTCATGAAGGAAACATATTTGTTGAGCTCACTTGGACATCAGAGTTATGAGTGACAGAAAAAAAAATTCCAAATGTGTAATAGAATTATAGAATGGTTTAGGTTGGAAGAGACCTCAAAGATCATCCAATTCTAACCCCCCGCCATAGGCAGGGACATCTCCCACTAGAACAGGATGCTCAAGGCCTCATCCAGCCTGGCCTTGAACACATCCAGGGAGGGAGCAGGTACAACCTCCCTGGGCAACCCGTTCCAGTGTCTTGCCACCCTCACTGTGAAGAACTTCCTCCTAAGATTTCGTTTAAATCTCCCCTCTGCCAATTTGAACCCATTACCCCTCATCCTGTCATTACAAGACTTTGTGAATAGTCGCTTCCCAGCCTTCCTGTAGGCCTCCTTCAGATACTGGAAGGCTACTATAAGGTCTCCTGGAAGCCTTCTCTTCTCCAGGCTGAAAAGCCCCAACTCTTTCAGCCTGTCCTCATAGCAGAGGTGCTCCAGCCCTCTGATCATCTACTTGTTCTGATCTCTTAGCTGTAAGACCATGGTATTTGCATTTCAAAACAGGTTTGCTAAGCATGTTCTCTTCAGGATGACTTTGAGAAACATTATTTGAACTTAGCACTATCAGATCTAGGTAAAGAGAATGTTAATTATTCACTGCCCTTGAAGAGCAAGAAATGCACTGTCAGGATACAAAACACATTCAGGATACTATAGATAGGACTGGACTCTTTAGATGGAGGCATCTATTGCAGGGTGAGCTGAATAGCTCTCCAGACACTTCAGCCTTACAGCCAAGTGCATACAGTGCTAACACGAGAAGCAGGCTGTAGGTTCTGTGTTTAGCTGACATCACAGGTATTAGGACATTAGGATTCATCTGGACTTGCCTTGACCTGCCTGGAGGTTGGATTTAGTTCATTTAGCTGCAACACCAGTTGTCTCATAACCAGGTTCAAATCTTTGTACAGTTCAATGATATAATACTGTAATATAAATTTTTATAATAAAGTGTATATACATTTTCATAAGTAGTAGATACAACATGTAGTTTTCATTTCTGTAGTGATCTATCTATGATGCTAGAATAAAAATGCAGTGTAGAGGACAGGCATAGAATGATAACGAGCCTTGGAAGTGCAGACACAGTTAAAACAGAGGCCACTGAGTTGTAAACAGCTCATCAGTAGATAGTTACTGGTCACCAAAGGAATGCAACCTTGAGATCCAAGTAAAACAGTTTAGGGGTAACAGAGCAAAGAACGGGTATCTGATGTGTAAAACACAACAAACATAGTAGATTTGGATATAATATGGAATTGTGAACCAATAAACAAGGAGCAAGTGAACTGCATTATGAAGTACATAATAGTGACACTAAGCAGACCCAAGTTGAAAGAGGAAGAAGCCATCAACACCAGCATCATATTTCCAGAAAAGAGAATTAAGAACTTCCTCCCCCCTCAATATTATACTTCTTTCCCACATGACTCACCATGACATCCTCCCCTTTAAACAGAAGCCATCAACTGTAGGACATGATCTCTGTGCCCCCAAAGTGACAGTGGAAGGGGAGCATAATACCAGAGAAAGAGAGAATTAGTGAAGTTTAGGTATTAGGGTTTTCACTCTCTCATGATTGGCATAAGCCATATAGTTTAGATAATTCGAACTATAATTCAAGTTATCATTGTGCCTAGACTAATAATAATTCTTTTTATTAGACCATCAAGACTTTAATTAGACTAAAAGTAAATTCCCAGCCCTGCATAAAATATAAGACCCACATAAACTGCACAAATTTCAGCACACCAAATTGGCAGGGGTGATCTAACCTGTAATTTAAATGCAGTAAATTAGTAACAACTTTGTTGAGAATGTGGGCAACTTAGGTTCTTAAAATTTCATGCAACTATCATCTCCACTGATTTGATTTCAACTGACTGTAATGGGAGTGGAGGCATCTAGTTTGTATGTGGGCATCTAGCTATACCCTGTGTGCTTTTAAAAGGCTGTTGAATGTTTTGACATTCTCTCTGCATAACTGAAAAGATCTCAGATAAGCATGGGAAGGATTTGGTTTTCTTCTAACAAGGGATTAGCAGTGGATTCAGGGATGCTAAATAAAACAGTGTCTCCAAATCATATTTGAAGCGGCAATGGCAGCCTGAGCACTTTCAGCACCTACACTAGGTCTGGTAGCCTGAGCAGTCTTCCTGCTTGAGCCCTGCCAGCAGCGCTTGCTGAGAAAATTTAAAAAAAAAAAAAAACACCCAA